>BPTQ01000007.1:31677254-31694352 GCA_019973895.1 Chrysanthemum seticuspe | reverse complement strand
ATTGTTTGACACACTCACCAAATTCCTCCCAATCTGTAATTTAATACTGAGTTTTCTTCTTCCCAATAAGTATTATACGAAGCGCGACTGATCGAAGAGACGGTGAAACACTCAATATAAACCTCGATGGATCATATTGATAAGATACATGCTTCGTAGAATCACGTTTCAACATTCAAAGCCTAACATACCTTTCTCAATCATGAAAAGGAATAGGATTGAGTCTCACTCTTTTTCCATGGAAAAGAGTTTATGTTTGTCTTTTTAGTAAATTTTTCTTGATCAAACATTTGTTTGAAAACAGAACTAGATCAATTTACCAAAGCCTAAACCACGTTTACGGTTTAAAGTTGCATTAATACAATCAAAAGAATTAACAAAATTCAATTTTTAGTATTTTCGATAATGAAATCTTTCAAGAAAATAAAATACCCTTAGGTCAATATTCATATTAACCATAGAATTTTACTTAAATCTAGGACCCTCATTATCATAGTTTTACCACATCAGTTGATCTGCCAGTGATGAAAGTATAGAATAGATAATTGTCGAAGAACAATAATTGACAAACAAGTTTTCAATTCATAGAAAATATGGGATTTACAATTTTGCCAAACAATTATGCAAAACATAAGCATGTTTTATCTCATCTTATGCCTTAAGTTATAGGTCTCACTAACTAGCTTAATTAAGTTATCTAATTTAGAAACTGCAAATTATTTAAGCTGAGGTCTCACACAACATAAAGATTTACCTTGTTATTGTAATCTAGTTCAAGGTCCCACATAACGTAAATTACAACTTCAAGTATTTCATATCATTAGATGGCATAAACTTAAATTTTAAAGGGTACAATTTTGATGTGTAATCAAAACTTATGTATGAAGAAGCATGCATACATCTTCATAACATAAAAATTTTCAAAACCTTACTCATAGTTTTAAATTGCTAGGATTAAATTCTACAAAGTTTTAATCGATGCGTTGAGAAACTTACAACTTTGCACTAAGATGCTTCGTACATAGAATAGTTATACTAGGTAGCTCCAAATATAACTCACAAAGTGGCAGAGAAGCTAGTCAGCGCGAAGCATATTATGAATAACCCTTCTTCTTTTGAGTCATAATTTAATGTCTAACCCTCCTTAAACCACTCACACAGTTTGTTATAATGGGTGAGCCGTTCTAACCATTTAGTACAGTCGCATCAGTCGATTAAAAGTTCAAGATTTAATACTTAGAAAACAAATCAAATTTCGCCATTATTTAGTTCATTTAATTTTCTATTCTCAAAAAACCCTTTTTGCTTACTAACGTGTCATACAATATAAACAAAAGGCACTTTAATAAAAATTAAAAACGAACTCAAATAATATACATATAACTTAACAATTAACATATATAAAAATAATTAGCCACATGCATAATTATTTCGATAAAACCTAATAAACAATTCTAGGCGTAAAACCATGCATATATTAACTATGGCTTTCACCTACCAGTGCAAGTGAGCCACATACATCGACAAGTCGATTGCGTAAGCCAAAGTTAGTGATATATCATATTGCACATAACGAATTATTATTAGATATATTGAGGTATTCCCCAATTTTATATTTATCAAACTAATTGCCATGTGAATTTTACTTAACAATTAATCAAAACAATAATCCATGGCAAAACATGCGTGTTCCACCATGGATTCCTCATAACAATTATAATCCCAAGATACGCATATAATGGCACATAACAATTATTCATTAAAACCACATAAAATATACATGCAATCCTAGGGTTTCTACAAGTTTTACAAAAAATAAAACCTAATTAAAAATAAAATAAAATAAAGGGTAATCGACCCTTATATTAAAAAATTAGGGTTTCAATTTTCAAAACCCTAGAAACCAATAAAAGCATGTAATAATCACAACGGTTCAATTTTTATGTGTTTCGATAATTAATTACAACATATTAATGGCTCGTGACGCCACTGTTGGGTTTTACTAATCATAACAATTATAGAAAACAAGTAAACATCATAAAAGCATGCAGCGGAAGTAATTGGAATAATACTTTTAATTTAATTAACCGAATTAAAAGAAAGTGCGTACCTTTTACAAATTCAAGAAACACACGATATCAAGAACAAGGAACAAAAACCCAAACCCTAGCAAAGGGTTTATACCAATCGACCCAATTAAATTCGACACCCAAGAATACCACAAACACAATTGTATTTGTTCTTCGTTCTTGTACACACGTACTAATATCGATTTGATGTGAAAAGCTAGGTTCTTGAATCACAAATAAAACCAAACACTTGTTTCTTGGAGTTGGAAAAATCGAATCCCTTGGGGAGGGATGGTGTACGATCGGCCAAACCAAGAGGAGGAGAGAGGAGAAAGAAATTAGGTTTTTAGGTGATCCAAGATTAGATTTATGAATACAAGGGGTTTGTATTTATAGGTTTCTAATAACTCGGTGACCAAGAAAAGATCCTCCCTTGGGCTTGAAGACCTACGACCGGCCATAGGACCCAAGAGGGAGTTCTAGATCTTTCTTGTCCACTAATTTCATCTCTAGTCCTTGTAGTTTACATTTAACGACCGTTAGTCTAAACTCGTTAAATATTAACTATCGTTAAGTTTTATTTCGTGACAAATAATTAATATAATAACATTTATATATATTAATTATTTTAACATCAACTCTCATACGTAATGTGTGCAATCCCGAAATCTCGAGTTCGAGTCCGATCGTACGCATATTAAAAATATCCATATTCATTAAAAACATGCATGATATTATTCAAACAAGAATCATCATCACTGTACCATTACCATAAACCCCAAAAACAATACACCTTATTTTATATATATATCTATATATATATATATATATATATATATATATACTAGTGTCAAAACCCGTCCGATGGACGGGTATGACTTGTGGTTTTTATTTTTATGATTTAGTAGAACAATACTAAAAAGTAATTAAAATTTAAATGAAATGTTTAAGATCTTTAATTGATGTTACCGTAATCCATAAAATGACTAAAAGCAGGTAAGTACTTTGGTTTGTGGTTTTTATTTTTAGGATTTAGTAAAACAAATATATACATAAAAAGTTATTAAAAGTTAAATTAAACGGTAAATTGAAAATTATTTATTGTTGATCTAACTTAGAAATTCTTTTTGACCCAATTATCTATGAAAGCGTCAATTTTTCGTGAATCTTGTATTTCTAAGTGTCAAACGGGTGATCAATAACAAAACTAAAAAATGAAATAGGTTATATGGATCGAATTTGCCAAACAAACTTTTGTGAAAATTAACGTTAATTCAGAAAACTATAGCACAATTAAAATAAAAATAGAAAGGTTAAAAATAAAACTTTAAAGTACCTGTAGTAGAATCAAGATTATCTCTAGAATATCAAAATTTATGTCTTGATTTCAGTCACGGAATGCTCAAAATTTGTTTAATATGGAAGTGCACTTACAGCTCCAAATCAAAGAACCCAAAAAGTCTTCTGGTGTGGTTGTAATGGCAATGTATACATATAAAAATATAGCTAACCCGATCACAATAACGATTACAATGTGATCACAAAATATTCTTCATGAGTGTTGATAAGTAATGTTGAAGGAATCAGCTAAAGCCTTACCATTTCGTTACCAGTATGTAGTACATCTATGGGGAATGATCGAAATAAACTGCAATTTTAAAGAGTAGTTAACAACTGCATAATTTGCAAGTGGGTCACAATAGTATACGTAACAATTGCATACTTTGTAATACAGTGGTCAACATTTTCATAATATGTAATCGAAAAAAGTATTTATAAAAAGGCCCTAAACGCATTAAACCAATGAGCAAAAGATCCTTCTGCCTTGGAATTTTTATCACAGAAATGACCCAAATAAAACTAATCTTTAACAATAGATACATGTTACGAATAAGCATGGTTAAAGCCTGACAAACCTTTTAGATGGTTTTTAAAACACTGTTTTCTTATTGTTTGCAGTTTGGAAATGCAATCAACATCCTGAACCCCGAACGCCTTGTCACTTTATAGAAGCCATATGTAACATAACATGATACTGTGAAGATAAAGCACATATCTATTGGTTCTTGTGTGTAGTGAGTTTTATTTTTAGATGAGATGCATGTTTGATCACAACTTAAAAGAAATTATGAGAAAGAAAGGCCAACCAGTGGATAAGAAACAATACATCATCTTTTTTTGAAGTCATACCCATATTCACATTAACATATTGTAAAACCCCTCTAAATAGAAGCAGCACTGCTTCAAAATTTGGCTTTTAAGGTCAAACAGACCACCTACAAAAAAATAACCTTAACAAACTTAGAGTAACAGATCAGTCCCTTTGACCACAAAAGTCAAAACATTGGAAGTTAAATTCTCACCAGCAACATAAAGTACACAAACATTGGTCTCCCTTTGAAGACCAGCTCGAACCCCTCCACACATGTAATGAGCAGCGGGAACAACTGGAATTGGGTCGCAAGTTATATCCAAGCCATACTTAAGGCACTCAACAGCTATATTTGGAAAATGAGAAAGAATTCTCTCTCTGGCTTTATGACTAATGTCTAGAAGAACATAGTTCTCATTACGCTTTTTATGTTGATCATCTATGCTTCGAGCCACGACATCTCTTGGAGCCAGCTCAGCACGTTCATCATACATAGGTATGAACCTTTCCATATCGAGATTATAAAGAAGCCCCCCATCACCCCTCACAGCTTCAGTGATCAAAAACGCATTTTCTCTGGCTTTTGTTGGTGTGATTGGGAGTCCTTCATCTGCAAGTGCAGTTGGATGAAACTGCACAAATCTGAACACGAGAGTATACATTAGAGTATCTCATAATGCCATTTTTAAAGGTTTTAGATAGCTTACTACATGTTTTCAGAAATTTTAGATTTCTTACTCCATGTTTGAAATTACAGCTTGAGCTCGGTGAGCCATGGCTATTCCATCTCCGGTAGCTACCTATTGAATTTAACCATTGATGAGTTAGATATTTAGCTAATACAAGTATTTGACCAATATAATGCCTGACATCTCTAATAACTGATAAACATACTGGTGGATTTGTAGTAGATGGATAGATATGCCCTGCACCCACTCAAGCAAGCAACGTTACCTTTGAAATAAATCGTACAACCTACAATTTCCACCAGGAGGAAACAGTCTATACAGATTAATAAAAGTGGCAGATTGGTCAAATGGGTCCGGGTCAAAATGGGTAATTTTAATCCCAATGAATAATTAATGTAAAATATAAAACTTTTATAAAAAAAAGAGTTAAGAGGTTTTATGCTTAGGACCACATTTCAGATGACTTGCGACCCATTTGACATTTTGACCCACTCGACTTCTACTCTTTAGTTAAATCTTTTAGCTTAGCCCATTCGACATTAAGACCTCACGATTTTATAGGGTACTTAATTTGTACGGATTATAAAGGAACTGCCTAGAAAGCAACTCAACTTCTTTTGGCCACGTAGCACTCCAATACAAGGGTATTCATAGGTCACATGAAGTAGAAGGGTATTGACCTCTAAAAAGATCATCAAATGCTAGAAGCTTGTCGCGATCTTCACGTATACCAGTAAATGAGTGCCCCGCTCTGACACAGAACTTGCTACACAGATATAACGCATTTAATGACTCAGGTGCAAATTTCCTGACCCCAAACCCAAAAGAAACTGCATAAACAAAATAAATAAATGCGAATCAATAAATTTAAGAGACATACTCAGTAACCAAATGATTTAGAACCTTGCAGGTGATATTTCTAGGCTTATTTATTGTTTCTGACACAACCTGATAGTAACAAACGCATCAGCAAATAGTTGTCAACTTATAAACTTTTTTCACACAAATATTATTGTAGATAAATAGCCAGTAATGGAAGTTAATCACACATTTCAGTTTATAAATATTATGATCATTCATTTAGAAATGACCTTGGGTTTTGCGGCGCCTGCAAGCGTCAGTTTCATTTGAAACGACAGAGCTTGGACCCAGATTATCGTTTGTGTTTGCAAGAGTAAAAGGTTGCAACAGTTAATAATAATTTAAATTGATATACATATGCTACGCATAACTATAATAGAGATCGTGAAAGCCACAACTTTTATAATGTTGATGTCAAGAAAATTCCCATACTGCATTAAATCAATTAGGGACCGCAATATTCACAAAAATGGTCACAAACCACCAGGTCGATGTAAACAGAAACAATTCATTATTGAAAACAAAAGCAGACAATCAACATTAGTATACCGACAAAATGTTACGAAGATTAGCATTCTCCAATTTCTAAAATAAAAAAATTAAATTTCCTAAGTTTATTACTGTATGAGTTGTTATATCTTGAGAAATAGGATAAGTGTTGGTGTAAAGATTTGAAATTCACCACAAATTTGAGTATTCCAGCCCAGGTGCATTAGTTGCTTCAACAAGAGCATTTCTCCATACTTCCATCCTTGGGTGTGTATCAAATTCAGAGATCACTTCCCCAAAATACCCTTTTTGTGTCCGCACGTAATAATGGCTCACGTTGTAGAATACCGGCAAAACAAACTGTCCTTTTTCTTTCATGCACTAAATAATCTTGGCAACTTCATCTAAGTACCAAGGATTAACAACAAACTTCTTGGTGAATATAATAACAAAAAGGCGTGATCGTTCAATTGCCTTTAGGAGTATTGACTCCTTACGGGATTGTGTCTCATCATCCTAGCTTGTTAGTGAAAATTTCTTCTGGCTTAAGAGCAGCACGGATATTATCAACAATGTGGCACCCGCTGTCTCGGCCTCTAAAACTAAGGTATAAATCATACAAAAATCCTCTTGTCCCCTATGGAAAAACACAAAGGTACAAAAGGATTATATGAATCAAGCATAGCATTTAAGAAATTTAATGCATATTTATTATAAGCCATGTAAAAGGCGTGCTACTCTACTCAAGCCTTATTCATAAACTGAAGCCAAACATATACAAAATTTGACATCAAGTATAGGTCGCGGTTCATTTGAGTCCACCAAATAAACTTGGGACCATATACATCGCATGTTCTTAGGCTTTAAATCACAAGTAATTGAAGTTAGTGAAATTTCATCACATGTGACTTAAAAAAAAAGAAACACTTTCAAATCACATTTAAGTAAAATCAATCTTGACCATCGATTTTTTTATCTAAGGGCCTTGGTCGCAAGTCTTTTGGTAGTCTCAAATGAACTCGCTCCGTCAAGTATAAGCAATAACTAAGTGAAATAAAAAGCCAGTGGTAAAGCTTTGATGCAATATATAAATGTTAGGCAGGTGCAATAACTTACTTGCTGATAATCCAACGCTTTCTGTAGTTGATCCACCACCTGACTCATTTTTGGGCGTTCTTCTCTATGTTCCTTCAAGCATTGATAGGCAATATATTGAGCTTATTATCTTTTAAAAAGCTCAATAAGCCCATAAGCCGGAAAGAAAATAAGCTTAATCCACTGTCAAACTTAACCATCGACATAAAATATCACATCAAGAACAAATAAGTCAATAAAATTTTGGCCATCTAAAGTCAAGCATTAAGCAGGCATACCTTCTTTATCCCGATCATGTTCAATCTATCATCATTTCCGATGGCAATGACAGCATCCTCGACCATCTTTGCAAAAAAGTCTTTCTCTCATTCGATTAGCTTTGATGAAAGTGTCGTAGCAGCACATTTAGCTAATAATTTTCTCTTTTCATCTAAACTTTTTCCCTTAATACTTACAGCCAATTCTTTAACCTTCTTAATCGCCTGTACCATTAAATCTAACTCCCAAATGAACATATATCAAACACCTAAGATGCAATACAAATAATATAGAATAAACATCTACCGTAGATGCAGCAGTTCTGTAACTCCGTATCAAATTTTGAGGATGAACACCATCTTCAATAAACGGTTTAGCCTCTTTCAAAAACTCACCAGCAAGAAGAACCACAGAAGTAGTTCCATCACCAACCTGCCCCATAAGAAGTTAAATTACCATTTGTCAAGTAACAAACTATCAACAACATATTTTTTAAAGGGTAATTTTGGTTCCCCTATTTATAAGCTTTTGAGTTTATTGCTCTACTTGATAAGCACCTGCAACAGCTAATTTCACACAAATAAACATGTAAACCATAAGCTATTTGGAAACCAACTGGTGTTTGGAAATACTATTTTTTCCCACTTATAAGCATAAGCACATAAGCAGCTTAAAAATCAACAGTTTCGAAAATAGTGTCCGGGTTTGCTTGTTTCACATGTATCTTAAATTGGTTTAGAAAAGCACATACGCATCTTAAAAATAAGCAGTTATTGAACTATTGTTTGGATTTGCAAACTTTACATTTATCAAGCATTAATTTATTGGGGATTATAAAGAAGTTTAGAGGTTGCAAACCTCTTTTAAAAAGGGTTATACGTTTGACGCAAGGGTGAAAGAAAAAATTAAGGACTTCGGGGGTGTTTGCTTGGGCTTATATAGCTGGTTTATGGCTTATTTGATTTTAAAAACAACTCTCCGCCATCTTGTATTAGTCACTGGTTTTTTATCCATATTAGTTATTGGACCACTCGGGGTAGAAGTTGTTGTTGTATATCTGCAAAGACATACATCAGATACCGTTTTCTGCGCGCCATAAGATACATAGAGAATAACTTAAGAAGTTTCTTGATGTTTGACTGAGGCTGAACATAAGCAAGTAGCACACATCATATAAAATTATCTTGTAAGAATGCTAGTGCACCATTAAAACCATTCCTAGACTAACCAAAACGCAAAATGAGTTTACCCAATATAGCACTTTAGCAAATTTCCAACACCAAATAAAATAAATTTACTAAGGTACTTAAACAATCAATATTACTCAAATAAAAAACATAAAATCAGATTGAGTTGCCAACTTCTTTAGTATAATCAACCGGAGCCATGGAAATACATATGAACCTCCAAAAGCTCATGTTACATGCGCCATTATTCAGAGAAGCTATCAAGAGTTTTGTAACAACAACATGTGAATTTGTAAATATGTAGTATGAAGCATCAAATAAGAATATATTGCAAGAAACTACCTTGTAATGAGCATCAATCACAGTAGAAAACATGTTCCAAGCTCATATAGATTCGAGTTTACATAAACCCTAATTCTTGTAATGACCTAGAATGGAAATTGACACAAACATTTCAAATTGATGATTAAATTGAAGATTTAACACATTAAAGTACCTGATATGTAGATAAATGGACTTGAAATCAGGAGCGAAGATGGTGAATCACGACGGTAAGTGGTGGGCCAGGTGATTATGAGACTAACAATAGTATCCGCTAAAGTAAGAAAAAGTAAGCCGTATAGAAAGAAAGGATTACCTTTAATGTTGCACCTTTCAGCAATATTGTTAGCCTTTCAGGTGGTACCCCTGTGAGGTCATGCAGCTGACATTTGAAAACATATGGAGGTTGGGTTGTATCTATCTCGACTATGTCTGTACACGGGTCATTCATAGTCTTGGTTCCTGTCTTTAATTGGTTCGGATATCTTCAAATTTGAGCCTTTTATTTGCAGGTACAGCAGTCGTTTATGATAATCACAGGTCCGATAAAAAGAAAATAGGTCAAACCTATCTTTAATTGGCCGTCGGATATCTTTCAGGTGGTACCCCTGTGAGCCATTATCCGTCTTTAATTGGTTCCAAGCATTACAATTGCAAACACCTTCATCATCATCGTTGTGCTGCCATAAATCAGCTATCAGGTCAGCTGAGCTAAACAATTAAACGTCACCTTAAGTTATTCAAAAAAATAAAACCTCCTACTTCTTATATAAGATTAGATTAGCCTTTTAATAATAGAAATACTCAATCACATTAGACCTCAAAAAAAGTATTTGGTCGAACCCAACTCATTTACTGACCAGCCCATTACCTCTAAAGTAATCATGATCTGCAAGAAATAAGTCATAATAACAAAAAGGAGAAGAAATAGAGCCGTTACCATATAGCTACAATAGCCTTCCCCAGGAATGACATGGAGAGTTGGCGAGCCAGGCCATTACTTAGATCATATACATGCAATTGAACCTTGTAACCCTCTTGTGAATACAATTTTCGAGTGGTTATTTAGTATCCCAAAACAATAGATCTTGACATCCAAGACCAGGTACAGACATGTACCTCAGCCATCTTTTGATTATATAGTTAAAAATGAATGAATGCCGTTAATGCTATTAATGTACTTCTTGTATGCCTTCGCTGCAGTTGGCTGATTGAGCACCAAATCAAGCTTTTCCAAATACTCGGACATTATAGCCTTTTCCAGAGACCCTGAAATCAATAAAAATTGCAGAATCATCAAAAACTTATACATAATTTATGGGTGGATTATCTGCTCTGAAGGTTGCTGTAGATGAATATGGAAGTATTACATATCATAGCTGTGACTTCTCAGCAATTAGGCATGGTAGGCGGATTTTTTTCTTCGTTCCTACATAATTGTTTTCCGCTTCCGTTGAATTTACCTAAAAAAATAATAGGAAAATAACAATTTGAAGTCTTATCGGTAGTAATTTTTCGAGCTTTAAAAATATGGGAATAAAACCGACTATAATTAATAAAAAAGTATGGTAACAAATGACCTGCCCAACAGATGCTGCAACCACAGGTACTGGTGAGACATCTCAGAAACATAAAACCTCAAACTCCGCACTTCTTCATCCTGGGACCCTATCATTATAATTACATAAAAATCTTTTTTTTAGCGAAACACCACCACTACACAAACAAAACATCATTGCTCACTGCGTTGTAGTTGCAACCACATACCAGAACCAAAACCCTAAACCCCTCTATTGTCGTACCGTTATAACTTTTATAATTATCGGGCGGGGTGACACCATTTTTTGCCGCAAATCAGAACATCATATAATTATATGGACACTCAAACTATATTTGATACCAAAAAACGCAGGAAAAAACTATTTGATAACCTCATTACATACCTTACAATGATTATAGAATCATACGTAACATTATACGAATAGTAGCCAAACGCCTACCCTCTTCTTGAATCCTCCCCAACTGAGCTTCAACCCGTTCAAGCACTGAACCAAACAAATAAAACACTAAAAAAAATCCAAAAATTTAAAGAAAATACGAATTAACAAATCATAAAAAATCCACAAATCATATCAATAATCAAATACAAAAGAACTCATAAAAATCCAGAAAAGAAATTAAATGATAAACATATTCATGTCTATACTTACCTCACACTTGCAGGAGCAACTGTAGTAATCGTAATATCACCTTACCAAAATCTGAAGACAGAACATAACCTGGCTTGTTCTTTTTGTGCCTCCATCCTTGTATCAGATATCTGTTAACACTGTAAATGATATCTGATAACACTATAAAACTAAAAAAAACTACAAAACTTGTTACACTTATAAGTCGGAAAAAAAAAAACATGTTAAACTGAAAACTCGATAAAAAAATTAGGGATTCTTCACCTGTAAAACTAAGAAGTCGATTATACTTTTTAGGATAATTGTGTTTAGGAATAAGATAATAGGGTGTATTTGTTAAAATATATATGGTATATTTATCTTCTAAGTAATATATATCATAATTTATTTTAATTGTTATCTTCATAATATACATACCTAAAATACAAATTCCAGAATTTTTTTATAATCTCCTTATTTATATTGATTTGAAAGATATAAATCAAAAAACAATTTACTCTAGTGGTAAGTTGTTTACAAAAAACATGAATGACCCAAGTTCAACTCCAACAAATGTCTTCTTTTTAATAAAAAAAATTTAAAATTAAAAAATTACAAAAACAAAAACAAATTTTAAAATTTATTAAAAAAAAATTGTACATATATATTAATTAAAACGCCACATGTCATTTAAAAAGATAAAAAAAAATGCCACATAAACACAATGATGACATGGAAATATGACATGGCATTATGGGATGCCAAGTGGCATTTTATGTGGCATGCCTCCTCTTATATATAATGTATAGATATATATATATATATATATATATATATATATATATATATATATATATATATATAATATATATATATATATATATATATATATATATATATATATATATATGATTCTTAAAAGCGGATTAAAAAGAATAAAAACAATTCTCATATAATTTACTAAGATCGAACATCACCTAAAAACAGGATACTATTAACTAAATAAAGCCGTAATTTAACGACCTAGCTAACTATGTAAGGATATATATGCAATTATGAGGTTTATGAAAGGATAATATTTTTGTTTATGTTGATTGATTTATTAGTATCACAATGATGTTAATTGTATTTAATATACTAAATCATAAATTATTTGTTTCTTATACGATTATTGTATTTATAGTGTGCATGATGAGCATAAAGATGAGTCTGAGATTGTCAAAGTTGTTGGTGATTTACTCAAAATTAGGGTTTCGAGATACACATCACAATACATATAAAAAAAGATATTATGAGGTTTATGAAGAGAATGTTGAATAGAGTTTTGAAGTACAGATCGATTATTTAGTTAATTCTAATATATTTTTTCGGTATTTTGTTTGATTTATCAGTATCACGGTGATGTTAATTGTACTAATAAACTATCTGTTTCTTAGACGATTATTGTATTTTAGTGAAAAAATATATGTGTCAAATATATGAAAAAAAAAATTGAGTCAATTTGTGGTTTCTCATAAAGAATTATGGTTTTCCTTGAACGTTTATTGTTCTCTAACGTACATAATCATTTTCTAATGGCATTATATTTACAACTCATAAGCATGTTTAGTTCATTCATTACTGCAGATGTTTTATTTAAAATATGAAGCGAATGTATAAATCAGAGGTTTCAAATTTCATATCAGAATTTAGAAAAAGATTTTATGAAATGTATGAAGATAATATATTTGAATGCACAACAAAATTTATGGTTTCTCATAAAGAATCATGGTTTCTCATAAAGATTTATTGTTTTCTTATGTATATAATCAGTTTCTGATGACATTATATTTATAACTCATGCGCATGTTGAGTTTATTCATTGTTTCTGATGATTTATATATCACAACCGTGACGAGCTTAATCCGTGCTAAAAAAAATATATTTTTTCTTGAAATATAAATCATGATAAGTTCTAAATTTTTATGATATATCTTTTTTTTTTACCATGTCTTTTCCAAATTTGAATGTGACCAAAGCTTAATTATATCTTATAAATACCATGCAAATTTACATAAAACTTATCACATAACATAATTAAAATATATATTTTTTAAAACATTTTAAAAAAATGCATCTTATATTTGGAAACGATTCTGATAGGAAAAATTTCTTTTTATTATATTTCTGACAGGTTAATCTTATCAATAATTTGTTTTCTTTGTTTTTGATAGATTTGCATTGCTAACGAAATAATTTTATTAGTTAAATACACCATCAAGAAAACATACCATAGATATGAAGAGAATGTATAAATTATGGTTTCAAATTGCATATTAGAATTTAGAAAAAGATTTTATGAAATGTATGAAGATAATATATTTGAATGCACAACAAAATTTATCGTTTCTCATAAAGAATCATGTTTTCTCATAAAGATTTATTGTTTTCTTATGTATGTAATCAGTTTTTGATGACGTTATATTTACAACTTATGAGCATGTTGAGTTTATTCATTGTTTCTAATGGTTTATATATGAGAATCGTGACGATGTTTAATCCGTGCTAAAAAATAAACAATATATTTTCCTGAAAAATAAATCATGATAAGTACTAATTTTTTTGTGATATATATTTTCCAAATTTGAATGTGAGAAAAACCTTAATTATATCTTATAAATATCATACAAAAATAGAACTTATCACATAACATAATTTAAATATATAATTTTTAAAACATTCTAGAACATGCATCTTATATTTGAAAATGATTTTGATGAGGCAGATTTTTCTTATTATATTTTTGATGGGTTAATGTTATCAATAATTTGGTTTCTTTGTTTATGATGGATTTGCATTGCAAACAGAATAATTTTACTAGTTAAATACACCATCAATAAAACAACAATAACATAAATACAAAAAATCAATATGTTTAACCATTTCTCAATCGTTTTTTTTTTTTTTTTTTTTTTTTTTTGAACGACTGGTTTCTGATTTAAGGCCAAAACTGTTTCTGATGAACAATTAATGTTTCTTATAATATATTTCTGGCGGGTCAAGATGACACATGTGCATGATGATGTTTGTTTAGAAAGTATGTACGAATCGAATTTTGTAGGTTTTACCTTTAATTTATGTAAGTATAGTATTTTTTTTAATATCTACGTAATTATAGATATTATTATTCTAAGAATAAGTTAGATTTAATTTTTTAAAAAGCACATAAGTTTCTTTAGATGAAAAAGTGTTACATTCAAAAAGATATACACCATATAAATTTAAAACTTATCACATAAAATAATTTAAAAATAGAATATTTAAAACATTCTAGAATATGAATTTTATATTTGAAAACGATTCTGATTGGGCGAATTTTTTTATTGTATTTCTGACGGGTTAATATTATCAATAAGTTGGTTTCTTTGTTTTTGATGGTTTTGCGTTGATAACTAAATAATTTTATTAGTTACATACACCATCAACAAAACAACAATAGCATAAATATAAAAATTTAATATGTTTAAGCATTTCTTAGACGTTTTTTGTTGAACGATTGGTTTCTGATTTAAGACCATAGTGGTTTCTAATGAACAATGATTTGTTCAGGTATTATATTTCTGATGGGTTCAAGATAATACATGTGCATGATGTTGTTTGTCTAAAAAGTATGTACAAATTAAATTTTGTAGGTTTTACCTTTAGTTTATTTTTGTATACCAAAATTTTCATCTAAAGAAACTTATATGGTTTTTTAAAAACTAAATCTAACCGATCCTTTGAATAATAATATCTATAATTACGTAGATATTATAAAAAAAATGATGTAAAAATCTATAATACATAGATATTATATAAAAAAAAACAAACTAAATTCAATGTTAGTATACTATTTTTGCTTCCGGCACTATTTTGTCCAACAAAATTTAAGCTAAAGCTTAATCTAACAAAAATCTAACCTAAAGCCCCGTGCGTGCACGGGGATCTAAAACTAATATAAACACAAATTACAAAACTTAGTTTTTTATATTAGAGTAAATTGCAAAAATCATCTTTGCGGTTCGGAAAAATTACATGTTCAATCTCTATTTGTTTGAAAGGTCACATATCACTTATCATTCATGTGAGAAACTTACTGCATATTTGATCGTTGGATAAAGTTAAATTATTAAACTTCTCTATTCTTTTCCTATCTTTAGTCATTTACATATGGTCAAAAATTAAGAGTGCACTTATAAGTTCTTCATAGAGACAACGATTATATTTTCAAAATATGGTGATTGAACCAACAATTTAACCGAAACAAATGAGCGATTTTTGCAATTTACTTTTTATGTTATTAAGTAGGGGATAGAGGTTTTGCCATGGCACTCCACGAAGCAACGTACGTGACTAGGGTGGTCCAGATCAATCAAATTCTAGTAGTTACTTGGATGGACCCACATGTATGACACGGGCTACACTCGATTTTAGGTCACGAAGTGTAAAATGATTTAAAACTGTCGTTTTTATGGTATGTGCAACCTCCAAAAAAAAAATTGCTACTTTTGTTAATTTTCACGATGTAATTTTAGTTAGCTGAACATTATTTCTGTACAACACCCTCTCAAAAATTCTGAGTCCGACCCAGAAGCTAGTAAGATAATGCTAGTAAGATAATGCCGGGATGTTGGATATTTGAAAAGTAAATAGAAGAATGTACACGTCACGTGAGCGTTTGAGTCAACTTTGTTGCGTATTTTCCACATGCTAATTCAAGGTTCACACAAATAGCTCGAATATTATTTCCATATCCATTTGATCATATATATAAACACAACACCAAGGAGCTGAAACAAGATCAAGTTCTTGATAGATATATCGTTATCTATGGCAGATTATAAGTCATGGCGATTGATCGAGGCTGCTCTAGTTACCATCCTTTCCTTAGTCGATTTTGGTTTCGCAGAATCACGTATGCACATCCTATCTTGCTAATGAATTTGCATACATCTAAGTTACACTCTCATAGGCGTTACTTGTATTTACATAGCTAGACTGTGTTTATGTTTTTTTAACCATGCAAGAGTGAATATTGTTTTTGTCATGTTTTATTTTCATATTACCAAAGGGCATTTAGCATAGCGAAATTTTTCGTTGCCAAGTAGTTAAACTTAAAGGGTCGTAGGTTCAAGTCTTATTTGAGACAGTAGGTGTATTATTAGGTGTTTGATGTATGTTTAGTATTAATCTAAGACTTCGCCTTAAAATTAAAGGCTTTGTGGTCGTTTTCAAGTTTCAGAATAGTTTAGAAGTAATATACACGGTTATGCTTTTTAGAAGACCAAAATGATATTCAATCGAACTTTTATTTTGTACTGTTTTTGTTATAAGTGAGAACGTACCAATTTTTTTGTATTTGTGTCAGATCGATACATTTATGTTCATTGCGGATACTCTCACATTGAATCTACATACGTTTAAGTAATCGTTCTATCCTACACGTATGCACTAAGACGCTTTGGTTTTAGCTGATTCCTTTCCTACCATTGATCTCGTCGGAGCTAGTTAGCGGTACTGAATATTAGACGGTATCTATTGCTATATAGATAGTTCTTGAACTAGAACAAAGTCGAGGAACCACAACACAAATATATATACTAGTTTACCTATACCTTTATTATAAGCTCGATAAACACACTTGGAACTTAATCGTACACCTTTTATGCGTTGTTTCAACTGAGTTTGCGAGTGCACTGCACATGTAAGAAGATAAATGAAAAGTTTATAGGTTGTAGGGCCGTAATAGAATGATCGTAATAGAATGATCGAAGACCCAGCCTGAGTCTTA
>BPTQ01000007.1:31558721-31664990 GCA_019973895.1 Chrysanthemum seticuspe | reverse complement strand
AGTAATGCGATAGGTCATTCGTTGTGTACTTAATGCTTGATTCATCTTTGTGAACCTTAGAATATAATTACCTGAGTAGTTGTAAGCTAAACCATCCAAAGAGTGCCTTAGAGTAAGAGTTTATTATCCCTAGTGGGTTTTGTAGACGAGACCCTTTGGTAAGTTCAAAGAGTTAGGGAGAAACGCATACCCTACAACTTTAGACACACAACGCAACTAAGAATAAGGACGTGACAACTCAACCATCAATAGGAGATAATTAAGGAGTAGTACAACCTAAGTAAACACATCTTTAAACTATCATACGAGCACACATTAATTAGACATAGACTCCCACAACCTTAGTTTAGATAATTAGATAATAGTAGAGTAATCGGTAGAAATACCAACCCCCCAAATCCAATACCCGAGATTCGTACCTTTCCATTTCATAAAATATAAAAATACAAAAATAATCTTCCTCAACCTTAACCTTAGCGTAGTAACTCCTTACTAGCATTCCTATTCCCCTAGAGAACGATATCAATACCCGTGGCTTACCCTAATTACTACACTACAACGATTAGGTTCACTGCCTAGGGTGTTATAAAACTTGCTCGAAGAAAAGGAAGTTTCCTTGACCCCGAACGACGCGTGTAGCGTTATCAGCCAACAACAATTGTTCCACCGAAGTCCGAAACACACCCGCCTACCGCAAGAGGTAGAAAAAGAGTTAGGATAGCTCCTGAAACTGAAGAGATTGTGAAGGATGGTAAGCTGTCAAGGGCTTGGAAGAGTGTCAGGTGTAGTATTTGTAGCATTGCTGGTCACAACAAGGTAACATGCCTAGGGTATGCTGGAGCTGGAAGTAGTGGAACTGCCAAAAAGGGAAATGTCAAACAGGTGCCTACTAAAGCTGCAGGAAAAAAGAAACATCGTAAAGGTAAAAAGGTAGCAGCAGATAAAGAAGGTGAAAGTACAGGTGTTGTTGTTGAAAGCCAAGTTAGTGCAGTTCAAGGAAGTGGTGTTCAATCTGAAAATCAAGAGCCAACAACTGAAGATCCCATCATACATGATGCATCCCAGTCACAATCCCAGCAACATCAAGCTGAAGCAATTGCCGATCCCATCATGCATGAGCAAGCCCAGTGTCAATCCCAGTGTCAATCCCAGCAACATGATCAATCCCAGTCTGATTCTCAGCCGCAGTCGACTGATGTTCAAGCACTTTCTGCTTCAACCCAGCCTTCTACACGAAGAATGACTAGGCAGCAGGCTGCACTGGAAAGAATGATGGCCTCACCATAGGTCAAATCTGTTATGCTAATTATCTAGACGATGTTTCATCTATGTTATTTCCGATGGACAAGTTATGTACTCTAAAAACATATGTTTGTGTGTGTGTCTAAATGTAGCTCTCATGCTTTGAAAAGTATGCAATTTTATGCAGTTGGAATTATATCCATTTGCATTAACTATGGAACCATGTCATTATTGTGTTTTTTTTTAGATTGACTAAGCTTGATGTGTGAATAATTTGCATCAAAAGTAACCAAAGCTAAATAGAACCTCATAAGAATGTTGACATTTAAAAGTCAACCCTAAACAAATTGCTAACCATCTGCATACCCATAAGGCATAGAAAATCAGAAACAAACAAAACTAAATACTTCATAACAAGGTTACTATAATTCAAGATACAGAACATTAACCAAGTAGCCTCATAACATAAAAGGTTAAAAAGTTATCCCAATGCATAAACAATTAAGAACAACATCCAACTTAGCACCATGTAAATCTTCCACTTCCTTACATCACCTTGAGCAGCTACTAATCTTGCCTCAAGCTCATTTCTCCCCCTCAAAAGTCCTGGTATGATCATTCTTGAACGAGCACAGATTTCAGGATCATACCATCTTATCCACTGACAAGAAGACCCCTATTGATGATTATGAGAAATCATTAAACAACCACCATTGTTACAAACTTACACAAGAAATATTAAGACGCACTTACTTGAACAGGACAAGCAAAGAATCGACGCCCTGGGTTGGCAGAGGTCCACGAAGTGCGAATAATAGCTTGCTTACCACACCAGCAACGTACCATCTTCAAACAATTATCGTTTTGAAGAAGACGGGTTTTGAAGGATAGTTTAGGGATGGGTGATAAATGTAGACCAAACCTTTTTACACACATATACTAGCTACATACACTGTACAACGGTTTTATTTAGTACGCTACAGTGAAAGACGGTTTTGCCCTCACCAACATAACGTTGACAACGGCATTATTGGTCAAGGGACGAATCTGGCATTTAATGGCCAAGGTTTGGACCTGTGGCGATGAAAAGGGCAAGGTTCGTCCCATCGCGATCCGGCCATCAAAGTTTAGGGACCAACGGTGTATTTTAGTCTAAAAATAGCATATGTATACTAGATATTTTTATTTAACATACTATAAGCTACAGTTTAAAGATTTTAGCCCCATGTTTGAGGTTGAGGCTGGGGCTTATAACTTCAAAAGCCCGAAGCTATAGGGTATGTTTGGCGCAATGGGCTGGGGCCGGAGCTAGGGCTAGGGCTAGGGCTGGGGCTGGGGCTAGGGCTTATATTATAAGCCGAAGTTGAAATTTGTATTTTTGTAGACTTGTTTGGCAAATGGGCTGGGGCTGGGGCTTATTATTGAAAAATTACTAAACAGGATATAGTTAAATGAGTTTTATTGTATATGTTAGATATTTTTGTGGGTAAATATGTAATTTATGGTTCATAAGCCCCGGACTAAAGTTTTTAGCCTCTTTTATGGGGCTAAAGTTTTAAGCCCCTTTTAGAGGCTTATGATTTTATAAGCCCACACGACAAACAAGACTTATTTTATAAGCCGGCTTATTTTAGAAGCCCAAACCCCATAAGCCCCCAAACACACCTATAAGCCTCTTACCAAATGAGCCTTATTTTTGAAATTTAAGCCCCCCGTATAAGTCACTCCCAAACACACCCTATAACTTAAGCCGAAAACATAATCTCACACAAACACCCCTGTATAAAATTAACCGAGCTTATTTTACATTTATAAAAGCAAGTCTCACTCACAAATAAACCCCAAAGATCATTTTCCCCCAATTTCACAGCTAGGGTTTCGAACATGAAAAAACGTAACAAACAGGTACTTTACTTTCTTTTTAGCTTTACGCTTTCATGTTGAAATGCATTTTACATATTGTGTTTTGGTTAGATAAAAATTGTGGATTTTATTATATTTATGTTTGTTGTTGTTGTAATAAAGTTGTACATAGATCACGTTATTAAATTCTAGTATAACCACCACCTTTTGTCGGACAAGTGGAGGATTTTTAGGAATTTTAATAAATTAATAAAAAGGTATCGCATCTTATTTTTCATATTTATCTATATTTTTAATTCTAAACACATCGCGTTCATAGTGCCTGCAATTGCGTCACGACACTTTTAGCGCATTTTCAAACTCGGAAAGCACAAAAAATGTACAAAAATCTAAACATTGTAAGTTGGATATACATCACATTCACATAATAACTGTGCAGTCACATTTTGTTGGAAATAATCAATTGTAGATTGTATAGATATACTACCATAACTGTTTAGATGAATCCATATTTTACAATTGAGCTGCCTAATGTCCAATTTGTTTCGCGTTTTGTAACACCCCTTTTCCTAAGTATGACATTTAAAGTAGCAAATACGCGTTTAATTTATTGAATTTTGGGTGTGCACCCAGTAGTATTAACATGTATATTTCCAATTTTTTTTATACCTCTGCGTTTATGCATAGGGTATGTAAGTGCTTACCCTCCGCCCCTTAGCGGGATTTGAACTCTTAACTACTTTGTAAAATGATATTTTAACTAGATTTTGAATATTGCTAGTTTACGCGCATGCTAATTTATACATACTAGCAAATGGATTTGACATATGAGTAATCTTTGTGTTAGATATATGTTTTAAGCAGAAATATCATTATGATAACTCTTTCTGTTAAGGCAAATGTTTTGACGTGTGTATTAGAATTTGATCATATCTCATTTCAAAATCTACGAGGTAGTAAAACCAAATCTGTCTTCGAAAAGTTTGATATAACAACTGTTGTGGTGCACACTATGCAACCACGTACATAACTATAAAGGTGAAAGATATGACATTGGATCTGTGTTTTAAATCCCTTTTTATAGGGCAACTGTTTTTGTGCTGCTGCTCATTTTCATCCTTTGTAAAATGTTTGTCCTGATTTCAGTTTTGCTTTTCTCTACGGATGCGAAACAATGTGACCAGAGTTTTAATGTTGAAGAAAGAGGTACATTCTTTTCAATTTCTATATAGTTCTTACTTGACATTTGACGCTGTGAAAATTTTAATCTTCTATATAACTTTATTTGTGTTGATATAAATCTCATATGCATTCTGCATACTTTGGTGATTGTGTTTTTGTGGATAGAGGTTATGTTTAGGTTGATATAAAGTTGTACATAATTAACGTTATTAAATTCTAGTTAAAGCAGTATGCATCAGCGAACACCATATTTACACCTTTTCTATAAAGTGGGACTTGAACTCTTAATCACTTTATCAAAAGACATCTTAACAGTATCTTGAATATTGCTAGTATACATGCATGCTAATCTATACATACATACTAACGACTGTTGGATTTAACACATAAATCATTTTGTTACATATATGTTTTAATACATCTTTTTGTATCCGATGAAAGACATGAAATACTTGCAGAAATAGATACTTTATTGTACATAAATCATGTTGGCATTATTAAATTCCAGTCAGTTTAGATTGCTGATCTTCATTTTTACTCTTTATAAAATGTTTTGTCCTGATTTGACTATTACTTTCTGCTGCAGATTCAGAACAAAGTGATAAAAAAACCCAAGACAAAAGATACTTTGAAGTTCTATAGGAATCAATTAGGATTCGAAAAACCCTCAACGGTGTTAATTGATGGATCCGTTCTCTTTTACCTTACTTCTAGGGGATTAACCATTGAAGCCATTCAAAACTTGATCGATGATTCTGACGCCAAACCAATCACAACTGAATGTGTATTGCGGGAAATGGAATATTTTTTTGAAAGGTACTCTAAGTCTGGAAGTGATCTTCATCGGTCTATAAGCAATATACAGTTTCTTAGTGTGTGACAAATTCCGAGTATAGAATACAGGTATTTCATCATTAAATCAATTCATGTTATGAGATATTTTTTGTGGCATTCAATTACAAGAACATAATAAACCCCACCAATTATTTAAGGTTTCCATCTAACAAAGATCTGTCTTTAAATATTCATCACACCAAAGATGTAACATATTTAGTCAAACTTAATTTGACGTAAGCAATATACTTTACTTCATTAAAAAGGGGGTAAAACACAAATATATCAGCATAACGGTATTTATGTATTCAATTTAACCGTATGTGACCAAAAAATAAGGTTAACTAGTTCTTTCTATATGACTACTTAATTACTATATGTTTTTTTTTTTTTTTTCTTTCTTCTTTTTTGCAGCCTGACGATATCACCAAAAAATATCTTATAAAGTCTCCGAGTTATAAGAGGCTCAAGGAGAGGTAAACTTTCATTTTGTTTATAGCAGTTTTGTGACCCAACTTTCACCAAATACATGTAATTTGCTTTGTTTAAGGTTAAAATTCCCTTTTTTATGTTCAAAATACAAGCACTATTTTTTGCTGTGTATTGGCTTTTGGTAAGTACCTATTGGTGCTTGCCCTGTGTTTTAGTTAGTGTATACTTTGACTGACAATTTGAGTTGATCAGGAAAGAATTTTATGGGTATGCTGGGAAGATATCTTTAAGTGATGGTAATGGCCAGGTAGGTGCTGCGAAATTTGATTGATTTTCCCTAAGGAATTATTCTTTTATTCAATACTAACATGATTTCTCCAGGTAAGGGAAATTTCTGAACAACTAGGTGCTACGGAATGGCCTTACCAAAAAGTTAGGGAGTGTCTGGTTAAACAGGTATAACCTTAAGATAATAACAGGTTAACACATGCTTCTATATAAGTAATTACTCCGTAGCTCTTTTGTGTTTAAGTAGTATATTATCATATTATGGGCTTTTGACTCTTCTTATTTACATGGATCAGCTCCAGCTACATCCTGAGTTGTATCAGGATCATGTCAGCCCTCCAGCCAATGCCGATGCTGATTTGACGTATCTAGAATACATAAAAATCACGTCTCGGTAAGTCTTTTGCTCTTCTCTGTTTAGCATACTGTATTTCAATTTTGCACTAAGCCTTTTATTTTTTAATAGGGATGGAGAATGGGGCGACGAATACACTTTGCAAGTAGCTGCTGACTTCGTACGCAACCTGATTGCCTTTTAGAATATCTGTTCAAGCTGAAAATTCACACTTTTGTTTGATTTTTATGCATATGTTTAACTGATAAAACTTGACTAACTTGTGTTTTATGTTTATTTTCAGTTCCAAGTCATAATTGTTGTGCTAACATCAGATGAGCAAGTTGCTGTAAATGATTATTTCCCCCATGGGGTGGATGATCATAAACAAGGTATCCTTTCAGATCTTTAGATTTTTTTGAATCTTACACAAACTTATTGGCTTCTTCTTTCTTTCATTTACATTTTTTTAGATGCAGCTTTTCATCCTGTTCTATTTTTGCAGTTTTATTCTTGAGCTGTCTTGATGAGAAGTATTATAACTCAATGCGTCCCAAAAGTAGCATTGCCAGTACTTGCAAATATGATTACTTGTAGGTACGCTCGTAGTTACCTCATACGTTCTAAATTGATTAGTTATGCTTTTGTTATTTTTGTACATGTATATGTTTGGAACAAATTATTAAAAAAGAGACGGACACTAGTTTTAGGAGGGAGGTAGTAATGTTTCTGGTTGTCAAAAAGGAGATAGATCAAATACGGGGTTAAAGAGAACTTGTATGTTTACCTTGATTCTCATAAGAGTGGAAGTAAATATAAGATATGTGTATGATTGGTTATCATAACTGCTTATCCTGCTAATGTTGGCTGTTGAAGGTTATAGTTTGGATACATTTTGATAAGCAGAATATAAGCAGTGCGCATAAACTGCATCTGATTAAAAGAAGGAAATGTTTCCCTTTGATTTTCATAAAACTGGAAGAATTTGAAAAATATTGTTTAGGATTTCTTATTAAAACTGCAACTCTTGTAATTGGCTGTTTTGATTTTTGAAGGTCCCAAACTCCTTATCTGATTAATAATTTGTTTTCTATATATCTTATAGATTTAATTTTGTTTTAATCAGGCACCCAAAAGAACAAGATCATGAAGTCAAATAGTGGATTGAAGAGAACTAGTGTGTTTGCCTTGGTACTTCTTAACAGTAAAGAAAGGTTGTTTATGATTGCTATCTAAAATTGTTTGATAAGCATACGTTGACATCGGCATTTCATGTTACCATCCTTTGATATTGTTGGGAATCTCTCGTATACAGATCTTATTAAGGGTAGATCCTTGGTAGCGTTTATGTTGGTTTTTTAGAATGTTTTGAGCCAACGTCGAATTTATCATGCTACCTCATTTTATTGGACATCGTGTTTAACATCATCTCAATGGCTCTTGTTGTGTGAAATTATGTTGCACATCATAGGCCAGTTTGTTTTTTTTACCGCATGAGACACTATATTAATCATCTATATTCATTTTTTTCATAGTATTTTACATATTCTTTTTAAAAATTGGGATAGTTCATACTTCATAGTTGATGCTTCATAGTTAATCATCTATATTCATTTTTTTTCTTCGTATTTTACATATTCATCTCGATCCCTATTCCGACGTGCATTGTTAGTTATTTTAAAATTGATGCAACGTTTCACTTTCAGTTTCACCATATGTTTTTATACGTTAGCCAGTTCTTTGAGTTCAATTATTGCATGTTACGATATTTTTTTTCAATTACACTTAAATTATTTTATGTTGTTGTGTATAAACACTATAAGAAACACGTAACCACAATATCACAGCTATTATTGTTTGTTGATATAAAATCCTGTTGCTATGCACGGATATTCGGCTAGTGATAACATATGCGTTAAATTATGAAGAGAAATTGAAGACCTGGGAGCCTACCTGCCCACTTTAAAGAGCAGACTTTACTCTTGGGCTCGAATTTTTAGTATCTGGGCCTTGGGCTTCGTATACAGATGAATTGGTTAACCTAATAAATCTCCTACACCCTCTAGCCTTCTTTCTGTTTTCTGTTTCATCTCTTTGTTCGAATGTCTGAGCTCGTGTTAGATGTGCTTGAGCAGATACTTGTAAGACTGGATGTGATCGATCTACTTAGATGCAAAAGCGTTTGTAAGTCATGGCTATCTTTAATCTCCACTCCTCTTTTTGTTAAGGCTCATCTCAACTATACTTTTATAAAAAATTACGAGGTTAGAGATAAAAGGATCATTATGCACAGTGGTTGTTGTGAGTCTTTAGTCAGTTCGTTTATATGCAATGACTATCATATTGTTGGTTCTTCAAATGGCCTAGTATGCATCTCTCCCAAAGATGTTGAACTTTTAGTAACTAATCCTATTACTAGACAGGTTAATTACCTACCAACCCTGCCCGATGAAGTTCTTCCTGACAAGACCACACACAGGTTTGATTCAAAACCTTGTTGGGGTTTTGGTTATGATTCATGCATAGATGATTATAAGGTTATAGTAGGGTTTGGGATAGGCAAGCATCGGACACGTTTTCATGTGTTAACATTGAAATCAAATATATGGAAACTCATAGGAGATATCAAATATAAGTTGGACTTTCGTAAAGCAGCTAGACCTGGTATCTTATGCGAGGGGTCACTTCACTGGTTTATGAATGACCGGAAAAACAAGAAAGTGATTATTTCTTTTGATTTATCTCGACAAGAGTTTAATGAAATCCCCCAACCAAATGATTTGTTATATAAATGTAACGATGATGACAAGCTTGGTTATATTAAAGAATCTCTATGTATATATAAACATCAAGCACCATCCAGTCAAGTATTTGGAAACAAATGTTCTAGAGATATAAAACCCCGCCCTATGATTTGGATAATGAGAAGTTACCAAGTGCAACACTCTTGGGAACAGGCACCCTATCGTTGTGAGGAGATGGATGTTGATCCACACTACTTGAGAAGGCTCAGTTACATTACCCACAAGAGTTCTTCCTATTGTCGCTCGTTAAGGATTATGGAATATATGGCTACTCCTGTATATGTGCAGAGCCTTGTATCTCCTCATGGTACCATAAAGAGACGGTTCAAGACAACAACTACTGACAAAAGGGCTTTAAAGAGAAAAAGGAGGCATGCAAAGAACAGCAAAAGGAATACGAAGGTAGGTTTTATCACTACAAGAAAAAGTACTTATAGTGACCAAAATTTAGTGCCGACTTTTTATTTGGTCACTATTTAGGCAAAATAGTGACCATATAATACATGGACACTAATATTTGGTCATCGGTAAACAGTTAGTCACCGAGCTCAAAAGTGGTCACTAATTTCGTCACTATACATTAGGCTGAGCATCGGTCCCGGAACAGACCAGACTGGACCGGACCGACCACGACCAAGATTGAATTAGCCCAAAAGCCGAGACCGAAGATCGGACCGAATGTGGTCGGTCCGGTCCGGTCTCGGTCGGTCCGTCGGTCAGTCCAGTCCAACAAGGCAAAATAGTCGGTTTGTGGTCCGGACCGGACCGACCAAGACCGAAACCGAATTAGCCCAAAAGTCGAGACCGACGACCGAACCGAATTATACTGACTAAAGATAATAAAATGAAATTAATTTGCACACTCTTAATTTTTATTGGCACACACTGATATATGCATTAAACAATTATACTTTAAATTTCATGATATTTAACCACTTTTATATTTAGAGTATAAAAAATATACAAAGTCATAATAAAAGTCGACAGATATAAAATAGTTAAGGCTACTAGTAAAAAATTACTGTAAAAGTTCTAAGATAAAAACAAAAACAAATGCTAAAGAGTAAAGAAAAGCTGAAAACTCCTTTCTCTAACTGTGGGCGATCCAAGCCCTCACAACCTAATCGCTCCATCTCCGATCACCGGAACCATCGCCGACACCGTCGTAAATCCCGTAGTATTCGCCTATCACCATGACCGTCTCCGATCACTGTTACCTCTCCGATCACCGTCACCGTTCGCCAATCACTATAACCATTTACGATCACCGTAACTGTCGCCGATAACCGAAATACTCTCCGTTCATCAATTTAGGTATAATACAACTATTCATTTACATATTGTTACGATTTTTGCGGATTACTTTTCCATATTATGATTTGTTTGTTAGATAGTGTATTGTTATATAATCTAGAATTAGAATTGATTGAATGAGTGTTGTCCGTGACGATTGGTATGCATTGACGCATCGTATAGAATAATTGATTAACGGAAACTTTTTTTGCTGATAATTTTGAGGTGATTGAGCTACGATTTGTTTTTTATTAACGGAAACAAAACTACTTCCTTGTGATGAAGATAGCAATAGTCTATTATGTATTACAAACAAAAGTATGAGTTTAAAGACGCACTCAATTAGTACTTGAAAAAAAACCATGATGTGTCGCTTTGTTGAAGTGAACCTTGTTTAATGGGAGGGGTGAGAAGGAGTTGTAGGGAGGTAGGCTATTACGTGAGTACAAGTAAGAGAATATGAGAGGTGGTTACGTGGGTTAAGGTGAGGGTGTTTGCTACTGGAGATGAGAGTTTTGCGTGACTGTAAGTGTGTTAGTGAGGTACTGAAATGTAGGTTTATGGTGAGAAATGATGTGACCATTATCAGTATAAAGGTGACGAGTGAGTGAGAAGAAAAGGAATGGTTTGACGTTGAGGTCATGAAGTGTTAGTGAATAGAGAGTATTTTATAAGAAAATTGCATAAGCTGCATATTGTATGTGCAAATGAAGCAAATGAAATGGATCATCGAACCGAACAATCACTTAGTGAGCATAGTTGTTCATAACAACGTGTTTTTAGTGCATGCCTATCACTTGTGCATATGTGTATAATTGGGTCTGTTGGTTTTGCGCTTCTACACTGCCACAAATTGTTATTGTCCTATGTTAACGTTCCTGATTTTATAATGCTGAGGAGACTCTTGATCTAAAAAAGTTATAGTGCTTGCTGAAACACACTAGTTAAGGCAACGGTTAAGATTGATGACACCAGAACTTGATCTAAAATAGTAGGCTGAATTCTTGATATGCAGAACCAATGCATGCTTTATGGTCCCAAATCAAAACAAGTTAATTAGAAAGGGAGTAGGATAAGGCAAATATGGTATTATGGTACTTTTTGGAGTGGTTAAAGTGAGAAATTGCGCCCAAGAATTACATCCCATGGCTAGATGATCACATACATGCCTACTTTTCTGTTGATATGCAAGGGGTGATGAGACGGTAAGCAAAAAAAAGTTGCATGAATTTGTGAGATTATGATACAGTATGCTATATTCTTATCAAAGTTTTACTTGTCATATTACCTTATAATTAACAAACATAAATTTGCTTACAGGTAACGTACAATTCTCTTTTCTATTGCAAGAGTTGGCTGGGACCAAAAGTTAATACAACAAGAACTTCTCAGGTATCACGTGTTAACTTACAGTTAGTATGTTAACACTATAATAAAATGAATTGACAATGGCAATGTAGCGTGTTCTTAGAATTGCAGTTAGAGCATGTTATTTCACACTTGTTAGCCCAATAGCTGGCATCACATATGCGACTATACGTGTGGGGAGTCGTTATAATAATAGTCGTGGGTGAGTTTCTTTGGTTCTGAACTGACTTTGTGGTTTTCTTACGTTGATGTGAGTTCCAAAAAAAAGATAATGTAGTTTAGTTAGTTAGTGGCGGTTCCAAAAAAAGATCGGTGTGGGGGTTTCATCAGACTTTCTCTCTCTTCTTCTATTCTTTCTCTTTCCCCATATCTTTCACCATCTAAATTCACAGCATCTATATTCAAATTAATTGCACCATCATCATCACCTTTACACACCGATCTCCATCATCTTCTCCGACCATCGACCTGCACTGCCACGCGCCGCCACGCGCCGGCGACTGTCACCGGATCTCTATATTTTTCCGGCGAGATTTTCCAATTAAACACCTTCACCGGTCAATTAACCCTTCTCCGACTATAACCCCCTCATTTTTCAGACCAGGCACCTAGCCAACGCGTTTTTCACGCGCCGAAGGTATTGTGTGCATATATTTTGTGTTTTTGTCTTAGCAGGTAAAGAGGGTGTGTTTTTGGTCACCACCTCCGGCGAGTGGAGCCTCTCCGCGACTGTCTGAAGCCGACCCAAGCCGCTGTTGAAGTCACCGCCATCTGCCGCCACCTGCCGCCGTCGGCCGCCTTCACTGCTGTCCGGAATTTGGGTTCCTGGCAGCAGCAGAGTATATCTTTATTACCTCTTTCCCTTTTATTCTATTGCTTTGGTCACGTTTGTGTTGTTTGGCTTTAGTGCACCTCTTTTGTTGATTCCTGATTTTCTGATTCGGGTTTGTGGTGTGCGCGTGCTTGTTTTCCTCTGCTTCCCTTTTTGTTGTTGCCTGTTGTAGCGTGTTGGGGTTAGGATAGACGCCTTGGTATGTGATGGTAACCTGAGGTCATGTCTTGCCGGTGAGGGAGGGTTAGGCGGGGTAGGTAGGGTAGATGGGGTAGGCGCGGCGGGGGGAGTAGATGGGATTAGGGTGGGTAGGAGTCTTTCTAGGGTAGGGCCTTCTCGTAGGATTAGGGTGGGTAGTTGGAATGTGGGGACGCTGACCGGGAAGTTCTTTGAGCTGGAGGATGCCTTGAGGAGACATAAGGTAGACATAGCGTGCGTCCAAGAGACCAAATGGAAGGGTTCCAGCACGAGGGAGGGAAACGGATACAAACTTTGGTACTCGGGCTCTAGATCAGCGAGAAACGGAGTTGGAGTTATCTTGAAGGCGGGGCTCAAGGATAATGTGGTGCAAGTAATCCGGAGGAGCGATAGGATCATGGCGATCACGTTGGTTATTGATGGAAAGACTGTTAACGTAATCAGCGCATACGCACCACAGGTGGGTCGGTGTGAAGCAGAGAAGAAGAGTTTCTGGGACTCCCTCGACGAGCTAGTGAGGGAGTGCGAGCCGGACCAATGTTTGTTTATAGGAGGGGACTTGAACGGCCATATAGGAGCAGCATCAGATGGTTACACAGGGGTACACGGAGGTTTTGGCTTTGGAGTTAGGAATGACGAAGGCCGATCGATTTTAGAGTTCGCTACGGCTCACGACTTGGTTGTAGCAAACTCCTTTTTCAAGAAAAGGGATCTCCACTTGATCACCTTCCAGAGTGGGGGTAACAACACCCAAATTGACTATCTGTTGGTGCGAAGTAGGGATTTTAGAGCATGTAGGGACTGCAGGGTCTTCCCAGGCGAGACATGCTCATCCCAACACAAATTGCTAGCACTGGATGTTTTTTTCGAGAAGCAACTTCATAGGAGAGCCTCGACAGGATTACCGAGGATTCTTTGGAAGAACCTAAACGGTCAGGCGGCAGAGTCGTTTAGAGTAAAGGTCACAGAGGGACTTGCCTCTCGGTTGGAGGACATGACTGCATCAGACGCGGACCAGATGTGGAACACACTTGCCGGCATCATCAAAGAAGCGGCAAAGGACTCACTTGGTGTGACTTGCGGGGCTGCGAGGTCCCTGAAACACAGAAGAGAATCTTGGTGGTTTAGTGAGGAGGTGCAAGCCAAAGTAGCAGCGAAACAATCTAGTTTCAGAGAACTTCTTTTGTGCCGAGAGGACAACCAAGCTGACATTACCGCCGCAGTTACGAGGTATAAAACAGCTAAAAGAGAGGCAAAGAAGGCGGTAGCTCAAGCTAAAGACAAGGCGTACGAAGATTTGTACAAGAGGTTGGATACCAAAGAAGGGGCTCAAGATATATTCAGGATTGCGAAAGCACGGGAGAGAAGAAGGAGGGATTTAGGAAGCGTTAAATATATCAAGGATGAAAGTGGGCGGACCATGGTGAATGAAGAGGATATTAAGAGAAGATGGGGAGAGTATTTTTCCGCTCTTTTCAACGTAGGGAATTCGGTAGGAAGCAGAGAAGAAGAAAGCCCTAGCCAGCGACCAGAGTGCTTCTACTCGAGGATTAGACAACCTGAAGTGAAGTTTGCACTACAGAAAATGGGAAGAAACAAAGCAGTAGGGCCGGACCAAATCCCCATTGAAGCATGGAGGTGTCTGGGAGATGAGGGACTCGACTGGCTGACTTACCTTTTCAACAAGATCTTCTCCGGTGCTAAGATGCCAGACGAATGGAGACTCAGTGAAGTCATCCCCATCTACAAGAACAAGGGAGATGTGCAAGTGTGTAGCAATTATAGGGGCATTAAGCTTCTTAGCCACACCATGAAGCTTTGGGAGAGAGTTATTGAGAGGAGGTTAAGAAGGGAGACAAGGGTGTCTGAGAACCAATTTGGTTTTATGCCAGGAAGGTCATCGATCGAGGCTATCCACCTCCTCAGAAGCCTCATGGAGAAGTACCGAGAAAGACAAAGGAACCTGCATATGGCGTTCCTTGACCTAGAAAAGGCATATGATAGTGTCCCACGTGAGCTGATTTGGAGATCTCTTATTGATAAGGGAACACCAAGGAGATATGTGAGAGTCATTAAGGATATGTACGAAGGGGCTAAGACCCGCGTACGGTCGACAGTGGGGATCTCAGAGTTCTTTCCTGTGGAAGTTGGGCTCCACCAAGGATCTGCCATTAGTCCGTACCTATTCGCTGTGATCTTGGATGAGTTATCTAGAGGGATTCAAGAGGGCATCCCGTGGAGCATGATCTTCGCTGACGACATTGTTCTGGTGGCAGAATCGGCGGAAGGGTTAAACATCAGACTGGAGCAATGGAGGGAAGCACTTGAAGATAAGGGTCTTCGGGTCAGCAGAGAGAAGACTGAATATCTGAGATGTGAGTTTGGGAGGATCGAATCAGAGCACCAGGAAGATTTGGATATCCGCATCGGTGAACAGATCCTACCACCTAAAGAGTCTTTTAGATATCTAGGATCGATGATACACCGATCAGGGAGGATAGACGAGGACGTGACCCATCGGATTCGAGCTGGATGGGCAAGATGGAGGGCGGCCTCAGGAGTCCTTTGTGATAGGAACGTCCCTTGTAAGTTAAAGGGAAAATTTTACAAGGTGGCGATTAGACCGGCGATGCTGTATGGGTCCGAGTGTTGGCCCATCTCCAAGGCGCATGCTAACAGAGTAGAGGTGGCGGAATTGAGAATGTTAAGATGGACTTGTGGGAAAACCTTGCTTGACATGATCCCGAACGGTGTTTTCAGAGCAAAACTTGAGGTCGGGAATATTATCGAGAAGATGAGAGAGGGAAGGCTGAGGTGGTTCGGCCATGTCAGGAGGAGGCCACAATCAGCGCCTGTAAGAAGAGTCGAAGCGCTAGTAGTTGATGGTGTGAGAAGGAGGGGTAGACCCAATCTCAGGTGGGAGGATAGACTTAAGCTCGACATGAAGGAGCTGCTCTTGTCCGAGGACATGACCTCAGATAGGAATTTGTGGAGAGCTAGAATTAGGATTTGCGGGTAGTTACCCCTGCCTTAGTTTAGGCCCTTTGCGTGTTTGCTTTTGCCCTTTGTTGCCCCTTAGGTTGCCTTTTTGCCTTCGCTTTAGGTTTCGTCTTCCTTTGTTTTGCCCCCTTAGGTTTACCTGCCTTTGCTTTGCTTTTGGTTTTTGTTTCTGGTTTGATGTGTGTTTTTGTTTGGCGTTTGTGAGTGTTTGGTCTGCCCCTTTTCGCATGCTTTTTGTTTGCTGCCTTTATGCCCTTTTGCTCTCTCTTCTCCTCTTTATCACTCGCACACGTGCACTAGCCGGAGGTCTCATTTGGAAGCAGTCTCCTTACCCCCGGGTCTATCCCTGGGGTAGGGGTAGGCACTGTCTACATTCTACCTCCCCCATACCCTGCCTCGGCGGGATTGGGTATGTTGTTGTTGTTGTTGTTGTAGTTAGTTAGTGGCGAAAGTTGAAGCTTGTTTGTCTTATTTGTCTAACTTAATTGGAAAACTAAGGATACGAAGATGAGTACAGGTGGATGAATTGTTTTAACTCTAGCTACACCCTGATGCAAACTATATGTAGGGTCACAACCCCATTTTGAGAAGTTAAACGAAAAAAAGCATCCTATATGTACCGTGATGCAAATTATGTGTAGGATCACATTGTTAGAGTTCACCCTGTTAAGAATGAACATAGGATTGATTCATCCACGGGTTGCTAGTCGTAATACTGCAATCTTTCTTGTCAGGTATTTAAGGTGATGAGAAAGCAAGAGCAGGCCCGTCTTACTGAATTGGCAACAGAGAAGCCTAATCTGGAAGCTATTCAGTCACCTTGATACTGTAAGTAACATTATATGTTATAGGCCTATTCTTCATATCACTTTAAGTTTGTTTCTGTTCTCGGACTAAAAAAATACGAAAATGTTGCTTGTTTTTAAGTAGATTATATAGTGGGTAATGTAAACGGGTCGGGGATGATGGTGGGTGAGCTGTTTATTTATACCCTTTACTCGTGATTTCATGTCTGTATCTCTAGTTCTGACTGATATTGGCATTTTTGGGGGTATGTTATGTGTAACAGGAACTGGAGATATGCAGTTGCTGATAATGTTTCTGGCAAAGAGTCGGCTTAGTGAGGTTCTAACAAATTCTGGAATGTTTATTCACAAGAACAAGGTACTCCCGTTACCCGTCTATACATCTAGTGCTATTCGATTCTTGATGATGATGATAATTTAAGGGGGTGTTTGGGTTAGCTCACTTTTAAGACTTATTACTAAATTTGGATAAAAGCAGCTATGAGGATATTATCATGTAATAATACTTAAGGGGTTGTTTGGTTAGTAATATACTTGTTTCGATGTATGAAGTTAAAGTAGTTAGGGGGTTTCTGGGTTAGCTTATTTTTTGGTTAGTAATATTTTTTGTTTGGTTAGTAATATTTTTTCCGGCTTATGAGCTTATCGAGCTGAGCTTATGTACTTATTTAAGTACATAAGCTGAATTAAATAAGCATAAGCATCTAAGCTGGAAAAAGTGAGCTTATGAGTCTTTCCAAACTCAAATAAGTCCATAAGTTTAGAAAATAAGCTATTTGAGACAATCCCCTAAGTTGTGTTTGGGTTACCTTATTTATAAGACTCGTTATTGAAATTGGAAAAAAGTAGTAAATGTGTTTTTTAGCAGATCATGAGGTTAGTAACTAATAATACTTAAGGGGGGGGGGGGGGGGGGGGTCCCCTATAAATATAGTGGATTAAGGGCTTATTTATGTGTAATTTAATTAGGTATGTTCCAGTCAGCACAATTTTATTGGCTCCTCATATTCAGGTCCATTGCACTCCACAGATTCTCAGTTCTTCACTCTATGTTCTATAATTTTCTGTAAGTACTGATATATAATTGGTGAACTTCTGTTGGTCATAACTTTTCTATATGACTGATGCCGTATATGAGTTTGAAGGATCCTTGCATACCAGGTAATACTCTGTTCTGGGAATTTGATTGAAGGAAATCCTGGGGCTGCAAGTGGTGATGAGACGGCAAGCTAATAAATGGTATTATGAGCTGGACTTAATGACAAAGAATTCTACACTCAAATAATTTGTATCGCTCTTGATGCTTTTGTATTATACTTTCATAGCTAACAAAACTATTGATGTGACATGAATGCATTCTGTCTTGTGTTGTGCATTTTCTAGTACTTAGATAGTTTTGAATTGTTAGACTATTTTTGTTTTAAAACTTTTTCCAACTTTTTGCAGGAAGTACCACATCATTTAATCGACATATTGCACCCTGATGAAGGTATATTGCGTTATAGCCTATGATTAATGTTGTTGATCATTGTTTTATTTCACAAGCTAACCATCTTTTCCAACCAGATTATTTTGCTGGAAAATTTTATGACGATAGGAGGCAAGCTACAAAAGACATTCTTAACAGAAGTCGTGTTCCAATAGTGACCAGAGCCATGGACCGGATTATACGTAAGATGGTAAATTGATTGACATTATTAAGCTTTTTAATTTTATTGACATCGGTTTTTTAGGTTCATTAGATTTTGAAGGTTTTTTATTGTTGTATAAGGTTTGTATACTGGAAACAAGATGTTCCAAAAGCAACTACAGAGATTAGTTTAGAAGTGTGATCTGAGTGTGCCACTTTTGAGAGATGTTATGACCGGGGCAGTGTCGTGGAGCTGGTTATGAAAACAGGTGATTCAAGTGCTCAATCCTTACCTGCTAATGATTGGTATCGTTTGAGGCGCAAACTTGAAATCATCAAGGTTAGTTTTCATTTGATCCCAAAGTCCTCAACTTCTTTAGCTAAGTGTTTCACAATATAATGTGTCTGCATTTAAGAAGTTCTAACACCTAAATCAGTTAATTTAGTGGAATGCAAAATACTCTGTAAAGTTTAGAACATTTTATTGACGGCTTACCACTGATATTCTACAGACCTTTGCATCGCCACCCTACTGATGCAATTCTTGAAGAAAAGCAAAAGGATCTCTACTGATGCAATTCTAAACTTCAGAGATTAGTTTAGAAGTGTGATCTGAGTGTGCCACTTTTGAGAGATTATGGTTTTATTGGGGTTTTTTCTTTCAACGTCAAGAACGGATCTCTATAGATCAATTGATTTTCAATGTGAAGATATGGCTTTAGGTGAGTGCTGGGCATAGCATTTAAACTATGGTTTCTTATCTGGTTAGGCAATCTTACAGGTCAATGTTTATATATGTTGGTATTATGAGGCAAGGGCATTTTATCCGAGGCAAGATGGCTTCTTGATATGGATCTTCTGGAAAATTCAAATTTTGCCACACGAGCAATAGGTTATTATAGATTATGTAGATGTAATTGATTATGGATTTATGTTGTTTTGAATAAATTCTCTTCATTTTGAATATTAATAGCCCGTATCCGTGATTATGAGCAGCATTTTTTTTTGCCATATTTTTTCAATTAGTGACCATTGTTTTGGTCATAAAGTTCAATGAAAAGTGACCACATTCTTGGTCACTTCATCTAAAACAGTGACCACTTTTACATTTAGTGACAAAATTCAGTGACCACTTTTACATTTTGTGACGAAATTTTCTGACCAAGTTAGGCGTCACAAATAAGTGACAACAATTTTTGGTCACTATTTAGTGACCGTATTCAAATGTCATCACTATTACTTTTAGTGACCGACTTTTAGTGACCACGAGTGACCACTTTGATATGGTCACTAAATCAGCTTAGTGACCAAATATCTACTATTAGTGACCATAATCGTGTTGTCACTGAAGGCCTTTTTTCTTGTAGTGTATATCTGCTGTTATCAATGGCCCCTTAGACACACTATATTTGATCATTGGATAATTGTGAATAATGATACTTGATATTCGTCTCTAAATTGCTTCCTAAATGACCTCATTGCACATGCATCATATAGATTCAATTCATGTGTCACTCATACACATTTAGTAGTGCCATGCCCCTAGCTATCTCTATGTCTACATTTCCATTATTATCATACATTTAGCTTGCATTCATTTCTTATTTTTCTTTCGATTTTAACTGTATGTATTCTTACTGTCTCTTTCTAATTTTCTCAGTTAATCAAGAAAGATCATTTCCCTAGAGTTTGAGTTCTAGAAGGAGTCAAAGATGAGTCAAAGATACCATATCGTATGAACTTTGCTTTTCATTTAGCACTGAGCTTTAGAGATCAATGCTTATCTTAGAAATAAAACACCCAAGTCTGTTAGTGACCCCTCGTTTTGGTAACTGGACCATTATTTGTCACGTTTTAGTTATTATACTTTAAATGGTGTGTCAAGATCAGCCTTTTAGTATTACTTATGACACACTACATAGTTGAACCCTTTATGCCGGTTATTGACATGAAAACTTACCAATTTAACCAATCAAAACAAGTGAATACCGAAACGTGCAAAAAAGAAGTGTAATGTGTAATTACTAATTACTAGAAAGGACCTTCCACAAAGTATATATCCTTTTTGTGATGATAACGCTAGTTTCTAGTTTACTTTAGTTTGACGTGTTTCACTAAATTGTATTTGGTGGTTTATAGTTAAACTATGTTTGCAAAAACGGACGAAAACGTGTAAAAACAGACGAAAATGTGCGAAAACGGACGAAAACACGTAAAAATGGACGGAAACGTGTAAAAACAGACGAAAACGTGCAAAAACGGACAAAAACGTGCAAAACGGACGAAAACATGCAAAAACGGACGAAAACGTGTTAAAACAGACATAAACGTGTAAAAACAGACGAAAAAGTGTAAAAATAAACGGAAACGTGCAAAAACAGACGGAAACGTGTAAAATAGATGGAAATGTGTAAAAACGGACGAAAACGTGTAGAAATGGACGAAAATGTGGAACAAGGCAAAAGAGTCCGGTCTGGTCCGGTCTCGGTCGCTCCATTCCGGTCCGGTGTTGGTCGGTCCGGTCCATTTGGGTGGTCTGCTCAGCCTTATATTTTCTTGTATAGAAAAAGAAACCACAAGGACCAAACAAGTACTAGTTTAGAACTATTACGTATTCATTTTGTATCGGGTAAATTGCATTAAAAGGTAATCATCTTAGGTCCAATTTCAATTAAAGGTACTGTTAATACAAATATCGTCATTAAACGTTATTTATATTTTTGATCTTTACCTAAGTTTTGTTAACGACAAAGTAAATTTAATTTGTATAAAAGCTTAAAGCTTGTTAAAGTTTAATAGATATTAAAACAAGCTTTTTCAAACAATATATTCATCATTCAAGCATTTACATTTATGATTAGTGACATCTTGATATGACTCTAATCATTATGTATGATAGTAGTTTTTAGAATGTGTTAGGTTCTTAAAACCAAACACTACTTAAGTACTTGTATATTTCTAAAAATAGAAATACAACACATGACATCATGTGATGCATCATGGAAATCATTGGAAGATTTTATTAGATATTTTGTGTGGATTAGTACTCTTCATATCTTGCACAATCTCACTTAGATAGAGTTGACTTTGGCAAGATTTGATATCTTGGCTGTCAGACCCGGCGGTACCAAATTGGTACACGGGCGGAACCCTTTAAAGGGTTCCGCGGTTCGTGGACGCTCCTGTCCATTTTGGCTATAAATAGCAATGCCAAGCCAAGTAGTTTATCATCCCTTTCCACTATACTCTCATACATATCTTCTCTCTAACCTTTCTAACTCAGTTTCATATCATATTAGTGATCTCTTTTGTAGCAAAGAAGATCAAGTCACATTCAAGCTTCAAACGAGAAGTTGGAAGTCTTGTTTGTTTAGTGTTGTATGATCTAGTGTTGATTCATACTTCATTGTTGTATTAAACCATCATAATCTTGTGAGTGTGAGTGGTTAGTATTTTAGTCCTCAAAATACATTGTGTGTGGGAGTAGTTGTACCCTTGGAAAGAACTCGACATCTAGCTTAGTGTCGGAAATAGTGTAAGCGAAGTGTAAAGGTTTTCTCCGCCGGTGAAAGGAGCTTGTTGACTAGTGAAGTTAAACTCTCGAGTGTGAGACTCGGGGAGTGGAGTAGGGCAAGGAGAAAGAGTCCTTGTAGACCGAACCACTATAAACAACTTGTTGTGGTTTGATCATTTCTTTCCTTATTTACTCATTACATATTGCTTGCATATTTCATTAACATACTCAAGATCAATATCAATTGATCTTTCAATAAGTTTCAAAACAAAGTTTTTAATTGGTAAACTATTCAACCCCCCTTCTAGTTTTCTACAATTGGTACCAGAGCCTCGTTGCTCAAGAATTTCTAAAATAACTTGTATTTTATAAACTTGAAACGATCCATGGATTCTGAAAACTTTAAAGAAGGGCAATCTATGCAAAGACCACCACTCTTTGAAACCAATGGATTTATCTATTGGAAAAACCGTTTTGAAACATATGTAAAATCAAAAGATATAGATCTTTGGTTTATTATTGTTAAAGGGGATTTTAGTTCTACAACAAAGGATATTTCCGTTGATGAACAAAATAAATTAGTTGCTAAAAATAATGAAGCTAAAATGATGCTTTATAATGCTTTACCTAGAAAAGAATATGAAAGAACTTTTATGTGTGAAACCGCCAAAGATATTTGGGAATCTTTAATTGTTACACATCAAGGTAATTCACAAGTCAAGGATAACAAAATTGATCTTCTTGTTCAACAATATGAACAATTTGTTATCCCTGAAGATGAAACCATTGATTGTGGCTTTGCTCGCTTCAACACAATTATTACATCACTTAAAGCACTTGATGAATCTTTTCGTAGTAAGAACTTTGTCAGGAAATTTCTTAGAGCACTTCATCCCAAATGGAGAGCTAAAGTGACCGCTATTGAAGAATCAAAAGATCTCTAAAGAATGTCACTAGACGAGCTAATTGGCAACCTCAAAGTTCACGAAATGGTAATGGAGAAAGATTCGGAGATCATCAAAGGAAGAAGGGAGAAGATCAAATCCGTCGCTCTAAAAGCAAAGGCGGAATCAAGCGATGATGATGAATCTTGCTCCGGTAGTGAAGATGAGGAGTATGCCATGGCCGTTAGAGATTTTAAGAAATTCTTTAGAAGAAGAGGAAAGTTTGTAAGACAACCTCGAGAAGAAAAGAAGCCATTCCGAAAAGATCGGGATGACAAAAAGGGTAAAGGTGAAAGAAAGTGTTTTAGATGTGGTGATGCAAATCATCTCATATGAGAATGTCCCAAGCCACCTAAAAGCAAAACTCAACGAGCTTTTGTAAGTGGTGCTTGGAGTGATAGTGAAGACGATGAAGAATCAAGCAAGGAAGAGATCGCTCTAATGGCACATGAGTCAAACGAGGTACTTTCCGACTCTTCTTATTCTTTTATAGATGATGACACCTTGCAAAAACAATATAATCAATTGTGTGAGCTAAGTCTAAAAATCATAACTAAAAATAAATTTTTGAAAACCAAAAAGGAATTTTTGGAAAATGAAGTATATGAGTTGAAAGAAAAAGCAAAACGACTTGAAAAAGGAAAAGCAAATGACGATGATTGTAAATCATGTCAAGAGCTTAATCTTGAAATAGAAAAACTAAAGCTCGCACAAGAGGTTCTAATCGAAAATAATTCTAAGTTTAAAAGATTTAACAAAAACATCGCTCTTGCCGATGAAATAGTTATAATCCATAAAACACCAGGAGACATGAATGGGCTAGGTTTTAATGAAGTATTAATTCCAAAGAGTCAAAACAAAACGGCCGAAAAAGACGAACATTCTGTCGAAATTGATGCAGTACAGCACGGACCAGACGGAACCAAAATAAGGGTTCCGTCCGTTGTGCAAAATGGTGTCGTGGGTACTTCAGTAGGACAGAATGTTCGCAATACGAACCGTACTGAATTTGTCAAAGTAACAAAGAAAACCAAGGATAGTGTTAAACTAAAACCAGCTGTTACATCCGGAGTAGGACTTGCTAAAAATGAATTTAGATCAAAAACCACTCAACAACGATATAAAGCACCTTTTGCCAAACGTCCCTTTCCTAAGAGCAACCACAACGTACAACCCAACTACCAACACAATGGTTGGAATCAAAACTTCCCTAGACCATATCAAACTCCAGATTACATGTCATGGAACTCTTACCCATCGTTTCCATACATGAATCAAATAAATGGTATGTTTAACCCAAACGGACCCATGAGATATTGGGGACCAAATGCTTGAGTTATTTACTTCTTAGGTATGCTTGAAAGTTGGATTGGAACCTGATGAATGGATAAAAGATAGTGGATGCTCACGGCATATGACGGGCAACAAAAGTCTCTTCTCATCATACCAAGAGTATGACGGAGGTAATGTCACTTTTGGTAGTAATCTCAAAAGCAAAATCATTGGCAAAGGTACGATCGCTCATAACTCCCTAACTATTGAAAATGTTGCTCATGTGGATAGGTTAGGATTTAATCTACTTAGTATTAGCCAACTATGTGATAAAAAGTATAAAGTACTATTTGATGAAAATGGTAGTAAAATACTAAAAGATGGTATCACCATAGCTAAAGGAGTTATGAAAAATAACATATACGTCATGAAAATAGATAAAACATCTAATGACAAGCTTTGCCTAACAACGTTAGACGATAGCTCATCTCTTTGGCATAGACGCTTAGGTCACGCTAATATGAGACTTATACAAAACCTATCTTCAAAAGAGCTAGTTAGGAATTTACCAAAACTAAAATATGACCAACACTTTTGCGATGCTTGCAAAATTGGTAAACAAACCCATAGTAGTCACAAATCTAAAAATATGGTGTCCACATCTAAGTGTCTAGAATTATTACATATGGACTTGTTTGGACCATCTGCTATAAGAAGCTACGGAGGCAACTTATACACTTTGGTCATAGTAGATGATTACTCAAGATTTACTTGGACGTTGTTTTTGAAAACCAAAAATGAAGCTTTTGATAAATTTGAAATTCTTAGCAAGAAAATTCAAAATCTACTAGGTGTTAAAATTGTGTCGATCCGAACGGATCATGGTCGTGAATTTGACAACGAAACTCAATTTGGAAACTTTTGTAATACAAATGGTATAACACATAACTTTTCCGCTCCAAGAACACCTCAATCAAATGGTATAGTAGAACGTAAAAATAGAACAATTCAAGAAATGAGTAGAACAATGCTTAATGAACAAAACATTCCTCAAAAGTTTTGGTGCAACGCCGTTGACACTTCTACATATATTTTGAATAGAGTCTTAATACCTCATTTCTTAAACAAAACACCATATGAGCTTTACAAAGGTAAAAAGCCAACTTTAGGATATTTTAGAGTCTTTGGTTGTAAATGCTTCATTCTTAATACTAAAGACTATCTCACCAAGTTTGACCCAAAGTCTTATGAAGGTGTATTTCTAGGTTATTCTCAAACTAGAAAAGCTTATATCGTCCTTAACAAAGAAACATTGATAGTCGAGGAATCGTTGAACATAACATTTGACGAAAGTCCACCTCCCTCTAAGAAATCACCTTTGGTAGATGATAACTTAGTTGAAAATCAAATAATAGAAAGTCAAATTAATGATAACAAGGAAGATGAACCATTAAATAAGGAAATTATAAACATCAAATAATCTAAAAGTCATCCTTTAGAAAAAGTCATTGGACAACTTAATCAAAGAACCTTAAGGTCACAAGCCCAAAATCAAAGTAATTATTTTTGTTTTGTATCCACCATTGAACCGAAAAACATAAATGAAGCAATAAAAGATGAATCATGGGTAATTGCCATGCAAGAAGAATTAAATCAATTCGTTAGAAATGATGTTTGGAAATTAGTTCCAAAACCTAAAGATCAAACCATAATTGGAACGAAATGGATTTTTCGAAATAAAATGGATGAAAATGGTATAGTATCTAGAAACAAAGCTAGGCTTGTTGCACAAGGCTATAATCAACAAGAAGGTATTGATTATGATGAAACTTATGCTCCGGTAGCTAGACTCGAATCTATTAGAATATTACTTGCCTATGCATGTGCTTATGACTTTAAATTATTTCAAATGGATGTTAAAAGTGCTTTTCTTAATGGGTTTATTAACGAAGAAGTGTATGTTGCTCAACCTCCCGGTTTCACCGACTTTGAGAAACCACATCATGTCTTCAAACTCAAGAAAGCATTGTACGGTCTTAAGCAAACACCAAAAGCTTGGTACGACCGACTTAAGACTTTTCTTATTGATAACAAATACTCTATGGGATTAGTAGATAATACTCTTTTTACCAAGAAAAAGGAATCACATATTATCATTGTTCAAATATACGTTGATGACATTATATTCGGATCAACTTGTCAAGAGCTATGTGATGATTTCTCTAAAATCATGCACGACGAGTTTGAAATGAGTATGATGGGTGAGATGAACTTTTTTCTAGGACTTCAAATTAAATAACTAGAAGATGGCATTTTCTTTAACCAATCTAAATATATAAAAGACATGCTTAAGAAATTTGGTCTTGAAGATTCCAAACCAACTAAAACACTCATGTCCTCGGACACTAAACTCACCAAGGACGAAGAAGGTGAATCCGTAGATAACACTAAATATAGAGGAATGATTGGTAGCCTACTCTATCTTACGGCTAGTAGACCCGACATTATGTTTAGTGTTTGTCTATGTGCTCGCTTTCAAGAAAACCCAAAGGCATCACACTTAGAAGCCTTAAAAAGGATTTTTAGATACATTAAGGGAACAACGTGTTTAGGATTATGGTATCCCAAAGGAACGGGTGTAGAAACCATAGTGTATGCCGACTCAGATCATGCCTCACCTCATGGTTTGCAAAGAAGCAAACGGCCTTAGCCATCTCAACTACTGAAGCCGAGTACGTCTCAGCCGGAAAGGCATGTCAACAAGCTCTTTGGATGAAGCAAGCTCTCGTAGATTACGGAATTCATCTCAACGACATTGTGATACTTTGCGACAACAAAGGAGCCATCGATCTCAGCAAGAATCCCGTTCAACATGCTCGTACAAAGCATATTGAAATCCGTCATCACTTTCTTCGCGACAATGTTCAAAAAGGGAACATTTCAATTAAGAAAGTATCCTCCGAAGAAAACATTGCCGACATCTTAACTAAGCCTCTTAAACGAGAACCTTTTAATCTTCTTAGACTTGGTTTAGGGTTAATGGAACCAAACATGTAGGATAAACATAAGCCTAAAACATTAGAATAGTCAAACCAAAACAATTTTGTTTTGTATCTGCTACTGTAGCCACGGCACCAAATGACAACAAGGACGGAACCAAAATTTTAGTACCGTCTGGTCCGTGGTGTCTACAGAAGCAAAAATACTACCTACAAAACATCTTCTTCCTCAAAACCCACTTTACCAAAACGTGTAAAACTTAAACCAAGCTCATTATTGACACCTTCCCTCTCACTAATCACAGAAGATAACATCATTGTAAGTATCCTAACTACATTTTATCTCTCAATTATGAGTCTAGGATTCTTATTTATGCACAAAACTATCACAAATCATTACATGGGGTTTTATGTATGCTTTTATACTAAATATGAATTCAATTGGCAAATTGCATAACTAGTCATTGAAATTAGGTACTACATTATCATATTGCATAAACACATCATGCTTCTCACTAATCAATAGATAATAACTATAAGGCCTTATTCAAATAACCAAACACCCCATGTCAAAATTTTGAAAAGCTTCTCACTTATAGGAAAACAATTTTTCATTGTTAAATACAAATAGAAACGTTAGACTTTCATCACTTGCATGCTCTTGAATACTAAAGGTATTGCATAACTAATATGCATTCCCGGGTATATTCAAATGAAGGCACATTGAATTAGGAGCATTTGGGTTATCTCATGGTATTTGCCAAACACCCCACTAAAACCATTTTTATGCATAAAATGAGTCGAGATAACCGCAAATCCAAATTGTTTTCATATAGGCACACACTAGAACCAAAATGTTAAAGTTTATTCTCACTTTTAACATATTAATTCTTGTCCTTAGGAATAACCATGGTAGCCGCAAGATTCTATGATCACAAAGACACCCTTAACTACATTCCCAAACACCACAAAACCAAAGGACTTACCAAGGAACAAGTAGAAATATATAAGGGTCTAGAATCAAGGTATTTCCATGAGGGTAGAACCATTCACTCATCCTTCCTTGAACATACCAATCTTCGTGAAGAACTAGCCGCCATTAAATTCGATTGTCTTCTTGACATCGATGAACCAATCTGTCCTAGGTTTGTGTTAGAATTCTATGCTAGTGTGACCGGCTTTAGTGATGAAGACGATGATGAATTTTGTCTTAGGTTTAGAATCAATCAAAACGACTACACCATCACCTTAGGCAACTTTGCTCAAGTGCTAGGAATTCCCAACCGAGGAACTTGTGTCTACACGGATAAGTGGTCACTCACGGCTCTTGATGCAATCAATGACCGCATTTCTCCCTACCAAACCCGTTTGGCCGATAAGGATGCCATCCGTGAACACCTTTTTAACCCAAAAGGTGATACAACCCGAGTTACCCCGAAAGGGAAAAGAGGTAAACCGAGATCCATATGGAATGGAGCTAAATGAACTTAAGCCCGAATTTAAGAAATGGGAGGAGCTACTTAGAGCCAACGTCATTAGCACCATAGGAAATAGGGATCACATAAACGCTTGCCTTTGTCACATGCTCTACAACTTGTCCACCCGACAACCATTCAACTTAGCCTACTACATAGCTAGGAGAATGATTGATATTCCAACTCAAGGATCGGTTGCTCTTCCATACGGGATGCTTCTCACCCGTCTCTATAGAAACTTCGCACCAATTCCACCAACCCCAAAAGGGATGCACCTTCACTATGAACTCATCCCTCACATCTTTGTACCTTTGAGTGATGAACGAGTTGCTAAGACAAAAGGCAAGAGAGCAAAACCTCCAACTTCATCATCATCATCATCAAATAGCTCCGAGGATGGTCTTCCAAGCTCTCGTCTCCCACCTCATGAGTATTATGCGTCTCTTCCCGAGATTGAAAATGAATCAGCGGAATTCAAGCAAACTAAGGGAATGTTCAAGTGCCTTGGTAGGATGATGAACAAGATTTACAAGAAGTTGGACAAATGAGGGTACTTTAAGGAGTGTTTGGTACAATACATTATCACTAATGTTTGATACTATTTAATTGTTTTTATTATGTAGGATGATAATATAACTTGAAACAATGTTGTATGCTAACAATCTCATGCAGGGGGATAGCACAAGTATGCTATCAAATTTTACCCATTTTCACTATAATGTGAAAATCAATAAGCCTTGCTCCAAATCTATGCTCCACTATGTTTATACATGTGTTATTTACTTTTCCTAACTAGAAATGTTTAGTATAACACCTTTTGAGAAAAATTTCAGGTTTCGGAAAAGTCCCCGACACCTAAAAACACACTATGTCTTGTTTTCTGCACTGCACTGACCAGACGGCACCAACTATTTGGTACCGTCTGTTATGAATATTGGTACCGCCATACCTGTACAGGCGGACCAGACGGCACCCTTTTAAGGGTTCCGTCCGTGTAAATTTTTGGTGCCGTGGATCCTCCAGGTAATTTTCTGAATTTCGACTCTTTCGTGATTCCAAATTACCATTCATTGCTTATAAGTCAATCCTAACTTGTTTATACTCTTATTAGAACTAGTATAATTCACTTAGGAATATAAGAAATCCATTTCCCACCAAAATTCAAAAATTTGAAAAATCCACCCAAGGAGCCCTTTTGCATAAAGGAAGGAACCAATTTTTTGGTACCTTCAAATCCTTGGGTGATCTGATTGTTAGGAAATTCCACTCATTAGAACACATTTATTGCAAATCTTTTCTTCTTCACTCCATCTTTCTTGAATGGATTGACTTGGGTGATATGACTAGCATTCAACCCACTTCCAAATCATTAGGAACCTCATCTCTTCAATGGTTTAACATCAAATCAAACACATTTCTCCATAATTTTTCACTTCTATAAATTGAGAGGTTTTACCATGATCATCCTCACACCTTCTTCATTCTTACTATCATCTAGCAAAGAAAAACCAAAGTCAAAAATGATAAAATCATCTCCAAAACCTTGCAAGAAGACCGCTAGAATTAGTGTGAGGCCTTGTTGCTTCGTTAACCTTAGCTCCTCATCCGAGTCTTCTCCACTCACAATCTCATCTCCCATCCGAGATGATACAAGTCTTACCTTGGCTACACCAAATCAATCACACATTGTGATCACCACTCCACCACCTACAAAAACACCAACTTCACCTCCACCGGCACCCATCCAAACATCCAAAACACCCTCACCACCTTCACCACCAAGGTCTCCTACTCTCATGCCTATGGAGTTATTCTCCACTCCACCAACTTCACCACATCCTTTCTTGGAGGACTTGGATGACTTGCCTCCTAGGCCAAATCATCCACCACCATTGCCATCATTTGGCACAATTGAGCAAATAGCTCATGAATCACCAAGGTCATCTTTTGACCCAAACGCCCCACTAGGGCCAAAACCTCTTCTCTTCCACCCCATTTACAAAGACATTCATGGTCCTTTGTATGGGGATCATCCACTCCCAACATCAATGTCCCCTCATCTTGAGGACATTGAGGAGTGCATGTGAGATGTCAATCCCACTAGAGAGGAGATTCAAGCGGAACTCCACAACCTCCACCAATTCAAAGGCATGGTGGATTCTCACTTAAGTGAGACTATGCAAATGCAAAATGCTTTGCTTGCCTCCATCATGACCACCCCAAACATTCCCAACACCACCAACACAACTACCATTCCACCACCACAACCTCCCCAAACATTCTACCCTCCTAGGCATGGTTGCTCAACTTGTGAGCAAACGGCCCAAACCGTGGAAAGGACCCGGGTTATGGTCCATGACTTCCAAGAGGAAATGAGGTTCATCCTCAATCATATCCTTGAGCGCCTCAACGCTCTTTCTCATCCACCATCTAACTAGGATGGTCATAGATTAGCATTTCTAGTTCTTCTTGTCTTAGGATTATTTTTTTATTGTACTAAAACACATCATTTTGTTCTCCCTTCATGATCTTTGTTCATGAAAATTTTAATGAATGGTGTTTTTATTATAGTGTTGGTACTTTTACATAATGTTTGGAAATGCTTGTGAATGATCATTATTACTAACATTTTTTTTGTAGCTTTATTTTCACAATCCATGTATCTTCCCATTAAGTACCCAATTTAGGGGGAGCTTTGATCAAGGGGGAGATAATGGCAAGGGCTCATTACATTCCGCATCGCCACTTCTTTTTGTTGAGACAAAAAGGGGGAGAAAATATAGAACTTGATTATATTTTGACTTTTCTGAAAAAGTCAAACTGACATTGACTTTCTGAAAAAGTCAAACAGGATACATCATTGATAATACTTGACTTTTCTTAAAAAGTCAACTGCATACTTTGACTTTCTGAAAAAGTCAACATCATGCATCAACTAGTGAATACTTTGACTTTCAAAAAAAGTCAAACATCATACACTTGCATTATCATTCTCTTTTCAAGTTCTAAAACTAATATTTTTATAACTCTTGCACAAACTTTGTATCTTTTATAAAAATAAAATTTATATTTTGTCCTCAACAAAAAGGGGGAGATTGTTAATACAAATATCGTCATTAAACGTTATTTATATTTTTGATCTTTACCTAAGTTTTGTTAACGACAAAAGTAAATTTAATTTGTATAAAAGCTTAAAGCTTGTTAAAGTTTAATAGATATTAAAACAAGCTTTTTCAAACAATATATTCATCATTCAAGCATTTACATTTATGATTAGTGACATCTTGATATGACTCTAATCATTATGTATGATAGTAGTTTTTAGAATGTGTTAGGTTCTTAAAACCAAACACTACTTAAGTACTTGTATATTTCTAAAAATAGAAATACAACACATGACATCATGTGGATGCATCATGGAAATCATTGGAAGATTTTATTAGATATTTTGTGTGAATTTGTACTCTTCATATCTTGCACAATCTCACTTAGATAGAGTTGACTTTGGCAAGATTTGATATCTTGGCTGTCGACCCGGCGGTACCAAATTGGTACACGGGCAGAACCCTTTAAAGGGTTTCGCGGTCCGTGGACGCTCCTGTCCATTTTGGCTATAAATAGCAATGCCAAGCCAAGTAGTTTATCATCCCTTTCCACTATACTCTCATACATATCTTCTCTCTAACCTTTCTAACTCAGTTTCATATCATATTAGTGATCTCTTTTGTAGCAAAGAAGATTAAGTCACATTCAAGCTTCAAACGAGTAGTTGGAAGTCTTGTTTGTTTAGTGTTGTATGATCTAGTGTTGATTCATACTTCATTGTTGTATTAAACCATCATAATCTTGTGAGTGTGAGTGGTTAGCATTTTAGTCCTCAAAATACATTGTGTGTGGGAGTAGTTGTACCCTTGGAAAGAACTCGACATCTAGCTTAGTGTCGGAAATAGTGTAAGCGAAGTGTAAAGGTTTTCTCCGCCGGTGAAAGGAGCTTGTTGACTAGTGAAGTTAAACTCTCGAGTGTGAGACTCGGGGAGTGGAGTAGGGCAAGGAGAAAGAGTCCTTGTAGACCGAACCACTATAAACAACTTGTTGTGGTTTGATCATTTCTTTCCTTATTTACTCATTACATATTGCTTGCATATTTCATTAACATACTCAAGATCAATATCAATTGATCTTTCAATAAGTTTCAAAACAAAGTTTTTAATTGGTAAACTATTCAACCCCCCTTCTAGTTTTCTACAGGTACTACTTTTTTTTTTCTCAATTTAAGGTACCCGATTTTTTTTTGGCCGATTTAGGTTTTTTTTCTAACTTCTGTTAACCATTTCGTTAGTATATTACATGTTTGGTCCTTGAGTTTGTATAGGCATTTCATGTTGTGTCAATTTTCGTTCATTTTCATACGTTTGCATACGTTTTCATCTGTTTTTATACGTTTTCGTCCGTTTTTACACGTTTTTGTCCATTTTTACACGTTTTCGTTCGTTTTTGCACGTTTCCGTATGTTTTTGCACGTTTTCGTCTTTTTTTGCAAGTTTTCGTTCGTTTTTACACGTTTCCATCTCTTTTACAAAATTTCATCTATTTTTGCACGTTTTTGTCCGTTTTTAAACGTTTTCGCTCGTTTTTGCACGTTTCGGTCCGTTTTTGCACGTTTTCGTCCGTTTTTTCACGTTTCCGTCCATAGTTACACATTTTCGTCAGTTTTTGCACGTTTTCATCCGTTTTTACACGTTTTCGTATGTTTTTGACGTTTCGTCCGTTTTTGCACGTGTTCGTCCGTGTTTACACGTTTTCATCCGTTTTTACACGTTTTCGTCCGTTTTTGCACGTTTCAACCCTTCGTCCGTTTTTTTCACGTTTTCGCCCTTTTTTGCACGCTTTCGTCCATTTTTACATGTTTTCGTCCACTCGGGTCCGTTTTTACACGCTTCAGTCCGTTTTTACACGTTTTCGTCCGTTTTTGTTTGTTTTGACGTTTCGTCCATTTTTAAGAGTTTTCAACACGAGTATAAGAAGCGTAAAAACGAACGAAAACATGTAAAAATGAATAAAAACGTGCAAAAATGAACGAGAACGTGGAAAAATTGATGGAAACGTGCAAAAACAGACGAAAAAGTCTAAGAACGAGCCGAGACGTGCAAAAACGAATGGAAACGTGTTAAAACGGACCCGAACGTGTAAAAACGGACGAAAACGTGCAAAAACGGATGAAACGACGAAAACGTGTAAAAACAGACGAAAATGTGCAACAAGGCAAAAGAGTCCGGTCCGGTCCGGTCTTGGTTGGTCCAGTCCGGTCCAGTCTCGGTCGGTCCAGTCCAACAAGGCAAAAGAGTCGGTTTGTGGTCCGGACCGGACCGAACACGACCGAGACCGAATTAGCCCAAAAGCCAAGATCGATGACCGGACCGAATGTGGTCAGTCCGGTCCGTTCGGGGGGTTTGCTCAACCCTATATTTTTTTGTATAGAAAAAGAAACCACAAAGACCAAACAAGTACTAGTTTAGAACTATTCCGTATTCATTTTGTATCGGGTAAATTGCCTAAAAAGGTACTCATCTTAGGTCCATTTCAATTAAAGGTACTACTTTTTTTCTTTTTTCTTTTTTCTTTCTCAATTTAAGGTACCCGGATTTTTTTTGGCCGATTTAGGATTTTTTTCTAACTTCCGTTATCCATTTCGTTAGTAAATTACATGTTTGGTCCTTGAGTTTGTATAGGCATTTCATGTTTGGTCCATTTTCGTCCGTTTTCATACGTTTGCATATGTTTTCGTCCGTTATATACGTTTTCGTCAGTTTTTATATGTTTTCGTCCATTTTTACATGTTTTTGTTCGTTTTTACACGGTTTCGTTCGTTTTTGCACGTTAACGTATGTTTTTGCACGTTTCCGTATGTTTTTGCAAGTTTTCATTCGTTTTTACACGTTCCGTCTGTTTTATACATTTTCGTCCACTTTTGCACGTTTTTGTCCGTTTTTACACGTTTTTGTCCGTTTTTGCACGTTTCGGTCCGTTTTTGCACGTTTTCGTTCGTTTTTACACGTCTTCGTCTTTTTTTACAAGTTTTCGTCCGTTTTTACACGTTTTCGCCCTTTTTTGCATGTTTTCGTCCATTTTTACACGTTTTCGTCTATTCGGGTCCGTTTTACACGTTTCAGTCCGTTTTTACAAAAGTGTTAAAACGAACGAAAACATGTAAAAATGAACAAAAACGTGCAAAAACGGACGAAAACGTGGAAAAACTGATGGAAACGTGCAAAAACGGACGGAAACGTGCAAAAACGGACGAAAACATGCAAAAACGGATGAAAAAGTCTAAGAACGGTCTGAGACGTGCAAAAACGAACGAAAACGTGTTAAAACGGACCCGAACGTGTAAAAACGGACGAAATTGTGCAAAAACGGACGAAAACGTGTAAAAATACTCTAAAATGTGCAAAAACGGACGAATGCGTGTAAAAATGGACGGAAACGTGTAAAAACAGACGAAAACGGACAAAAACGTGCAAAATGGATGAAAACATGCAAAAACGGACGAAAACGTGTTAAAAGAGACAGAAGCGTGTAAAAATAGACGAAAAAGTGTAAAAACAGACGAAAACGCGCAAAAACAGACGGAAACGTGTAAAAACAGATGGAAATGTGTAAAAACGGATGAAAACGTGTAAAAACGGACGAAATTGTGGAACAAGGCAAAAGAGTCCGGTCTGGTCCGGTCTCGGCCGCTCCAGTCCGGTCCGGTCAATTCGGGTGGTCTGCTCAGCCCTATATTTTCTTGTATAGAAAAAGAAACCACAAGAACCAAACAAGTACTAGTTTAGAACTATTACGTATTCATTTGTATCGGGTAAATTGCATTAAAAGATACTCATCTTAAGTCCAATTTCAATTAAAGGTACTAGTCTTTTTTTTTTCTCAATTTTAGGTACCTGGTTTTTTTGGCCGATATAGGTTTTTGTTATTTGTAGTATTGGGTAACTCAAATGTATTAGATTTGAGTCCCCGGATCATTCCCAGCGAGGGATAAATGGAGTTAACTACTCACGTCGCGTTATTCGGGATTTGAATTGGTAAAAGGATTTTGAGTGATTTCTAAATTATGGGGCAAGCAATTATAATAAAAGGTAATTAAAACTACTGAATCTATGATGCAAACAAATAATTATAACTAAATATGCAAATTATAACTAAAAACGCAAATAACGTAATTATTAAAACGTAAATTAAAATGCAAACTAAATTATTTAAAGTCCTAAAAGTGATTAATATTTTACTACAGCTAAGAAGATGATTTAAAAATTATTTGAAATTTAAAACTAATTTTTTTGGTTTTTCTTGATTTTATTTGAATTAAAAACTAATTTTGAACTTTTAAAATAGATTTAAAAGGCTAAAAATTATGAAAACCTACAAGAAAATTGCAAAACTACTTTTAAAAATCTAAATTAACTAAAGATAATTTTCAAAAATGGAATCATATTTTTCTGACTTTTTCTCTATTTATTATGAATTTAAAACTAATTTAAACTAATTAAATGTCTAAAAAAATACTAATTTAACTAGGAAAAATCTGGAAAAATACCTTTTCTGACTTTTTGATTTTTATAAACCTAATAAAATTTATTTTTCATTTTTGTGACTATTTTCTGATTTATTTGTATTAAAATGCTAAAAACTGACTTTAAATGCAGAAAAATAGTAAATGGCTAAAGAAAATTATGTAAAATTATAGAAAAGTTCTAAATTATGTTGAAAATCTATGAAAATTATAAAAAATAACTAGAGATGATAGAAGGAACACTTAGACATGAAGCTGATTTGAGAAGGCTAAGAGGAAATTAGCAAGAAACACCAATAAGCTACCAAAAGCTACATTAAACTAAGATAAACCTAACCCAACTAAAATCTACCAACAGTAACTGAAAACAACCAAGTAAGCACAAACTATAAGCTAAAAAGCATTGATAAGCTAAATTCCAAACAGACCCTTCAAAGGTATAAAGACTTCTAAAAGTTCCTAATAAGTTGTAGGGGTTATCTAAAAAGCTAAAAGGTAATGGAGCAATATGAATAGATAGAAGAATCCTAAATGAGCAGAATAGATAAGCAATAAGTTAATCCAAAATGCAAATAAGCACTCCTAACAAACTAATCTACCAAACAGTCCTACATTAAGCTATAGATAAGCTCTTAAGGGCCAAGGTACTAACTAACCAAGAGCTAAATCCTATAAAGCAAAACTAAATAGTTCTAACCTAATCCTAAAAAGCAATTAATCAACAAGTAAGTTCTTCAAAAAGCTAAAAAAACTTCACTACAAATCTGCTATAACAGCAGACTTGAAAGGACAGAAATGGGAGGGATAACAGGCTCAAAAAGCTAATCTAAAAGCTATAAAATCCTAACAAAGAGCAAATATGTAGACTCCAATAGCTAAACTACAAATGAGAACAGAAATCAAATCAAAACATCAATCATGATAGCAAGAAATTAAGCTAGAAGAGCTTACTTAGAACACAATTAACTGAAGGTGCAGGACAGGAATTAGCCAACCTACCAACTTTTAACCAAGAACAGCTTATTCAAAACAATTTTTTTGATTTTTTTCCTTTTGTGAAGAGTGAAATCAACTTATGAAAATACTATTTTTAATTTTTAATAATTTTTATGACAAATGAAAATGATTAAAACTGCTTGAGAAAAATTGGAAAAAACACATTTGAAGGCTAAAACAGTTTGGAAGACTTTTTAAAAAATGAGCTTTAAAAATTACAAAAGAGACTAAATTACTTTGAAACCTGAATTGCAATTGATGTAACTCTACAAATTGAACCTGAATAACTACAAATTAACACACCAAACTGACTCTTACTTGAAAATCAGATGAAATCCAAACACCCCTTTAGAACACCAAATTTCAATCTACCTCTAAAACTTTGTAAAAAAAATGACTTAAACTGAATCAAATTCATCAAATAATCATTAAACTAAATCATTTTAACTAACTAAATCCAGAATTCATCTTCAAACTGTTTTGACTTTAACATTTGACTGTTGTTGACTTTTTTTGACTTTTGGAATAAAATGAAATTCATAACAATTTAATTCAGAAATAAGCTCACATAAGCTTATATGAACTTGATGAGTAACAAACAAAGGCTTCACACTGATTTGAGATGAGATGGCATAAAATCTAAATTGACAAGTAATTGATGAAAAACTAGAATCGTATTAATAATAAGAAATTACAAGATTAACATGAAATCTCAATTGAAAATTACAACTTACACTACGACAAGTAATTTAAAATGACAAGAAGTAAAAGGTCAAAGTTTCTCTAAAAGCATAAGAAATGGGACAAGTATGAATCTGGGACCGATGAGGTATTTATAGTTGAAGAGGGAGCTTAGGAAGCTTCTGGGTTTTCAATCCTGAGCCATTGATTAGTCTCTTGCATCATCCCTTCTATTCTGAGCCATCAGATCATAGGTGTGATGTGTTTGAACCAATAGGAGAACTTTTTTCTGCCATGTTGGCAATTCGTGATACCTCATCTTATGACACGTTGTCAGTAGCTTCCAGAAGCTCTAAAGTACGGGTAAATGGTGGAAGGTGCAGGGTAAGTTGGGACCTTGAGGATAAACAGTAACAATGGAGTATTTTTACTTGGCGCGTATTTTGGGTTCTTTGGGATTTTTTATTTTAATTTGACTGAATGTTGACTGGTGGGTGTTATATGTGTTGACTGGAAGGGAAAGGGTCAAATGGTTATGTGAAGGGTCAGATGGTGAAAAGGTCTTGTGTTGTGATGGGGGTTCAAACGAGAGAAGGCTAAGGGGGTCAATATGAGATTTGAATGGGCGGTTGGGCTTATAAAGGGAAATGGGTAATAGATTTCTTTTATAAGATTTGTATTATTTGGTTTAGGAATTTGTTTAGTTAAAACACTAAGGACCATTCATGTAAAAGTTGCGAATTCCAAGTACCAATAGTGTAACTTATGAAATGGTTTGGGTGATTATGGTATATTGGTGGAGCGAGGGCATAAATGGTTAAATGGGAAAGTGAAGGGTATTTTGTGTAATAATGGATAAGTTGAAGGTTGAAATGGCAATTTTGTGAAAGTTAAGGGTGAAAAGTGAAAGTTTGGTAAAGTGAAAGGTTTTGATGTGAAAACTCCCAACAATGATCCAGAACTTCGTAATTTGATTTTTTGAGCATCCAAATCCCATAAAATAACATCCCGACATCGGCTTTTGCACTCTTCTCATTCTCGTGCTCGGTTTTCTTCGGTTTTGGCTTTTTTTTTTTCTTCTGTTTTGTCATATACGTACCTGCACATGCATAAACTCAAGAAACCAACAAATATTAGGCATAAACGGCTCGTTTCTTGTTATTCTGGGTCTATTTTGGTAAATAAATGGTATGTGTTTTAGCACATACCAGTTTTTTTCCTAACTTCCGTTAACTATTTCGTTAGTAAATTACATGTTTGGTCCTTGAGTTTGTATAGGCATTTCATGTTGTGTCCATTTTCGTCCGTGTTCATATGTTTGCATACATTTTCATCCGTTTTACACGTTTTTGTCCATTTTTACACGTTTTCGTTCGTTTTTGCACGTTTCCGTCTCTTTTTGCACGTTTCCGTCATTTTTTGCAAGTTTTCATTCGTTTTTACACGTTTCCATCTCTTTTACACATTTTCGTCCATTTTTGCGCGTTTTAGTCCGTTTTCGTCCGTTTTTACACGTTTCCGTCCGTTGTTACACGTTTTCGTCCTTTTTTGCACATGTTCGTCCGTTTTTACACGGTTTCATTCGTTTTTACTCTTTTTCGTCCATTTTTGCACGTTTCAGTCCGTTTTTACCTGTTTTGTCCGTTTTGCACGTTTTCGCCCGTTTTTGCACGATTTCGTCCATTTTTACACGTTTTCAACATGAGCATAAAAAGTGTAAAAACGAACGAAAACATGTAAAAATGAACAAAAAACGGACGGAAACGTGCAAAAACAGACGAAAAAGTCTAAGAACGATCCGAGACGTGCAAAAACGGACGGAAACGTGTTAAAACAGACCCGAACGTGTAAAAACAGACGAAAATGTGCAAAAACGGACGAAACGACGAAAACAGCCGACAACGTGTAAAAATAGACGAAAATGTGCAACAACGCAAAAGAGTCCGGTCCGGTCTAGGTTTCGGTCGGTCCAGTCCAACAAGGCAAAAGAGTCGGTTTGTGGTCCGGACTGGACCGGACCGAACACGACTGAAACCGAATTAGCCCAAAAGCTAAAACCAATGTCCGGACCGAGTGTGGTCGTTCCTGTCCATTCGGGTGGTTTGGTCAGCCCTATATTTTCTTGTATAGAAAAAGAAACAAGAGAAGAGCAAAAGACTAGTACAGATGAATTGGAGAAATTGAAGACCCGGGAGCCTACCTGCCCACTTTAAAGAACAGACTTTACTCTTGGGCTCGAATTTTTAGTATCTGGGCCTTGGGCTTCGTATACAGATGAATTGGTCAACCTAATAAATCTCCTACACCCTCTAGCCTTCTTTCTGTTTTCTGTTTCATCTCTTTGTTCGAATGTCTGAGCTCGTGTTAGATGTGCTTGAGCAGATACTTGTAAGACTGGATGTGATCGATCTACTTAGATGCAAAAGCGTTTGTAAGTCATGGCTATCTTTAATCTCCACTCCTCTTTTTGTTAAGGCTCATCTCGACTATACTTATATGAAAAATTATGAGTTTCGAGATAAAAGGATCATTATGCACAGTGGTTGTTGTGATTCTTTAGTCAGTTCGTTTATATGCAATGACTATCATATTGTTGGTTCTTCAAATGGCCTTGTATGCATCTCTCCCAAAGATGTTGAACTTTTAGTAACTAATCCTTTGACTAGAGAGGTTAATTACCTACCAAAGTTGCCTGATGAAATTATTCCCAAAACGACCATGCCGCGGTTTTCATACCCTTGTTGGGGTTTTGGTTACGACGCATCCATAGATGATTACAAGGTTGTCTTAGGGATTGGGATAGGCGAACATCGAACACGCTTTCATGTGTTAGCATTGAAATCAAATATTTGGAACCTTATTGGAGATATCAAATTTAGGTATTCTGATGTTGCTTCTACACCTGGTATCTTATGCGAGGGGTCACTTCACTGGTTTATGAATGACCGGAAAAACAAGAAAGTGATTATTTCTTTTGATTTATCTCGACAAGAGTTTTATGAAATCCCCCAACCAAATGATTTGTTATATAAATGTAACAATGATGACAAGCTTGGTTATATTAAAGAATCTCTATGTATATATAAACATCAAGCACCATACAATCAAGTATTTGGAAACAAATGTTCTAGAGATATAAAACCCCGCCCTATGATTTGGATAATGAGAAGTTACCAAGTGCAACACTCTTGGGAACAGGCACCCTATCGTTGTGAGGAGATGGATGTTGATCCACACTACTTGAGAAGGCTCAGTTACATTACCCACAAGAGTTCTTCCTATTGTCGCTCGTACAGGATTATGGAATATATGGCTACTCCTGTATATGTGCAGAGCCTTGTATCTCCTCATGGCACCATAAAGAGACGGTTCAAGACAACAACTACTGACAAAAGGGCTTTAAAGAGAAAAAGGAGGCATGCAAAGAACAGCAAAAGGAATGCGAAGGTAGGTTTTATATATGCTGTTATCAATGGCCCCTTAGACACACTATATTTGATCATTGGATAATTGTGAATAATGATACTTGATATTCGTCTCTAAATTGCTTCCTAAATGACCTCATTGCACATGCATCATTTAGATTCAATTCATGTGTCACTCGTACACATTTAGTAGTGCCATGCCCCTAGCTATCTCTGTGTCTACGTTTCCATTATTATCATACATTTAGCTTGCATTCATTTCTTATTCTTCTTTAGCTTTTAAGGGGATGTTTGGTACGGGTGAATGGAAAGAGTAGAAACGGAATGAGTAGCATTTCTCGTGTTTGGTCGAGTAGAGAATGGAAATATAGAATCAAAAAATGATTCTCTTTCCGTTGTATCCTTTCTTTAAAAAAAGTGGAGAATGCTTAAGAAACAACTTTTATTCACGTACCCATTCCACCGTCCAATTCATGAGGAATGCATATATCTACTTGCAAATATGAGATATAAATACTAGTAACACGTGCAAGGCATATTTAACCATGAAAATAAAAAGTCTTTTTAAACCGCATGCCAATTTGTGTGTGATGATTGCAAAGCTTCTTCACAAAATCGAATGCTTTCATAATTAAATTGATGTATTTTTGTTCTTCGTTGTTGTTGTTTATTATCATTGCCACTTCTCATTGTTGTATTTTCTATAGGGCTTAATGTCAGGTATATTCTTATATGATTTTGTTGGTTATGAATATCATGAATAGGTTGCTTAATTTCAGTTTCTAGTCAATTGACTTCAAAGATTTATTATATACAAGATTTCACAATCTCATTGGACCTCACAAGTATGATTTAGTTAGGTAGAATGGTGTACAGAGATGTCATGAGTTGCATGCTACGTGTTTGATAAAACACCAAGTCTAAATTTTGTCTATAAGAATTATGTGAATCTTTGATGAAGACAGTGGACAAGCTTTATAAGTGAACTGAGATGGTTCATTTTCAACTAAAAGCCTTAAAACATATATTCTCTTTGGCGACAATCCTATTATCTTACGATAATCCTTTATGACTATTTTGGGCCACTTTTAGGGTCACAACTCACGGATGTCAATTGTTGTTGCTTCTACGTGCTCCTTAAGTGGTTTTGTTCATAACCAGAATGTCGTTTGCCATTACAAATGTGCATGTTCTTTTGCTGTTGTATAAGTTTTAATTAGCTTGAAGATGCTCATGTTCTGTTATTGTTGTTACAGGTTTGTCACGTTCGTTGCTAGCTATTGTTCAGACGTTATTTTGCTGTCATTTCGGCCATCAATATGCCAATGCTTCTAGTGTCGTTTTGCTGCTCTGGCGAGTGTTAAGTTATAACTGCTTTCAAGTGATTTTTTTCATGTAGTTTGCATTGATTAAGTTGTAGTTGTAGTCATAGAGTCAACTAGGGAATTTATTTTTCCTGTTTGTTGTGGCTCAAGGTTGAGACAGTGTTGTTACTACCTTTTTGTATGTAATACTAGTTATGAGGCCCGTGCACGCACGGGGTTCACATATAACTTTTTTTTTATATATATAATACGTAGTTAACGTAAATTCAACTCAATTTCTAATGGAATAAGTAGTGCCATAATTATACGCATATCATATCATTGTCATCTTTTTATCATCTCAAACTTTAGAGTGACGTTCGTTCCAAGGTCAGTAGCTATGAATGCTTTATTCTTATTGTTACATTCTTGTTTCGAAATGTCAACATTGTCAAAATGTATATGTATCATATCTGAGGTACACCAAAGCAAAATTGCTCGGTCATTACTTTGGTTCACAAGAGATAGAAGTGTGCTTGAGTCATTCTTTTGGTTTAGAAGAGATCATAGCAACTCTTTTATTAGCCTGTTAGATTTAAATCAAAATACAGTACTATTTTACGTGAGATAAAAAGGAAACCAACACAACAAACAATATAACAGTGTTGTGACTTTTAAATAGGTGGTTCATTACCTTACCCAATCGTGTTTCCTATGCGTGCTCTTTGGGTTTGGTTAAAAATATTACCGGAATTTCAAACGGGCGGTAAGGGAAAGTGTCATGGATACACTTAATCTCACATATTGGGAAAATCATATTAGTTAACAGCAACTTTATAGATTGAAAAGTAATTTTTCACCCCATTAAGGCATTAAACATCAATTGCATCTAGTTAAGGGGCCTTGTATATCCAAACAACATTGCCAAAACCTAAAGATTACACAATGTTAAAAATCTTGACACACAAAATAACTTATAATGAACTACAAATAGCACTACATTCATGAATATCTTTTAGGATCAGTAACAGATTCCTAAAAAATATTAAAAACATGGGTATGATAAGAGTATCTAACTATCTATACAAATTAAAATTGATAAAAATTTAAAATCAAACTAAAAAACACATATGCTAGTAAAAAGTGTGACATTATTAATTGATTTCCACAGCGGTGTAACATATTTTTGTATATAAATCAAGAGACTGAATATAATGCTAGTTATTAATCACTAACCTGGACGTCTTAGTTTGGTACCTAAAATTTGTAACCCCATGTCTCCTTCTGTTGTAGTATGCAAAGTGAACTCTAAACACCAATAACACCTTCAATGATGCATCTAGAGTGGACACATACCTATAACAATAATGACCTTTTTGTATCAAGCCCACAGAAAACACATTTGGTTTAAACAATACATTAATAAAAGATTTATCTAAGTAAGTCTAAACTTGTAAATTTTCTTTTAAAAAAACATACCGAAACATGAACCATGGAGGAATTTAATAAGCAAAAGCATGTCAAAATATTTTTTAATTGAATAAAGAGAGGCAACTTAGTAAAGCAACTCAAATTTTACAACGAACATATCACACCACTACTACATCTAGTCACTCGGAATCTCGGGTAAGAAACAATGGACTCACCTCGTCGTCTCTTTATATTTGAATCTTATATGACAAATGAGACTGAGCGTAATAGTGGTGTATCTCTCGTTTTCATCTTCGCGTTCACCTTCTTCCTGCGATCAAAATCATATCAGCAAACTGCAATAAAAAGGTAAACTGTATTTAGGACTATTATTAAAATCACCAAGTTATAAGATTACGTTTGACTTCAGAATTGAAACAAAACCAAAATATACCAATTAAAAAGTGAATGAGTTGTAACTATAGTTAAGACTTATGATTTTGGAATCCTTTTTTTCTTTTTCATAGATAGCATTAACGCCAGTAAACAATTGCTAAATTTTCCGAGAAGTCCCTTTTGGGAGAATGATACAGATTGTGGATTCTTTTCACATAATATCCACAAATTTAGCCAAAACTTACCAATGATTTTATAGGAAACAAACGTATGGTAATGTTTTCACCTCTAACAATTTTCCTTTTGATATGTATGAAGTTTTAAATATGCAAGTCCAAAGTGCTTCATTATGGCCAGCTGGTCTCTAACTGGGTTCATCTATATGTTAATCATATATATAGGTGAAGCTTCTACCTATAACTAATGTGCAGATGTTAAGGCAAAGGCTTCGGTTAGTAGTAAGTTTAGACATACAACATCATATACGCCGGCCAACTTGCACAATTTGTGCCCAATATGATTAAGGGACGTACCTTAAATATTTTTTCCTCAAAGCATGTCATCAAACGCTTGATGAGCATTTCAGCAAACACCTATTAAGTAAACAGATGATAATTAAACATTGAAAGCCTATAGACGAATTGTATAAAAAGCAAGCAAATAAATCCTCCAATGGATATAATTTAAAAGAAATAAAAATAAAAATAAAATTACTTTTCATTCATTAGAGTGTACTAATACGAACAAAAAAAAACAGCACTTTACCACTATGTTATAGCCAATATACCATTGAAGCTTATGAAAGAAACTACAGGTAGATTATTACCTCAAGCCATCAAAGATACCACTCGAGCTCACAAACTATGTGGACAGTAAAAAAAACAAAGCTGCAAGAATTGATAATCACTCCTAAATAGTAAATAACATACATGTATATCATAAAATTGCAAAAAGATAACAGATTAGACTATAAAAATTAATTGTGATTTTGCACAGTTTTCAGTGATTAAAACCGGACTAATTACAACATGCCTTTTTTGCTTTGCAAGGACTAAGGACTCAACATATTTGCGTAATTTATTTTCCTAATATAGCAAGTTCGGAGAACTTAAGAATCTTAAAATGCTTTGGTTGGCATTCATCATGTTAGACCATTTTGGTACACTTCTAACTTTAGCTAATCCGTTGGAGATAGGATACAACCCACATATCGACCAATTTACAATATAAATGAAAGAACTTTGTGCAAAATACCTGGCAAAAGATGTGTGTCGTATAACATATTATTAGCTTTCAGGCCTTGAATTAACTCCCAAAGTTGTTTTCCATTCAAAACTTGCCCCTTGAACGTCGATTATCCTGCAAAATCATGATTATACTAAACAATAAGTAGATAAGTATCAACAAATGTAACCACATGGTGTGCAACAATACTTAGGCATTTTACAAACTAAACATATGCAACTTACCTGTATGGTTAGAGAATTTCCAACATAACCCTATTACAAAACAAAACAACTCTAAACACCGAATGACAATAACCTATTACATAATAAAATTCCTCCAAGTTACGATTATAATAATACTGCATAATTAGTATAATCAAACAAATGCAACACTTTAGTTTTCTTGATATCTGATTCTTTGAACCTGATGTGAACTTTAAGGTGTATAACTATATATCTTAACCCTAAATTACTGCTGGAATTAAAGCTTTTATATAGTGATGTGAGAATTTAAACATTTTCCACAAAGAAACAACAATAACAAAACTGAACTCAATCGCAGTTATTTTATTCTATTAGTCCTGTCCAAATCATTAAATTTTCATGTTAAATTTAAATTAACAAAATTAAATTCATAAATCTAAACAATATACATTTTTAATCTTTAAAAAATATAGAAACATACCTTGCATCGATCGTTTTCTTTTTTATAACCATAGTTATAAATACTTCGATTTTGTGGATTGTTCAAGTTGGTAATTCGGGGCATGACTTCTTGTTGATCGAATTATGTTTTGAATTAGGGTTTGTGGAAGAATGGTATAGTAATTGTTGGATAGAAGATTTTTGCATATCCTGGGTTCCGCTTTAATTTTTCCCTAAGTATGAAAAATTGCATAGAGGCCCATGTGTATTTTTCCTTTTTTTGTACGTGTGAGGTTAAAAACGTTTTTTGTTTAATTCTTAGACAAATTGGGAAATAAGTAGCTTTTAATATTTTTTTTTCATCTAAAAATAAAATCTAATTAAAAAAATATTACCAAATAAGGTATGGTTTGATTTTTTTGAAATGAAAAATTCCCAATAGGGGTTTTGTTTTATTATATAAAAGATTGGGGTTTTTTCAAACATGGTTTGGCAACATTAATATTAAGTATATGTTATTTGTTGCTCAACTAATGCGAGTAAACAGGTTTGTAAATGCATCATTTCATGATTCCATAATGAGTCCATTCCGTTTTGTACCAAACAGGAGAATCAAGTATGTAAAACATTTCTCAGCTTGATTCCTTATAAGTACCAAACACCGGAATCCATACATCTTCCTCAAGCTTATTCCCTTTCTATACTATTCCATTCTCTCATCCATTCTCATTCTCGGTGATTCAGTCGTATCAAACGTCCCCTAACTGTATGTATTCTTACTGTCTCTTTCTAATTTTCTCAGTTAATCAAGAAGGATCATTTCCCTAGAGTTTGAGTTCTAGGAGTCAAAGATGAGTCAAAGATACCATATCATATGAACTGAGCTTTAGAGATCAATGCTTCTCTTAGAAATAAAACAAGTTTGATTGCGACTTAATTGACTTAATATGAAAAAAACTGAATAGAGAAAGATGACTGAAAATATTAAGAAATAAAACTGAGGGTGTCTGCATTAAGTTATCCTTTAATTAACTGTGACTTAATATGAAAAATTTAACAAACAAGCCCTAAGTCTGTTAGTCACCCCTCGTTTTGGTAAGTGGACCATTATTTGTCACGTTTTAGTTATTATACTTTAAATGGTGTGTCAAGATTGTAAGTTTTCTCGTATTTTCAGCTAATAACCGCTCCACTGGTTAAATTGTATGATGCGCATAAGATATACTAAATGCCGACTTTTTTTTTATGATGGTCAGTGATGACGTACTGTTTGGTTCAAAGTACAAAGTATCCATGTTATTAACTTATCGAGACACATTAGCAAACGAGATCAGCCTTTTAGTATAACTTATGACACGCTACATAGTTGAACCCTTTGTGCCGGTTATTGACATGAAAACTTACCAATTTAACCAATCAAAACAAGTGAAATTACCAAAACGTGCAAAAAAGAAGAAGTGTAATGTGTAATTACTAATTACTAGAAAGGACCTTTCACAAAGTATATATCCTTTTTGTGACAATAACGCTAGTTTCTAGTTTCCTTTAGTTTGACGTTGATGACGTATAGTCTACATTCGGGTCACGAATCCGGCTACAGTCCAACACTAACTTAGCCCGGTACGAGTCGGGCTACACCGATTAGAGGTTTGGGCTCACGAACGCCCAAGCCCAAAGCTATTCACGGAATAGATATCCGATATCTTCTAAATAAGAGGATTATCATTCCCAACCGACTTAGGCGGGATACGCCGAAGGTTGAGGAACACGGAACCATCAAGGATTCCGTGCCTATATAAAGGGAATAGCTTCCCTCGTTTAAGGTACGATCTACAAACCCTAACTCTCCTTAAACCCTAAACCGATTACTTACTCTCAGGCCGGAGGATAATCGTGGGAAACAATCCCACGATAAGCCTAACGGTGTCTTTTGTCTTTAGTGCGCAGGTCTCAAGCAGCAATTCTCAATTGGTGCAGGAACCGGAGCTCCAAACAAGGAACGTCCAACTTTTGCATCAACAAGTGGCGCCATCCGTGGGACCATTCACTAAGAACCAAGAACTAGGATGACAAAGCGATCGCAATCAGATTTTACTGGAAAGAAGGTGCACAGCGGGGCAACCCCCAAGCAGATCTCTGGGACAACCAGTGCTGCTAAGAATCAGGGATCAGGCCAGGATTCGGCCTTCCCTCTGGTGGAACCACTCTCGGGGACAACCCAGACAACAACTACCACCACCAGTGCCAGAGACCCGCTGCGCACTCCTTTTACTCCACTCCAATCGGTGCTAGAAGCTAACTTCACAAAAGCACCCGACGCACCCGACAGGAACAAGGGCGTGTTGATAGAAACGGATACCCCCGTCCTAGAGGGAGTCGTTCCGGAATTAGAGCCAAGTAGTTTTGTCTCTCAAAATTACGAAGCCCTAGCTATCCTCATGCAAGAGGAAGCAAAGAAAAGACCAAGTCGGAGCCTGCATGCTCGGCTAGACTTTGGCCCAGAGTTTGGGACATCTCCACCGCGTCGTCAGAAGGAGAAACGCGGGAGGGGTAATCGCCGACCCCCAGTGTTCAATAGAAGCGGAAGGAGAGTCGAGGGAGATGATACATCTGACTCACAGCCTATGACTGAAAGTGAGGAAGATGAGAAGCGCACCAGTGTCCACACTAGACTTGGTAGCCGCAGAGTACAAGATAGACTGAGGGAGCGATATTCCCCAAGTGAAAGCCCCCCAAGCACAAATTCTGAGGACAACCGGCGTAAACGCCGAAGGAGAGAGGAACTATCTTCTAGTAATTCCTCGGACAACGAGGACAGTGAGACTGGACATTGGAAATCCAGAAGAAAAAACCGTGACCAAGAAGAGGAGGATATGTCTCTCCCATGGCGCCGTCAGAAGGTAGATGCGTTCACTAGACGTATCAGTGATTTCTCGGAGAACAAAAAGAGGCGCATGCCTACTAATGTTAAAACCTATGATGGAGCAGGTGATCCTGATGATCACCTAAAAATTTTCGAATCAGCCGCGACCATTGAAAACTGGCCACAACCTGTATGGTGCCACATGTTCAATTCCACACTGGTGGGAAATGCGCGAAACTGGTTCAACAAGCTTCCACGCAGAAGCATCAATGGCTTCGAAGAGTTGAGGAAGGCATTCCGCCTAAACTTTACTCAACGAAAAAAGTGCGCTAAAAATCCCATTGAACTCGCTAGAGTCAAACAGCGCCAAGGGGAATCCACAAGTGCTTTCATGGAGCGCTTCAAGGATGAGTGCATGCAAGTCAAAGCATGTCCCGAAGTACTCAAAATCTCAGGGTTCATGAATGGGATCAGCAACCCGGAACTTATTAAAAGATTGAATGACAGGATTCCCCAATCCTTCGATGAGGTTATGAAGCGTACACGGTCCTTCGTGCAAGGGGAAGCCGCTGCAGCGGATAGCAAGAGAAGCTACTCCAACTACCGGTCACAGGAACAACCTGGGAGACAATCTACAGATCGGAATGGTAACCGTAACAGGAACTATCGCAACCAGGGGAATGGACGCGACAATGACAAATATACCCCGCTTACCAAATCGCCAAAGGAAATACTCGCAACAGAGGGCGCTAACTTCCCGAGACCACCACAAATGCGCACTCCAGAGGACAGGCGTGTCGGCAGTGGATACTGTGATTACCACGCGCAGAAGGGCCACACCACTAACGAATGTGTCCAACTGCGCCAACTCATTGACAAGATGGTCAAAGAGGGTAGATTGGACCATCTGGTCAAGAATATCAAGGAAGGGAAGGACAAGCAAAAGAGCGGCAATAAGAAAGAAACGCCTAAAGACAAGCCCGACACAATTTACATGATACAATCATGGCAGCGGGTCACAAAGCAGAAGGTAAGCCAGGACTTTTCACGAGGAAAGGAAATCTCGTTCCCCACCTTAACTGCGAACAACGCAGTGGTGGAACCACTTACCATAGAGATAAGCGCGGGGGGTCACGACATCCACCGCATGTATGTTGATGGTGGAGCTTCGGCTGACATCATGTATGAGCACTGTTTCAAGCGACTGCGTCCTGAAATACGCAACCAGTTAACCCAAGTCAGAACAGCGTTGACTGGTTTTACAGGTGAGAAAATATGGCCTATGGGACAAATAAGATTACCTGTCAGCATTGGAAACGAAGAACACTCCGCAACGGCCTGGATGGAATTTATGGTGATTAAATCTCCCTCACCATACAATGGCATCATTGGGAGACCAGGAATTTCAGCTATGCGAGCAGTGCCGTCAACAGCGCATGGGATGCTTAAGTTCCCAGTGGAAGGTGGTATTGTTACTCTTTACAATGCCACTATACCACAGAGAGAATGCAACACGATTGCATGCGATACCGCACCAACTCCAGCACAGCGGACGACCAGAATTCCACATCTGAAAGTAGCGATCCACCCAGAATACCCAGAACAGGAAATAGCCATCGGAGGGTCACTATCAGACAACGGCAAATCAGCTGTGTGTGCGCTCCTGCAAAAGAACTTAGACATTTTTGCATGGGAGCCAAAACACATGACTGGGGTACCGCGCTCAATCACAGAACACAACCTGCGAATCCGACAAGGGTACTCGCCTATCCGCCAGAAGAAACGCGGCCAAGCCCCAGAGCGCGCGCAAGCGATCCTGGCAGAAGTACACAAGTTGGTCGATGCGGGAATTATGCGCGAAGTCTACTACCACGACTGGCTTTCTAACCCAGTAATGGTCAAAAAGAGCGACGGTAGCTGGCGAATGTGTGTTGACTTTACTGATCTTAACAAAGCTTGCCCACAGGACTGCTACCCATTACCAGAGATTGACTGGAAAACAGAGTCTCTGTGCGGGTATCCATTGAAGTGTTTCCTAGATGCGTACAAAGGGTACCATCAAATTCAGATGGCTAAAGAGGATGAAGAAAAGACGGCCTTCCACACAGGCCAAGGTGTTTACTGTTACACGAAAATGCCCTTCGGTTTGAAGAACGCGGGTGCCACCTATCAGCGGTTGGTGGATAGCGTTTTCGAAAAACAGGTGGGCCGCAACCTAGAGGTCTATGTCGATGATCTAGTCATCAAGAGCCATACTGAAGATGAGCTAATACGCGACATTGAGGAGACGTTTAAAACTCTACGAGAGATAAACATGAAGCTGAATCCCAAAAAGTGCACACTCGGCGCTACTGAAGGCATGTTCCTTGGATACCTGATCGAACCTGACGGTATAAAACCATGTCCAGAAAAGACAAAAGCGGTCATCGAACTTCCTTCACCACGCACGTTGAAGGAAGTCCAATCTCTTAACGGAAAGTTGGCCGGCCTAAACAGGTTCCTATCCAAATCAGCAGAAAAATCGTTACCACTTTTCAAAACACTCAAGAAGTGCATAAAGAAGGGTGATTTTAAGTGGACTACGGAGGCAGAGGAAGCCTTCACTCAGCTTAAACAGCATCTGGCAACACTCCCAACACTCGTTGCACCCCGACCAGGGGAAGAACTGATCATGTACTTGTCCGCAACTGATGGAGCAATCAGCGCAGTACTACTAACAGATAGGGATTCAGTGCAAACTCCCATCTACTTTGTAAGCAAAGCGCTAAAGAAGACGGAGGCAAACTACACCGCCATGGGAAAATTGGTTCTTGCATTGGTGTTTGCTGCTAAACGACTACGCAGGTATTTCCAGGCGCACCCGATTGCAGTAATCACCGATCAGCCAATCAAGCAGATCATCTCTAAACCTGATGCATCAGGCCGACTCCAGAAGTGGAGTGTATTGCTGGGCGAACACAACATCTCCTACAGACCACGCACGGCAATTAAAGGACAGATTCTGGCAGATTTCATCATTGAAAAGCCAGACACCGATGAGGTACCCACACCAAATAAGACGGACCAACATGATCAATGGATCTTGTTTACAGATGGATCCTCTTGCATTGATGGTTCAGGAGCAGGCCTTATCCTTACAAATCCAGAGGGAATGGAATTCACCTATGCACTGCGCTTTGAATTTACAGCGACAAACAACGAGGCAGAGTACGAAGCTCTACTTGCTGGACTACGCATTGCAGCTCGAATGGGTGTACATAACCTAGAAGCAAACGTGGATTCCCGGCTAGTAGCCAACCACGTGTTGGGCGAATACGTGGCTAAGGAGGATAACATGATCCAGTATCTTGCCAAGACCAAGACACTGATCAAAGGTTTTGACAGGTTCACCATCAAACAGGTTCCTAGAGGGGAAAACCGCAAGGCGGATGCACTGAGCAAGATTGCCTCGACAAGCTTTGCACACCTATCAAAGCAAGTTCTGGTAGAAACATTGAAAAGCAAGTCTATCTCAGAGATGGAAGTCTCCACAATCATAGAGGAGGATGGTCCTACATGGATGACACCGATAGTGGACTTCCTGAACAAGGGAATGCTACCCCAGGAGCAGAAGGAAGCTCGTAGGATACGGCGCACAGCGCAGCGATTTGAAATCCGAGACAACATCTTGTACCGACGCTCTTTCCTACAACCATGGCTCCGCTGTGTAGGCCCATTACAGGCAAATTATGTGCTGCGAGAGATCCATGAAGGTTCATGCAGTATGCACTCGGGACCACGATCCGTTGTGGCACGCGCCATGCGATCAGGATACTATTGGCCCACCATGCACCGAGATGCATGGCGTGCATGCAATATATAAACCCACGATGGTCAAAAGGATAAGTTAACCTAATAAACAACTTGTTGAGTAAGAGGGTTGCAAACCCATCAACGCTGGATCACGTATCCTTGTTAAACACCTTGTTCTCAAGATGTTGGAATAAGCTTTGTGCGCACCCCACGACGGATGCGCAACAATGCACACGTGCACGTTTAACAACTCTGGAACCAAGACACTTGATTCCTTAATTTGGTATTTACAGTACGCTGCATACTATTAATATACACGATTATACTTGACATTTCTTTTTCGGATCTTCATACATGATTATGAAGTCCTTGTATTATTCACACATACATATACAGATAACAACGTATACTTCTTTTCCGCAAAGATAAACAAGATAAGTGTGTACATAAAAGATAAACAACATATACTTCTTTTACGCAAAGATAAATACGATAAGTGTGTACATCACAAAAAGAAAAATATCTTTACAACACCCTTCACAAAAGGAGGTCCATTAATGGACTACGAGTTATTTCTCACAGATAGTTACAGAGATAAACTAAAAACTATGACTACGCTTCAAGGAGGAACTACCCACGCGGCTAGTATCATCCCCAATCCTATTTAGCTCCTGTAACAAGTCAGCATCTCGACGAGCCACGGTGGCAACACTCACGGGCACCCCGTCAGACCGAGGGAGGTGCGCCGCGCCAATACCACACATTACAGCCTTGCCCTTAATACCTTCTTTTCAGCAAGCCTCGTCACATGCGCCTCCAACACTTGTTTCAGGGGGACTTCCCTGTCCAGGACAAAAGGATTCAGGATATCTCTGGGGCGCGCGAAAACAGGAACCTGCAGTTGGGATGCATCGGGTCTAAGATAATAGTCTGGCTGTGCAACAGCCTCTCCACCAAGATGACGGGCTAGAGTCAGACCTGCAAAAATTACGTTTATTGGATAGTCCTGATCACGCTCCAGTTCAGCGATCTTGGGGAGTTCCAAGTCCTTCATCTTCTCCATGGCAGCGACCAGATTGTCATAAGCCTTCGCATCATATGTAGGTACCTGCTCAACGGGTACCTTTAGCAGCTCAGCCTCTTGCAGCTTTTCAATAGCTTCTGACTTTCCACGCTCCAGCGCACACTTCACCACATCCCCGAAGGAGTCACGAACCTCTTGCGACTCCAGGACACCTAACGCTGCTAGGCGGAGCCCATGGCTTATGAGCCATCTGCGCTCAGCTATGGTGGAGAGAAGTTGCGGATATAACTCCTCGTCGTACTCTATGCTTAGTTTACGCAACTTCTCCTCCTGCGTCTCTAGAGCACTTTTCACAGTAGTGCCGAAGTCTTCAAGCTGGGAGGTCAGTGCGTCTTTGCCATTTTCCAAATATTTAATAGCCCACAGACAAGAAGACTTATAGCTCGCGGCCTCCGCGCACTCTTGATTTATTTGACACATCAGTGCCATTTTCTCCTCGGCTAGTTTTGTAGCATATGACCCAAGAGTCTCTGCTTCGCCTCTAGCACTAGCCAATTGAGCCTCAAGTAATGCAATGCGTTTGTCTTTCTCCGCACCTTGGCTAGTCTCGCTCGAGTACTTTCCCTTTATCCGCGTTGCAAGTGAGACCAGTTCATCAACAAGTTGTTCTATGGGTGCTTCCCCAGCGGTCTCAGGCTCCGCGCTTTGGCTCTTCAGCTCAGATGATTCAGCGCGAATTGGACTTGCTTGGGGGGGCGACTCTGCGGATTGTTCAAACCTACAAACATGATAAGATAATCACAGTTATTCAGTGCTATCTAGCTATATTTTGATACATAATCTTTCAAGGATACTTACGCAGGAATGGAGGTGTCCGGTGATGGGGGGCGCGACGCAACATCACTGGAAGACGACTCCACACTAAAAACAACTAGGCGCTTCTTCCGAGAGGTGGCAGCGCCATCGCTGCTGCGCTTCCTTTTGCGCTCCAATTCGGGACTCTCTTCTTCCTCATCTGTTTCTTCCACGTGCTCCGCCGCTATGGGCGCTGGTTGCACGGGAGGTGTCTGTACTGTTGTACTCGGCCTACTCTGTAAGGGAGTTGCTTGGAGCGCCACGGATGAACTTTCACCCGCCTCGCCTAGGTCCATAGCTACGGTACGCCCGGCCACCGCAACTAGCACGGGCTCTTCTCCCTCCTTCAGAGGTCGAGTTCCCACCTTTACATCCATTGGCTTTGTCAGGTGCACCACGCTAAACAGATCCATCTCTGCGCAACAACAAAAACACACATAGTTCATGACAAGTACGAAGAACAAATAGTGAATAACTTACAGAAATGTAATTCTACGGGGTACGAAAGCATGAGCACCCACCCTGACCATCGGCGTCTAAGAAGATAGGGACTTCTTCTGAGCTGCCAAAATAGTTGTGGCTAAGGCCAATATGCACCAAGAACTCCTCGGGGTAGGAGCTTATAGGGATGCGGTTCACGTTTATTGTTTCTGCATCCTCTGCATTATATGATCCAGGGAGGGGGCGCTCATCCTTTGGCAGTGTCCCCTTAGCGTAAAAATCGAATTGAGACGGAAAACAAGTATTGTCAATCCAGAAAAAGGTTTCCCTCCAATTTTGGAGCGCGTCTAATTTGTCTGTGTAGCATTGGAGGGATCCAGGGCGTTTCGCGAAGGAAACCCACCCCTTTGACCACGTGGTGTGGTAAAATGCCCGGAATAAATGGATGGTCGGATTTATGGCCAATAAGTGGCAGTTCACCTCGAAATTAATTAATTTCGCCGCACCTATACAGTGCAGCTGGGACAAGTGAATGCGGTAATAATTCAATACATCACTTAAGAATAATGATATGGGTATGCGCTGATTTGCAAATTCAAAAAATCGCGTGTATACACCAATCTTCCCATCGGGGAAATCCGCTATTGATGCATTCGCAGCCGGAACTTCCGGATGTACTGCGCTAGGGATATAATACTCTGATGCAAACTGTTGTAGTTCCTCTTCCGTTATGTCGGATGTAAAATCAGATAATTCCTTAACCATGGTATTGTTATAATCAAGAACAAAGGCGCAGGCGCGGTTACCTTAGGGATATTTCAGTCTGAAGGCTTGGTTGTGTTGGAAGCTTTGCTAATGGCGGATTGTTTTTACTGTGTATGGAGACGGTGAAAATGAAGTGAAGGGGTTATATAATCTTCTTCCTCCATACGATGACCGACACGTGGACTCCACTAACCCTAACTGTGTGGTTGAGATTGCTTGATGGGACACAGGGGCAGTAACTTTCCCCCGATTTACGAGGTGCCCATTTTTTAATTTTACGGCTGGATACAATGTATCCAGCGCATATTTCTTTGGCTTCTTTGTTACGTTTGGTATCTTTTTCATTGACTATGGTTATTAGTCTAGCATCCGCAGTTACGCACTGCGCATACTAGACTGGGGGGACATGATGACGTATAGTCTACATCCGGGTCACGAATCCGGCTACAGTCCAACACTAACTTAGCCCGGTACGAGTCGGGCTACACCGATTAGAGGTTTGGGCTCACGAAGGCCCAAGCCCAAAGCTATTCACGGAATAGATATCCGATATCTTCTAAATAAGAGGATTATCATTCCCAACCGACTTAGGTGGGATACGCCGAAGGTTGAGGAACACGGAACCATCAAGGATTCCGTGCCTATATAAAGGGAATAGCTTCCCTCGTTTAAGGTACGATCTACAAACCCTAACTCTCCTTAAACCCTAAACCGATTACTTACTCTCACGCCGGAGGATAATCGTGGGAAACAATCCCACGATAAGCCTAACGGTGTCTTTTGTCTTTAGTGCGCAGGTCTCAAGCAGCAATTCTCAATTGGTGTAGGAACCGGAGCTCCAAACAAGGAACATCCAACTTTTGCATCAACAGACGTGTTTCACTAAATTTTATTTGGTGGTTTATAGTTACATTGTGTTTGACACTGTTACAGTATTTTAACTTAGTAGCGGCAGTTTCTGACATGATTCGAGATGACACAAAAATAAAAGAGTTAGGTTTGAGGATAAACAAGTTAGGATCGGAAGTAACTCGATTACAACCCGTCAACTCATTTAAAAATAGATAAAATAATATTAAGAGTAAAAAAATATCTCTGTGGTTTACTCCGATTCGCACTATACATACCTCTCGCAAAAGTTTCAAGAGATACATCACTCCGTTAATAAAAGTTAACCTATAAACATCCCTCCGCTAAAATAAGGACAAACGGCGCAAATTATTTCTCCGTTATCTCCTAACGAGATAGAAAAAATTTACATCGTTAGTCCTCTGGGTTAACTGTATTTGCACCGTTAGTCCTTTTTTTAAAGTTTTTGTCTGTATTTTTACGTTTTCATCAGTTTTTTTACGTTTTCGTTCATTTTTTTTACGTTTTCATCTGCTTTTTTACGTTTTCATATGGTTTTTTTAAGTTTTCGTTTGTTTTTTACGTTTTCGTACATTTTTAACGTTTTCGTCCGTTAGTTACGTTTTCGTCTGTTTTTTTACGTTTTCGTCTCTTTTTAACGCTTTTTTCCGTTTTTTACGTTATAGTCCATTTTTTTACGTTATAGTCCATATTTTTTACGTTTTCGTCTATTTTTTTACGTTTTCATCTACTTTTTTACGTTTTAGCCAGCTTTTTTAAATTTTTGTCCGTTTTTTTCGTTTTCGTCCGTTTTTTACGTTTTAATCCACTTATTTACATTTTTTTCCGTTTTATTACGTTTTCATACGTTTTTTTTTACGTTTTCGTCTATTTTTTTACGTTTTCATCTTCTTTTTTACATTTGGAGATACAAACTTGAGATCTTTTATAATCTTGTCTCACTCTTATGTTGTATTAACTTTTTTTTAGCAAGTTCTATTTAAAGATTAGGCAAATATGAAGCCTTTTTAGTCGAAGGATATATCGAGGCCTTTTTTACTTTTTAAAGGTTTTATGACTCCAAAAAACCAATATTTGTGATGAGACCTAGTTTTATTTCAAAATGAGATGAGAATAGTCAAAATCTGAACTTCTTTTGTTTGTTAACATAGTACAACAATATTTCATAGACCATATCATATATAAAAATGCAAAATTTCTTGGTAAGATTTTAGTTAAATGTTGTTATTTTTGACAACTAATAGTCATTTACTACCTCCTGTTTATGGACGAAAACGTAAAAAAAGCTGATGAAAACGTAAAAAAATGAAAGAAAACGTAAAAAAAACAGACGAAAAAGAAAAAAAATGGACAGAAACGTTAAAAACAGTTGTCGTAATAACCAGATATGACAATTTGTGCTTACAACCACAAAAATAGGCTTTTATAGGTTAATTTATAAAAATATTTGAAGGCATTTAGCCATGTTCTTTGAAATGGGTACGAATAGCGTTTTCAAATTTTGAAATGGGCTGAATGGCCCTTTCAAAAATTAACCAAACAAAACATGTTTTTATCTTAATTGGAAAACATTGTAATTGTTTTCTTAATAAAACTTATAAATATAATATATTAATTTTTTTAAAAAGTAAATGCAAAAAATGTCCCTAAATATATCCAAAATGCAAGTTTAGCTACTGAAAAGATTATTCTACAAATTATGCCACTAATGTGGATGTTTTACTGCAACTTGTGTCCCTTGGCCTAGCGATCGTTATTTTCTTCCGTTAGTTTGAGGACCACATCGAAGTATTTTCGTCATTTCGTGATCACAATGACATAATTTGCAACTAAAGCTTGAGTTATATATTTAACATATTTAGATCAAAATACGCACATTTAAAAACACACTTAAAATCTTTTAGAATTGTTTATAATTTATACCTTTTATACAAAAAGTCCTACTAAATTTACCCTGATATCACTAACTAAGCCCTTTCTAATTTTCTTAAAAAGCACATATTGGGTATGTTTGGCGCAATAGGCTGGGGCTGAGACTGGGGCTAGGGGTGGAGCTGGAGCTGGGGCTAGAGCTTGGGATGCGGCTTATATTATAAGCTGAAAGTTGAAGCTTATATTTTTATAAAGCTGCTTGGCGAATTAGTTGGAGCTGAAGCTTATTAATATAAAATCACATAAAAATACATCAAATAAAATTCACGTATATTTTCAGCTTTTACATGATAATTCATTATATTTTAAAGGTATTTAAGTAATTTAACTATTCATAAGCCCCTATAAGCCTCATTTTATGGGCTTGAGTTTATAGAGGCTTATGGCTTATTTTATAAGCCGTTAGCCTCCATAAGCTTTTGTGACAAACGAGACTTATTTTATAGACCAGCTTATTTTAAATATCCAAACCTCGATAAACCCTCTTGCCAAACATAGATTGTATTGTCCTTTGAGCAACCTTAATTTTCTTTTTCTCTATAGTAATAATATATATTATACTAGCTAAAAGACCCGTGAAATTCACGGGTATTTAAAAGATAAGCAGAAAAAAAATAGTTAATACATTACACGATAAGTCGTTAGATTGAAATATATGAGAATAGGGAGATGAAAAAACAAACTTTGCACAAACGAAACATGTGTGGTAATCAAACAAATGGTCAAATAACAAAAAAAGAAAAAGAAAAAAAAAAAGAATATACGGTTGAATATGCACATATTGTCTAAAGCTTCATGCGTAATTATAATTCATAAATATTTGTAAAGGTTGGCTAAGGTGACGGGGCGCCAATTATGCGTTCATGTGTGTTATAGTTTTTCGTAGCATGTTTTAATGCGAGTGACTACAGAAATATGTGTAAATAAAAGTATCTGATTTCTTGAAGAATCTGATATGTATCTCACTTAGATTATAAGAACATCCCATGGTTTCTGACATCTATGTACTCGATAGATGCAGCTTTTGAACTACTTTATAGCGTTAACAGTTGCGGTGGCCTTTTTGTCGTCAACAATTCATGGTGGTCTGGCCTATTAGAGAGAATAAGAACCAAATTAGTGAAAACATAACAGTATTTCAGTTGGCCATTTTTTAGCGTAAGCTATTTACAAACTACCTGATGGGCGTAAGCCTTATGTAGCGTGTCCCGGTAGGTACAGGTAACCGACTTTATAAGTAAACTTCAGTTCCAACCTACTTACCTTGAACCACCAAACACATAAAACACAAAAAATTAAGATACGATGTAACTGATCTAACACAATGCATCAGAATCAAACATCGACTATAATATAAGATGAAAAAATGATATGAGATATACTTTATAAGTGTTCCTAACGATCCCAGAAGATGGTGAGCAAAACTTTAGTTTAACTTTGACATTTTTTAAATAGTAAAAGTTAAATGATGGATATGTTATTAGTTTATTACACTAAATCCTTACAAATTTAACATAAAGACATTAATGTGCACACTGCTGCAAAGAGAGGCCCACAACAACTGATAGAGAAACATAATTAAATCCTTAGAATTTAACATCAAAACATTAACATACACACAACTCCAAAAAGAAGCCTACAACTACTAATAAAGAAACATAACATAATACATATAATCATGCATGCAAACATAAGTTGAAAACATACCACCAACAATGAATTCCTAAAATGCATTTGTGGTCAGTTCTTTTTAAAATAAGCATTGTGTAAAAAGCAAATCCAAACAGCTTATTTTTATAAAATATATGATCATAGATAGTGAGCCATTAAACTTATATAAAAGATAAAAGATATATGATCATAGATAGTGAGCCATTAAACTTGTAATCAGAGTATCCCAAATTAAGCTCATAAACCTAAACTTATAGGGCTTTTTTTAATAAGGTTAAGTTAAGCTCACATAATAAGGTAAATCCAAACACCCCTTGAGTTTTCATTTTGTGACTAATATAACAACTTGACTTCTAAGTAGTGTTAATCGATAAAAGTATAAAATGAAGGTTAGCGAAGAGTGCATACCACAATTTTGCATTTGATAAACAGTATGATTAGAGATTTAGAGATCAAATACCAATAGGGGTGTTTGGCTATGATTTAGTTGATTTAGCTTATGCATTTTTCAAAACCGCTCTTTGATGAAGCTTGTGTGTAATAGCCTTTAACCTTCAAAATATATGATATAAGCTTATGTAACACCTTAAAATAGCTTATTAGCTTCTTCTTTATTTTTGGAAGTTTAATAGCTTTTTAAAAACATATGAAGCTAGATATGTTTATCAAGTGAGTTGTAAAAAAAGGTAGCTATCATAAAAATATCGCAAATATTTGTAAAAAGATATTATTTAAACATTTTTTAGAAATTTAATAAACTAAATGGTCTTGATCATACCTAATGGGCTTTGTTTGCGCTGTATCGAAGAATTATAAGCGAAAGTAACATGAGGGACCAGCTACAAAGTTGGTCTTTATTGCCCGCAACACATGTTATAACATGAGTCTCAATTACTCTAGAAATAATAGAAGGGGAATCCTTAGAACCTCTCAAAGATATCTTCTGTGAAATAAGCATGACAGTAAACCATAGACCCACATGATAGCTGCCTTGGAAGCCTGCACGAAACCATGTACAATTAACTTAGGAGCAGAGCGAATCTCCTTTAAAGAATTTTTTGATAAGGAAACATAACCTTCATAAACAAAATCTTTTAAACATTTTAGCAAACACTTGGTGTTTGATAAGGAAACATAACATAAAAAAATCAAAATCAAATCAATTCGCACCTTAATTAGAATCAGTAGACTTGAATGAAACACGAGATTAAGGAGTTTTGAGGGAAATAAAAGTGAGTCAAATGAACATTATAATTAATATCTTCAAAAGAATCTTATCACAAAATTCAAATTCAAACCTTAGTTGTGAACCTGTAGTAGTCTGGATTAGACTCAAAAGCAGTGGTATTAAGTAAGCCGTAGCTTCCTCGTTTCCAAGTTTGTCTACAATATATTTTATTGATGCTAATTCAGTAGCAGTTAAATTGCAGGGCCGGAGGTTTGCCGTTTTGCCTCACAGGGTGGGGTAAGCCCACTTCTACCAAAGCAACTTCAACAAAACAAAAGTAAAAAAGCAGATAAGAGCAACAGATACCCGAAAAACTATAAGAGAGTGGCATTCACTAATCAAATACATAAATGCTTTACCTAGAGTATTTGACGCAAAGTCTTATGGACATCCTTAAATGCGCGGGTCAGCTCCTCCTTATTAGGTGCCATAACAGCTTTCTGCAAGTACATCGATTTAATATTCATGCTCGACTGACAGTAGTGTCCTTAAAATCATCACAAAAGAAGCTTGACAAACAGTTTAAAGTTATAACAAATATTGTGATGTTGTAAAGTTTAATTACCATGGGGCTTGCAAAGTCTTTGTCGTCCAACGTTCCATAACATCAAGTATCAGTCCCTGCAGAGTAAGCATGTTAGCATCAACCTTAACACTTTCTTGATTCACACATAAGAGATTCACTTGGTTTCTTAAAAAAGCATGGAGTGTCATATTGACCACTTTTCATGATAAAGCTTTAACTTCAACAAAGAACGGCAAAATGTAACATAACACTCAATATAAAAACTAAAGTGATTGATAAAATTCCGTGTGACCAAATTAATTTAAATACTGTATATTTCATGATTTAGCATTACCTAAAAAATCAAAAGTGGCATATTTTGAATCTAGTGCTGCAGGTTTTAGTTAAACAACCACAACTTCTTTTCTCATAATCCCTTTCAAATAAGTCAGCTCCTACATGTAGGCAAACTATGAAGGTGCAAAAAGTTAAACGTACAATTAGTCAAAACTAATAATAACAATAGTGCCATAATAAGTAAAAAAACAAACAAATTATACATCACTTAAAAGGAGTTGTTTGGGACCAAATGCAATCTTACATTAAATCACTTAAAAGGAGTTCTTTGGGATTTGCTTATTAGAACAACTTATTATATTGGATGTTTCCAATTACAACCCTTTATATTCAGTTTAGATAAGTGATTCCAAACAGCCTTTTTATACACACTTCGAGACAGACCCTTTAGTATATGGTTCTTTACCTTTGTTTTTCACCAAGTGGAGCTCTATATGCCTCTCTAACATATGGTTCTTCCTCCAAATACTTAAGACCTATATGAAATGTTTCACAAACTCCGAGTTGTTAATCATTTTCATGTACTATACTTCGAGCGTTATTGAGACGATCATTTAGGCTTGGCTTCAGGTAAGATAATCAACTACAATAGTTTGCTAAAGTGAGTGGAGTTTTACTAACAATAACAATTACTATATAATATAACAGTAAGAAATTCCATTGACTAAACACTATTTTACAGTTAGCATTTCCTAATTTCACCTATTCAATATAAACATGAACCATTCTTTCCACTCAATAAGAAACATACTGGAAAAGTGTCTAACCCGTTGGTGAAGTTGTTTCCATCGTAACCCAATTGCACATTTAGCCACCTGCAGTGTAATATAAATAAAAAATCAATGAAAATGAAACAAAGTGAATACAAAATCCAGTATAACGAAATAAATTAGAACAAAGTAAATCGAAATATATCATATATTTAAATCAAAACAAAATAACTGTAACGTAATTCATCAAGGTGATTTTCCCCAATTTTTTTAGGATTCTGATTAAACACAAATATTAAATAAATGGATACTTACCAATTCGTCCATATTGACAGTGTATAAATCACTGGCACAGTGACGTAACCAATACTTTTTTCTTGATTTAATTTGAATTGGACAGACAAAACCATTATCAAAATTAATAGTAATCTACCTTAAATAAGTCTGCTATCCCTTTTTTTTCATCTTTGACAATATTTTCATGGTGACAACCAATTTACCTTAGATTATTCCACAAATATATTTCAAAAAACGTGGCAACCAATTACAATCGACCCCAAAAAAAATAAGAATTAGATGAGCCCCCACAATTTAAAAAATCTTATTAAAGACCCAAGAAAATTACATGATGCAATTATAAAGAAAAAAATTATTATAAATGACCAATAAAAATTATTAAACAGCCTAAAATTTCTAAAATCATTTAAATTAAACCTCAAAACATTATTAAACAACCTAAAAATTATTAGTATGCAATTTATTTTAATCAAACCTCAAAAAATTGAAAAATCCAACCTAAAATTATTAGTACCTTTGTGTGTAGATTTTTTTTGAAACGCCCCATATGTATGATTCTTGTTTTTTAGAGAAGATATGATCTCTTTGTTGGTGAATGTTTTTTGGAGTAGATATTGAATTGGAGTAGAAATCCTAATTAAAAGAATCTAATTAAACACCTAAGAAAATTATATCATTTAAATTAAACCTCAAAAAATTATTAAACATCCTAAAACTTATTAGTATGCAATTTATTTAAATGAAACCTCAAAAAAAATGAATACACAACCTAAATTGTGAGTCTTTAATACAAATCAGTGTACCTTGTGTGGAGATTTTGGAACCATCCGATCTTTAGGCTTGTTGATTTTTATTCGAAAATATGATCTCTTTGTTGGTGTATGTTTTTTTTTGAGGAGAAGATCATGAATGGAGGTTATCTTTGGTGAATGTTTTGAGTAGGAAAGTCAATGGGGTTTGAAGTAAAAGGAAAGTGTTTTGAATGTTTATGACTTACCCAGAAGAATCGGTGATATTAGTTGTATGGTTGAATTTTCTAAATGCCACTTGTCAGCATGATGTTAATAGTTATATTTAGAAAAAATTAATTAAAACTCTCTTTAAAAACTCTGTTTTATTAGTAAAGACTAGCTAAAAGACCCGTGAAATTCACGGGTATTTTTAAGTAACGTCAAAGAATGAATGTAGTAAATGACATTGTGTATTATGTAGTTATAAGTTAGAAAGAACCACATCTTGATGAACAAACGTAAAGTATACAGTTGGTATAATAAAAAATACGTTATATGAAATACAGTTATCCAAAATAAAATAAAACAATATAAAATAATAATAATAACAATAATAATAATAAACATCCTCAATCCTATATTCTACGAATGTGATATGCGTGTACACGTAGATGTGATCATAAATTGTGTAACACTTCTTTGTAGACCACGTTGGTGGTGGTATTAGTGAGATTTCCATCTTTGTCATGAATAACCATCTTCCATCCTTTTGTACCTAACGCGAAAGACGACTACATATACCTGGCCATGTGTAAAAACAGATCGAACTAAATATAAACCGACTTGCCCGAGAGATTTTCCCTAACTTTTGTTGATTGTCATCGCGAAAGAGACGGACGCGGGGAAATGCTTTCTTAGAATTTTTAACGGCAAACGTTTATCTGAAGGTGGTATTTTCGTCTTGCGATAAGCATCGTTTACCAAAATGGATTTTGTGAATTATAGTGCCGTCAATGCAACTTTCCATCAACCAATCCACACGAAGTCGTGTTTCGTTGCATAAACCATTGGATTGATCAATGTTTCGTAACATGATCTGAACACCCACTTTCAATTTTAGTTTGTGGGTAGGTACACAAAGAATTTCAAACCATTAATGAACTATGTAGAGAATACGTCTTCGTTTATACTTGTGCCTTTTTCTGACTTGCAGACATTGTCGCAAATATAGTACGTGACTTATTCCCCTAGAATAACCGACAACATTTCATCGTTTATAGTGTCGACAACCTCGTTTGTAAGGGAATGTATGGCCTTTTTAGTGAAACATTTGTTGTCATCAAGGTTATTCAGCATATTCAGGTAAGTAAAGTTTATGATTGAGCATATTGGGTCATTTGAATCCATAATGAGAAATTCATTAGGTATATCAATGTTAACCTCGCCATCGTTTGCCTCTCTAAACTTACCATATCCAAGCTTCAAAATCCATTCAACAAAGTCTTCAATCTCATTGACATGTTCAGTACGACAACCCCTTGTTAGATGCGTATTTGTCATTAACCACAATACTTTACAATGGTCCCACAAGTAAGACCATTTTAAAGAGGCACCAACAATTTCTTGTCAGGGTCCTATTGGAATGACGGGTAGGACCTGCTAAAATTGTAACAAAAAACCACAGTCATGTTGTCGAACGAAGTGTCCAGCATGTCATGCTTTGAGTTACGCAAAATGTCCCTTAGTGACTTGTCTAATGCCTCGAAGCAGTGCTTGCGATTCATTGGGGCTTCATCTCATATAATTAGTTTGTATTTGTGCACCAACGCACCAAGATCACTTTGAGGATTAATGGAACATGTAGAGTGTTCATCAATGTTGTTGGGAATTTTGAATTGTAAATGTGCAGTTCTCCCACCAGTCATTACTAAAGATGCTATACCGCTCGATGCCACATTCAATAACAATATTACCTTTTCGGCTTATCCCAGCCGCAAGTGTTTTCCATAAGAAATTCTTTCAAGTCCCACATTATGAGTAGACAAAAAACATCTCCGTTACCTGTCTTGACGGAGTCAATGATTGAGTCATGAACACCCTTTCGTTTCAAAGTTAAACGACTATGTAGTTGCAAATACTCTCTTTGCAACTTTGTTTGATCATAATCTAACTCCATATATCAATTGGTTACCAAAATATGATACGAACATATCATTTAGATATGGCACGTCCTCAAGTCTCCGCAAAGAGCTACCTCGACTGTGCATAAGCTCCTCTATATAAAACAATGCAATATTTTTCTTTTCATCATCAGCAAGTACCAAATCGTAAAATAAATGTATGTTAGAGCATAATTTGCATCACATAAACATGTATGAAAATAAAGTTAAAAGAATATGAAATAAATTGGTGGTCATTGTCTTTGAATGTATGATTCTACAAATGAATTAGTCACATGTAACTCTTGTAATAATAAAAGTGACATAAAGATGCATTTTTTTTCTCTCTCACTAAACATGTGCCATCTAAGCCCATTGCCGATGTCCTTAGTATAGTTATTGTTAATTTATCATGTAAGTGATTAAAGATTTGTTGAGATTTAGCTGAATAGGTTTTTACCATCTGTGCTATATTTATACTATATATAAAAGAGAATAATTTTCTTTAAAACTTACAAAATTTTTAAAATGAGTAATGTTGTTAGACTAAATTACCATTACTTATAAAAGGTGAACATAATTTATTATATACTTAAATTGTTTTTATACATAAAAAAAGAATGTTGTTAGACTAAATTACGACTACTCATAAAAGGCAAACATCATTTATTATACACTTAAATTGTTTTTACTTTTACTTACTCAAGACACATATATAGATAAAAAAAAAGGACAAACAAATTGCTGCTATCATACACCCGTAAATGTTGCATCAAGGGTCATCACTACCACAAATTTACAATTATATTTATCGGCCGTTATTGTTAATTTATCATGTAAGTGATTAAAGATTTGTTGAGATTTAGTTGAATAGAATTTTACCATCTCTGCTATATTTATACTATATATAAAAAAGAATAATTTTCTTTAAGACTTACAAAAATTTAAAAATGAGTAATGTTGTTAGACTAAATTACCATTACTTATAAAAGGTGAACATAATTTATTATATACTAATATTGTTTTTATACATTAAAAAAAAAAAAAAAAAAAAAAAAAAAAAAAAAAAAAAAAAAAAGAATGTTGTTAGACTAAATTACCACTACTCATAAAAGGCAAACATCATTTATTATACACTCAAATTGTTTTTACTTTTACTTACTCAACACACATATATACATTAAAAAAAAAAAAAAAAAAAAAAAAAAAAAAAAAGGGACAAACAAATTGCTGCTATCATACACCCGTAAATGTTGCATCAAGGGTCATCACAACCACAAATTCACAATTATATTTATCGGTCGTTATATACTGTCGATTTGCGCATATATTCGTCTAGTATAATAAAAAATGTTTTCCTTAATTCTTTAATAAAAACTTAAAAATGAGTATATTAACTACTCATTAAATGATTTTTTTTTATCTGCACATATTATAAAGCATTTGGGACTTCCTATAAAAGGAAGTCTAAAAACTTTAAAACTAAAAATATTACTATAAAAGGAAAAGTAGAAAATAAATGTAAAATCTGAAAATTTAAATCTCATTTAAAGCATATGTAACCGCCCTCCAATGATGATATATTCTAAAGAAACTGTTCATAAAAAAATCTTACTAAACTTATAACCACCAATTTATTGCTAAAATTGAAAAAATAAAAGTGTTAACCATTTACACGATTTATAATTTAGACGTTCTACTTTTGAAAAACATATCTTTACTACTTTATAGTATTTGAAACATGCTAAATAAGAAAGTTTTAATGAAGAATATTTGCTCGTTACAAAAATAATTATCGGATACCCGTCATCGCATTGCGCAAGTACCCTTCTAGTATTTTATAAGATGCTAGCAAAACCCAATTATAAATGTTCTTGTTTTAATTAATACAAGATTGACTTTTATGTATAAATATTGTCTGATGTTAGTAACAGCCAATTATTTATATCGTGTGAATTAATGAGTGACTAATTTAATCAATTAATTGCTCTATTTATTTATCTCTATCATAAATACTATCCGGATGGATGATATTCGGAAGAAAGTAACGATTTGTAAAATAAATTGCTAAAAATACGACAATACACGTGTCACAAAGACAGGTTTAGTATTTTTGGAAAACATTTATGAATTGTTTGGCCAAAAACTGTGTTTTATTAAATTAGATAGATAGATTAAAAGATAAGATTGAGTCCCCTTATAAATGTGGAGGCTTCATGTGTAAGTACATTACTTTATTATTCATGCTTAAAGGTAAGTACATATGGCATGCAATTAGTGCCTCATTCAGTCCTCAAAATTTAATGTTTAGTTGTAATGCTATCAAAATTTATTTCGCCGGGTATACGAAGGAGATGATGCTAGTGTAACCAAAACGGGACAGCAAAAGTCCATTTACCAAAACGAAGGGGCACTAATAAACATAGGTGTCTATTTCATGACAATAGCTCCATAAACTTTTAAGAGATTGATTTCTAAAATAATCATTGATCTCTAAAGCAATGTACGAAAGATAAAGGGAAGTTCAAACACAAGCACCAAGTTATGCTATCTTTGACTGCTTCAATAACTCAAACTCTCGCCCTCAGTCCAGAAGCCAAATGATATTTCTTTTTTTTTAACCATAATTTTCGACCTTTTAGCCAACTAATCCACAAGATTTGAACCCACCATTATAGGGTTTCCACAGACTCAAATGATCTTTCTTGATTGACTAAGAAATTAGAAAGAGACAGTTCAGTTGAAAGCTATAGAAATATAAGAAGCGAATTGAAGATTTAGACTCTAAATGTAGACAAAGAGTAGAGAGGCATGAAACTTAAATGTGTATGAACGATACATGAACTTATATGATGAGCCCAAGAGTAACAAATTTTCGTGGTATCTTAAGGGTTGTTTACTAAATTAAGTGGTTTAAATATAACGGTCTTAATTAGCAGTTTATATGTGAGAGAGAGAGAGAGAGAGAGAGAGGGAGAGGGAGAGAGAGGAAGAGAGAGAGAGAGGGAGAGAGAGAGAGAGAGAGAGAGAGAGAGAGAGAGAGAGAGAGAGAGAGAGAGAAGCTTTAATAAGTCTCTCAATAGAGAGAGAGAGAGAGAGAGAGAGAGAGAAGCTTTGATAAGTCTCTCAATAGAGAGAGAGAGGGGGAGAGACGGAGAGAGAGAGAGAGAGGGGGAGAGACGGAGAGAGAGAGAGAGAGAGAGAGAGAGAGAGAGAGAGAGAGAGAGGCTTTAATAAGTCTCTCAATAAATAAAGGATTTGAGTCCACATTCATCCCCACTAAGTTAAAATAAACAACCCCTTAGACTCTCTTCCAACAAGAGACTATGATCCAAGAATATAAAGCCATCCGTCCTTTTAAGTGGGCAGGGTAGGCTATCGTCATGAATCTTCAAATTCTCTTCAGAATTTACCGCATTTGTTATCACTAAACGAGTACCCGTGCATAGCAACACGATTTTATAGCTGCAAACAATTATAGTTGCAATATTGTGGTTAAGTGTTTCTTATAGTATTTATGCATAACAACATAAAACAATTAAAATGTAATTGAAAAGGTTGTAACATACTATAATTTACTCAAAAAATAATCTAAAAATGTATCAAATAACGCATAAAAACATTTAGTGAAACTGAATATGAAATGTTACATCAATTTTGAAATAAATTGTTGGAATCACTCCTAAACTAGAATTCAAGTGTTAGTAATTAATATGTAATAGTTAGCTTAATATGGCTTTTATGTTAGTAATCATGCCAAGGCTTATGTAGAAAGCCCATGAGCCTTGGCCCAAGTCCTCTAAAGGAAATCATTTGGGTAATAGTTGACCGTCTCACCAAGTCAGCACATTTTCTACCGATGAAAGAAAGTGACGGAATGGACAAACTTGCACAACTATACCTGAAGGAAATCATCGCACGCCATGGTGTACCAATCTCCATCATCTCAGACAGAGATAGCCGTTTCACCTCAAATTTTTGGAAATCGCTTCAAGATGCTTTAGGGTATAACCTCGACATGAGTACCGCTTATCATCCTCAGACCGATGGACAAAGCGAGAGAACCATTCAAACTCTAGAGGATATGCTTAGAGCATGTGTGATAGACTTTGGAAATGGCTGGGATAAGCACTTGCCATTAGCCGAGTTTTCTTACAATAACAGCTATCACACAAGTATCAAAGCCGCACCATATGAAGCACTCTATGGTCGGAAGTGTAGATCACCTGTGTGTTGGACCGAAGTTGGAGAGAGTCAACTTACTGGTCCAGAGTTAATTCAAGAAACTACCGAGAAGATTGTACAAATCAAAAACCGACTACAAGCAGCTCGTGACCGACAAAAGAGCTATGCAGATAAAAGAAGGAAACCACTTGAGTTTCAAGTGGGAGATAAAGTTATGCTCAAAGTTGCGCCATGGAAGGGCGTAATCCATTTCGGAAAATGTGGAAAGTTAAATCCTCGTTACATTAGACCTTTCAAAATTCTCTCAAGAATCGGACCGGTAGCATACCGACTCGAATTACCACAAGAACTCAGCTCAGTGCACAACGTGTTTCACGTATGCAACTTGAAGAAATGTTTTTCTGACGAAACTCTTGCTATTCCCTTGGAAGAAATCCAAGTTGACGAAAGATTAAATTTTGTCGAGGAACCCATCGAAATTATGGATAGAGAGATCAAGCGACTTAAGCAAAGCCGCATTCCTATCGTCAAAGTCCGCTGGAACTCTCAAAGAGGCCCAGAATACACGTGGGAACGGGAAGACCAATTCAAACGTAAATACCCACATCTTTTCTCTACTCCAGCAAACAATCCTAACTGAAAACCGAGGACGGTTTTCTCTTCCAAGGCGGGGAGGATGTGACACACGATAAATTTTCACTAAAATTTAACTGATAATTAGTAATTTATTATTACTAAGCATGAGTCATGAAGCATGCATAAGCTTTGCCTGATCATTTGAGTAGATAACTCGCGTACAGTAGATAATTTCACCACTCTTGCATTCATATCATTTCATGAATATTTCATTTTTATCTTATGATTTAAATTGTAAGACGAGAGGTCATCTCGTTTACCCCAGTGACCGACACTGCACGCGTACCGACACTATGATAAGGACTTGATAAAACAAATGACAAACTCCCATAATGAAAAATATTACAAAAATAATAATATCCCCGATAAGTAACCATAAGACACTACGTTATAAAAGTTATCAAACAATGATGCTTCGATCACAATTTAATATCGCGGGACACAAAATATTTAACACACTTTCACTTGAACAATAACTTTTATAAGACTCAAATACAATTTATATATATAAGTACAATGTATATGCATACATTTCCAACTTACACAATAAGTATAATACACCTTTTTGCTTACAAAATGAATAAATGAGTACACTTAATAAAAATTGAGATAAAAACCCTTTTGTCTTTCTCTCCCATTCACGACAAAACCAAGAACCAGGAGATAAGATATCCAAATCCCATCTTCAACCTCTAGACTTGTACTCCCCTAGTAAGAATCGAATCTCCCAAAGAGGATAATCCAACATGCTTAATCCTTCATATCCTCTTCTCTCTTACCAAATTCATGAAAGTTTTTGCTTCACAAATCTCTCTTTGATACTCTTGCTACTACACGTACGAATCCAAGGGAAATCAAGGCCAAGTCATTCAAGGGAATCAAATCTTCACACATATCTAGCTTGAGCCAAAAGTCCAAGATGTTCTTAGTTTTTGGAAGCTAGCCGAATTTGGCTTCAAACCAACACCAAAGGAAAGAAGGATAACCAAGCTCCTCCCCAATATACTTCTATATCTTTGGTCGAATTGCAAAAGCCCCAAACTCAGTTTCAAAGTCAAATTTTACCAAAAACTAGGGTTTGTGAAAGTTAGGGTTTTCAAAAATTGATTTGGGGGTTTTGCAATTGGAGGTGTGTAGGAGCTAATTCAAGTCTTATTTGGTCCGAAACCACGAAGCCATTCTCGTCCTCACGCGTCACCCTTGAGTTGAGGTTATAAATCTTCCTTGTGTAATGTTCTTTTTGTTGTTGTTATGATGTTAAGTTAGTAACTTGTATCAAAATGGTGTTATAAAGTTGCCGTGTTTTATTTCTTTTAATTGTTTCATGTCGAAAATATTATATCACTTGGGTGTTGTGTTGGGTTTTTGTCAAGTGTAAGAAACAAGAAAAACTAGAAGTTGAGTTTCTTAGTATTGTTATGTTAATCTTGAATCTAGTCGAGTTACTTAACCAAGAACTAGAGAGATTGAGTTTGTACAAGTTATACTCTTTGTGTTAGTAAACAATCTTGATACCATGAACTTGTGTAGTCTTTTGCACTAGAGTCCGTTTGGTTTTCTACCGAGACTAGGAAACAAAAATAAGGCACACGAGTCAAGGTTGCGAAGCCTACAAGTGAACCATGTCGATACTCTTTTTTTTTCAGTCGACATCTATGTTGTTTTAATGTGTGTCGAACTTGATTTTTTACCTTGTTTAAACATGAGAAACATGCTAGTGTCTCATTGTCTTGTTGACTCAAATCTTAGAAGTGAACCTTGTGTCTAAACCTCTATGTACGCCTAGGGTAAACTCAAGTCGAATGTGCTTGGTTACTAAAATAGTTTCGAGTAGCCTATGATTGTGTAGAAGTCCATAAGAGTTGACGAGAATGAGACCAAGTTGAAGTAGTACTCAACTTGTACATGGCCTCATCCCTCATTTGCTCACCTTCCTAGTTTTTGATGATAGCCAATCTTGTTCGAAATCAACGACTCGAACTAAAGTAACCACGTTAAACCTTGAAAGACAAATTGGAACTTGAAATAAGAACCTGGAAAAGTGTTTGTTTTAAACTTCTGTTATGAAAAATTTCATTGTGACAATAAACTTGGGCCTAAGCCCCTTTTCTCTCTTTCTCGTTACATCCAACACGTTGGGCCAAGCCCAACACTTGATACCATGTTGCAATTTAAATTGGGCCGCATCCCATAGTCTTTTTGTAGAAACAGTGAGTGAACCGAATGAGGTGATACCCGGGGAAACTTATCGGACGACAAGCACTAATCCGTCAATTCTTTCTTTCCACTTCGCATGTATCGTCTTAACGTCAAATGTGCACACTAGTTGTAACTTAACTAACAATATACAAAGGTTTGACATGAATAATCAATGTGTAAAAACATGATTCATTTATTAATGCTTACGTCAAAATTTAGCATCAATGTGTAAATAAATGTATGACAAGTAAACTCCCGTTTAAAACTATATATGTTAAAGACAAGTTTTGATAAATAACTAAAGTCCACAATGTCATTTTATCACATATTAAAATTTAAGTTTTCAAACTTAACTTAAACATTTCAAAAGGTAATTAGAAAATAAATCAACTAGTTATAAATTTTGACAATACCATTTTATGTCAACTTAAATAAGTATATACATATATACTTGCTAGTGGAATATTGTAGTTATTATTCATATCAAACTTGGATTTTTAAAACTCTATTAACGTCAATATAAAAAGTATTTACACTTTGTATACTTACTAGTAAAACCATATTAACAATTTTTACAAACTTACGTTTAGTATTAATACAAATATATTGAACCACTTTAAGTAAGTGATACTTAAAACAATGAACTAAAACATTGCCCTCCTTATCTAGGTCGCGTGTCGGTGCCGCATCACAACATTCACTAGATCCCACGTTTGGATTTCACGGTTACTAAGGTGAGTTTTCATAGCCCCTCTTTTACTTGATAAACTGTTTTATACACTTTGGGGTGAGAAATATGCAAAACCTTTTATGGACCAAAACTATTACATGATTACTATTACGTGATTTAGCCTAAGCCCTTATGTCCCTAGAGAATGCCCTTTTTCATGAACCGTCAATTCCCCATTGGGAAACGCGAATGTTATAAATAGATCTATTGAGGGTGACTCATCCGTTCGGTTGGCCATGCTTAGGCCAAGGCGAAACGTATACCATGTCGGAACCTAGTGTTGAGGGACAAAACACTCGCTATGGGCCCCTATATTGTATGACATCTTTTAGCATACAAAAACTGTCGTAGTATCGGTTGCACGAACTTAGAGCTAACGTAATAGACTTTTATCTATATATCATTATATTCGTTGTAATGATTATATGACTTTGCTTATGGTCCAAACTTACTATTTTAACTTAAACCTATGAACTCACCAGCTTTTAGCTGACCTTTTTAGCATATTTTCTCAGGTGTTTAGTTGTAATCTTGGATGCAAGGCAAGAGGCGGAGAAATGGTCGTAGAAAATTTAAAGAAGTTGTTAATACAAATAAGCCGTAAAAACGTTTATTTATATTTTACGATCTTCTATTGTTTTGTCGATAACAAAAGTAAAATCATATTAACGAAACAAATAAAATACGTAAATGGTTTGAACTAATAGTTTTATAAAACACTTGCGTTTTCACATAAAACACTATAACAAGATTAAGTGATTTTATATTTTAGATACACATGTACAACAACTGGTGTTTACATATTGGCTTAACAAGTTTAAGTAACTCTATGAGTTAGATACATATGTACAACAACTAGTGTTTACATATTGGGTTAATACATACTTATATTAAGTACACTAAAATGGGTAAAAACAAGTATATACTAAAATGGGTAAAAGTAAGTATATACTAAAAAGATAAAAACTAGCAAATGGTTTTTGACCCATAACCCATGGTTTTATATATACCACTTACACAAGTTCAATGTATCCTTAAGGTACATTGTATCTAGATTGAAAACCATGGATCAACCCATAACCCATGACCCATGACCCATAACCCATAATACCCATGGGCAAAGAGGAGCGGACCACGGATCTCTGGCTTTGTGCTAGCCGGATCCCAAGTGGAAGGGATCCGTGGGATCCGGGGATACAGTAGTGAATTTCCTCTATAAATAGAGAGCCATTTCTTCCTTTCTATTTATCCCTTTACACACATACTTTCCCCAAGTATTCTAACCCTCTAACCTCAGATCCAAGAGATCTATGTAGCTTTTCTCTTTTGTTTTTGTGTGATCTTGTACCTATTAGAGGAAAGATCACCACATCTTGAAGACGTGCAAGCTCAAGTCCATGAGTTGCCATGCTTCGTCATCATCAAGACAACGAAGGTTTTCTTGTTGATAGTTCTTCCTTTCTCCATAGATGTTGGGTTGAAGGCATTAGTGAAGAATGCCAAAAGTGTCAAGATGAAAGCATTAGTGAAAGATGCTAATCATCCGCGTAAAAGCATTAGTGAAGAATGCTTAAGGTGTCAAGACGAAGGCATTAGTGAAGGATGCCAAGCGTTGTGTCAAATGCATTAGTGAAGGATGCCGAAGAATCAAATCAAGTAGCATTTGAGAAGAATGCTTAGGTCGTATAATCGATGAGGTGCATCGTTATACATATAAGTATTTATTTATTCACAAGGATGGTGATATCCTTGATGATATTGTAACAAGGAGTAGATCTCCTTAATAATAGGTGTTGTGTCGTGAAGGGTAGTAGTTCCTCCATAATGGAACTAGGTGCTTAGCCTAGTACCTAATAAAGGGTAGGCGACATTGTGATAGGATTAGTTCTCCTAAGGTGTGAAAGAACTCGGTGGTTAGCCTAGCACCGTATAAAGGGTAGGCGACGTTGTGTTAGGCGTGGTTCGCCTTGGTGTGAAAGAACTCGGTATTTAGCTTTGTACCGGAAAAAGGTTAAGCGACGTTGTGAAGGCTTCTCCGCCATAAGGAGTTGGTGTAGTGCTTACGAACTCTCGAGTAGGTGACTCGGGGAGTGGAGTAGGGCAAGGAAGGTGTCCTTGTAGCCGGACCACTATAAATAACTTGTGTCGTGGTGATGTGCTTCTTACTCTTTATCTTTCATTATATGTTTATATATCTATCTATCAACGTCCAACATAAACAACCAAATAGATTGACATAAGTCGATCTAAATATTTAAAAGGAAGTTTTAAATTGGTAAAACTATTCAACCCCCCCTTCTAGTTTTCCACAATTGGTATCAGAGCTTCGTAACCAAGTTTCTTAAAGTATATTGTACTTTAAAGACTTGATACGATCCGTGTATGTTTGAAAACTACAAAGAAGGATTTTTTTTGGGATCATATTTTCTGTTAAATCATTTTGTTGGACATTGATAGATGATTCTAACAATATTCCTTTCTCGAGTAATTTTCATGCTAGAATTTTCCAAAATCTTCACTCAAAGATGAAGTCAACAATCAAGTACAAAGGATTAATTTAAAAGCTCATGAAGTATCTTTGGTTTTATACCAAATCAAGAAGCATAAAGGTATGTTCTACTTTTCATTAGATAGGATACTTGAGTTCTACTTATTTTCACAAGTACTACTTTGATTATTATAACACTAAGAGCGTTAGAAGTCTCTTTCGTCACTCTTCCACCTTTCTCGTCATAGGGAATAATTTTTTAACGCCGTCATCACATCCTCGATATGAAAAGCCGTCATTCAAAAACAATCGTCATCTAAAACCTCCGAACTATTTTTTTGTAAGCTATTCCGTAAGCATACTACAAAAAGATTGTCAAACAATTTTTTTATTATTTTTTTATTTTTATTTTTTTGTTCTTAATAGCCGGATCCCTCTAGTTGTACTAGCCGGATCCCAAATACAAAGGATCCGGGGGAACCGTGGAACAGAACTCAGCCATACGCTTTCAAAAATCACCACCGATCTTTTTCCCTCTATTCTCATAACACAAAAACGACCAAGCTTCTGCATCCATCCTCATTGGCTTTCATAACCTCAAAGCATTTCTTCCTAAAACACCATTGTAAGTAATTACATTAACTTGTTCTAATTTTCATCATCTTCATTCTAGGGTTTATGGTTCCTTAAGTTTTAATCAAATTAATTTAATTAGGGTTTTTCAAATTAATCGTGAAAAGGGGCTTTTTAACTAAATCACATTGTGCTCACAACATTGTTAATACAAACCAAAAACCATAAACCCACTTCCAACTAATTTTACCTAAATGGAAAAATTTGTATTTCTAGGACCAACCATGCCCAAAGCCACTCAACAAGATCATCATGACACCGTCCACTATCTTACTCACTACTATCGTAAAAGGGGTCTGACCAAAACTAACCGTAAAATTTTCAAAAACCTCACAAAACGACTTATTCACGAAGGTCGTGTAGTAAAGGAATGTTTCCTTGAAAATACCGACACTCGTCAAGTTTTCTCGACAATCAACTTTGAGTGTCTTCTTGATATTGATGAACAAATTTGTCCGGTTTTCATTTTTGAGTTTTACAAAAGCTTTAGGATCATTAGAAACACCGATAATAGCATCTCAATCGCCTTTATCATCAACACACAAAACTTTACTCTTCCTCTCAACACTTTTGCTCAAATTCTTCGCATTCCTTGTGAAGGAATTTGTATGTACTCTCAAGATTGGGCAATTAACGCTCAAAACCTTGCACTTGATCCTAAGCCTCTTTACAACACTCCTCTCGACAATCCCGAAACCATTCGCGATACTATCTTTAAGATTAGGACCGACCAATCCCGTTACGATCGTAACAAAAAGCTAATTCACCGTAATCCCTTTAAAATGGAACTTTTTGAAATGCATCGCATGTTTAGAAAATGGGAAGAAATCCTTAGAGAAAACATCATTAGCCTAGTTGGAAACAAAGATCATCCAAATGCATGCCTTGTGCAAATGATCTATTGTCTTATCCACCAAAGGCCATTTAATCTTGCCTATTACATGGTAAGGAGAATGGCTGGGGTATTCAAAGCTTCCAACATGGTACTCCCATATGGTATGCTCCTAACACGACTTTGTAAGTACGTTAGTGCATTGCAACCATCCCCTATCAACGATGATCATTACCTTTCCGATCACGTCATGGTACCCCTTACCAAACAACCATCCAAACGATTCATGATCAATGGAAAGAAACCCGAAGCTCTCTCGGACTCCTCGGCCGGAGAAGAAGAAGAAGAAGAAGAAGATGAGGAGGACATCGACCCCGTATCCAACATTAAATTGGACATTCTTGAATACCACGAACAACTTCCAACCATTCCAAACGAGACCGCGGAATACAAACAAATAAGAGGCATGATTCAAAACCTCGCCTACAATCTCACTAAGCCGTCAAAAAGAAAGAGGAAGAATTGACGAAAGAGACAATAGGATTGTGTTTATTTTTATTTATCTTATGAATGATTTCTTCTTAGCATTGTTGGTTTATGGAATTTTGAATATTGTTTCTGGTGCTATATGATGGCTTGCTTGTTTCTAATTGCTTGTTTCATAGATTTAATAGTGTACAAAATCTGCACATCATTGTTTGGTTCTGTGTTGATTCTGATCTGCAGATGCCGGATCCCTAGGATTAGCCTAGCCGGATCCTTCCCTTGAAGGAACCGTGGGATCCGTGACATCAGATCAACAATGCAGCATTCAGCACATCAAAACTGCTTTCTAGATAACATCACATTTACTTGGCATATGTTTTTAGAACCCAACTAAGTCCACGTCAAGGATGAGAAAGGCTTAGACTCACTAAAGGCTTACTTACGATCTTAGTCTGATTCTATCATCACATCTAAAACTAACCATACTTCCGCTTCAACTACTCACAAAATAAGTTTCATCTCTCAAAACACTTAGGAAAGCAAGCTAAACAACTTTAGGAAATTGCTTTTAGTCTTCTTGTCACACCCTCGCCGGAGGCGGAAACACGAGGTGTAACGGAAGGGAACATAAGCACAAGATAATAGAACATACCCACATTAAGATTAAAAAGAAATAATACTCCATTACAATACTAGTTTAGCCGTCATCGGCAAATATATTACAAAGTTTAGATTCCAAAATATTGAGTTTTATTACATACGACTTGTAGCGACCAGTGAAAACTTCTTTATGCAAGACTTGATAGAAAAGCTTACTAACGATCACCTGAAATGCATGAGAGAAAAACGGGTCAACTATGAAAATAGTTGGTGAGTAAACATGTTTAGTGAAATAAGAAAACTCGTAAGAAAAAAATATACAAAGCTTTCGGTCAACGAAAAATAGTTCTCAAAGCAAAGGCATTGTGTATCCACTCAGTTCCAAATTCCGCCCATACAAAACTTGCAACCTGTGTGTACACAACCCATTGCACAAAAATTATAGCGCGTCAAGTAATCAAGTGTAAGTGGTCATAATAGTTCCCAATATAGTGCCACGAATATAATAATTCAGGAATGCTACCGATGAAACCAAATTAAGCTGGGTGCCACTACCCAAAGTTATACTGGGTGCCTCTTCCCAAAGACCTACTGGGTGCCTCTTCCCAAAGATACACTGGGTGCCTCTTCCCAAAGATACACTGGGTGCCTCTTCCCAAAGATATACTACGAACAAAGGTGTCTATATAGTGATGCTCCGAACATGGGAGACTTTATAGTGATGCTCCGAACATTGGAGACTTTAGGACAAGGTCATAACACGTACGGTTCAATAAGTTCAAATAAGTCAAAAGAGTTCACAATTGTAAGGATCAATTTAATTCAAGTATGGTTCATGCATTCAGCCCCAAAATATAGTAAAACGGTAAAAAGGGGATGTGATTACTCACTTGGTGAATAGATGTGATGACAAATGTGGTTACACCGAAGTATAATGTGATGTTTTAGCCGGGACCTAATACGAATGATATGATATGTCATGAGTTGCAATGTAATGTTATGCATGCACTTCGTATGTTATTTATACCATTAGCGAGTTTTGAAAATATTACTAATCGTCGAAAAATACTCTTTTGACGTCTAGACCCTTCAAAAATGACTTTACCAGTTTTTACGTCAAAATGTCATCCTACAATGGTTTTATAATGATTTTTGGTGAAATTACCACTTTTCGTCGCAAAACAATGTCGTCGGAATTTTTATAAAAGTAACAAAAATGGCTTCGGAAAAGTAGTCGTAAAATGGTGTACGTCGATCGTTAGAGAACGAACTCGACGGTTTTGGAAAGTTTGTATCGATATCTAGAAGTTTCAGTTCAGGAGTTTTCGTCCAAAAGGTCTCGATCATAAAGATATCAAGGGTTAAAGATAGTGATTTTGGCTAATTGTGTGCAGAAAATAAGTTTCGGCCAAGTTTGAACATCCGTAAATAATTTACCATAACTCCGCTTGACAAACAGCTTTTTGTTTTGAAAAATATGGTCGGTGAACTTGATTTTACTAGAAGACATTTTGTTCCAAAAAGTTTCACATCATGGTTAAAAACAGCCGCAAACATGGACGTTACAGCTACTAAAATACTTGTATCGTAAAAATAATATAGTTTTTCAGAAAATAATAGTTACGGCAAGTTTATAAAAACGTGCATATATTTGTCGTTTCAAATCCGTTTTCTACGTATAATACGTCCTTAGCTTCGTATCAAAGTATACTAATATATTTTTGATAAGTCGAAATAATTTGTGAAGCTTAAGGCTCGTTTTTGACTCGAATAATACAAAAAGATGTTGCTGAATTTCTGAAAAATAATATATTTCGTCGCTAAACTTTAAAAATTCACCACGACTTCGTTATAACTCCGTTTTTATCCGTTCAAGCGGCCACGGATTCGTTTTAAAGTATATTTTCTAAAAATCAAGGCCAAAGTTTCGTACCAACTGTCGGTTTTTCCAGAAATTCGAAACAAGGACAGAACCTATTTATATAGTTATCGAAAATAGTTTTTCTCGGACAAAACCTATTCTAATCCCTTCAAATCAACTCCAAAACTAATCTAATCCTACCATACACCTTCTTAGGGTGTCATGGGTTCCTAATCACCATCAAGACCAAGAATACCATGGGGATAATTATAGGATGACCATAAATATATATATAACTTCTTAAAATCATTAAAAATGGTATAAATCACATATCATGCATACTTGCTCCAAAAATGAAAAGATACATAAGAAATGTTAAGAAAACATGAAAAATGATAAAAACATGCTTACAAGTTTATATGATGAGGTGCAAAGAACAAGGTTAAACTTAAACACTCTTGGTTTTTATTTCAAAACCTAAACAAGAGTGTGATCTAGATTGATTTTATGCTTGAATCTTAAAAAAAATGATGATCCCTTGTACACCTATGGAAGAACCGGTCATGGAGGAAGAAAAACAAGGAGAGACAACTTTCTTGACTTTGAAATAATGTGAAGAATGAATGAAAATATGATTGAGTATGTATCTATACTATCAAAGGAGACAATTTTTACCAAATCAATAAATGCATACACTCCATAGGACCGGATTTGGGGGTCAATGTTTCACAATGTATATATATATTTTTTTTTCTTTTATTACTTGTATATATTGTAAATAAATGTAAGTAAGTTGTGTATGTAAATGCAACTTGTAAGGTAATGTGTACATTAATGTGTTTAAGGTGATTTTTGGTAAAAGAAATTTTTAATAGATCAAATTAGAGTATAATGAGATAATAAAAATTGTAAAAATACTTTCCTTGTGAAATTTGAGTGATATAAAAATTTTCGTGTAGTTTTTAAGAAACACGTCGTAATAATATAACTTTAACGATTTATATACCAAATAGATTCAAAACACTAGTTAAACTCAAAATATAGTTTTTACAACTCAATGTAAGTATAAAAATATGTCGGGATCATTTTTGAAAGTAACGGATTAAATATTTAAAATAATAGCTCACGCGATAACGTTTATTAAATATAAAAATTACGCGTTAAATGTGAAATGAAATGTCATGAATGAACTAATATGATGCATATTTAATTTAAGAAATGCCCGGAATTTGTGAATTGTGACATTCTTCCCATGTCAGCGGAATCACGTCCCCGTGATTCGATTAACGATACTATGGTCCGAACCTCGACAAGAGTTCTAAAAGTTCATGCTCGTACGAACAGTCTAAACGATCATATCAATGCCCATGCGTACAGGTTCCCCATATAACTAAGTACGTGCCCGTGATCAGATTTGATAGGGTAAACTTATCCAATATCGAACGTAGCTCTCAAAAGACCTTTAGGTAGTCGATTCTAATTTAATCTCACAACTCATCAAACAAGAACTGTCATGAGATTAAACTAAACCGACTTGAGTAAACTTGTCTCTTAGCTTGATTTTCGCAACTCATCAAACAAGAACTGTCACTAGATCAAGCTAGGAAACAAGTTGTTAGAAAGGTAGGATGCCACATCCTTGAATGAAGTCTTTTGAAAGATTCGCTCGATATTCGATTTGCTTACACAATCAAATCCAATCAACAAAATATATAACAACTAAGGTCGATATCAATAGGTCTCAAATTAATCAATGTCGTGAACGTGTAAAGATTGGAAGGAAGTTATGCACTCAAAATCATGTCGTACAGAAATAAGGTAGTTGTTCGAAAGAATGTACCCGTTAAGCGTTGCGGGCTTCCTCGGTACCCAGATAGAATGCTCGACCACGTGCGGGAGGAATTTCAATGTTCTGATCTTGTGGGCCTTCTATTGCCAACGCCAGGTTTGGACGATTTCCTCCTTGATTGGGAGTTCTTTTCAGCTTTGGACAGGTATTGCGAAGGTGATCTAGACTTCCACACTCGTAACATGCTTTTCTCTGTCCTTGATTCCCAGTTCTGTTTGAGCAATTTCGAGCGAAGTGGCCCGTCTGTCCACATTTGTCGCACCTTCGGCAGTCTCCTGAGTGATGATAATTACATCGAGTACACAAAGGATGTGGACCTGCATATCCTTTGCGCTCCTGGGTGATCGCCCCATAGTTCTGGGTTATTCGCTGCCTCTTGTTTTGCTGATTCTGGTCTCGGTTTCCCTGGTGATCCTCCTGTCGCTTTCGTCCATTGTCGTTTGCTTTTGCTAGTTCTCCAGACCTGATCACATCATTCGTCAAGCGATACGCCATACTCACAGCGGCTTGCAGAGTGGTTGGTTTCGACGAAGTGACATCCCTCCTAATTTCCGGTATCAATCCCCATATATATCGGTCAATCAACTTCTCCACAGTGGAAACCATGTGAGGAACCATCCTAGTTAGCTCGTGGAACCGGATCGTGTACTTGTCGATCTCTACTCCTACCATCAAGTGATTCCAAAATTCTTTTTCCAGTTTCTGCACTTCATCTTTTCTGCAGTACTCATCAGTTAGTAGTTTCTTGAATGCTTCCCAAGATAATGCATTTGCAGCCCCTCTTCCTCTAGTCTGTAGTTGGTTGTTCCACCAGGTCAATGCTCGACCCTGTAGTAGACCAGCAGAGAACTCAACCTTGTTTCCTTCAGCACATTTCGTGATACTAAGCTTCGACTCAACATTCTCGAACCAGGTTAGCAGTCCAATGGCACCCTCAGTACCATGAAATTCCATTGGCTTGCATGTCATGAAAGTTTTGTAGCTGCATCCTTGACCAGCGTTTGAAGTACCTTCTCCGTTGTTGGTTCGTCTAGCATCGAGATGGGTTATAATTTGAGTGAGTAGATCCGCTATTCCAGCAGCGTTGTTGTCTGGATTGTCATTGTTGTTTGGGTTGCCGTTGTTGTTACCTCCTGAGCGTGTGCTTCTTGCAGCCATGATCCTACAGAGGACCAAAACATCGGGTTGAGTAAACGACATTCTAACGAAGTCAGATGAGGTGCAGAACGGTGGTAATGTGTTATAGTGATCGAAACATGACAGGAACAGAGACATGCTATGTCTAACAAGTCGAAAGATGGAAAAGAGAAGACATGAACAAGGTACGGTAATGTAGACGTGAACGTAAAAACATGCTATGCATACCCACCCGACCAATGCAACTTCAGGTGACCAGACTCAAAAGACTCGACCAAACATGATTTAAAATTACCCTTCTTATCATTGTATGGTTCTTCATAAATTAGACATAGTTGATCAGGCTATGTATAATTTATGATTAACGATGCAACGATAGGACTAAATGACTCGGATGATGTTCAATGTTTAATAAAATAAAATAAAAATTATTCCGGTTATAGCTGTGATTTTTAATTTTGAAAAATCGGCATTCTCTATAACCTTTGGCTCTGGTACCAATCTGTCACACCCTCGCCGGAGGCGGAAACACGAGGTGTAACGGAAGGGAACATAAGCACAAGATAATAGAACATACCCACATTAAGATTAAAAAGAAATAATACTCCATTACAATACTAGTTTAGCCGTCATCGGCAAATATATTACAAAGTTTAGATTCCAAAATATTGAGTTTTATTACATACGACTTGTAGCGACCAGTGAAAACTTCTTTATGCAAGACTTGATAGAAAAGCTTACTAACGATCACCTGAAATGCATGAGAGAAAAACGGGTCAACTATGAAAATAGTTGGTGAGTAAACATGTTTAGTGAAATAAGAAAACTCGTAAGAAAAAAATATACAAAGCTTTCGGTCAACGAAAAATAGTTCTCAAAGCAAAGGCATTGTGTATCCACTCAGTTCCAAATTCCGCCCATACAAAACTTGCAACCTGTGTGTACACAACCCATTGCACAAAAATTATAGCGCGTCAAGTAATCAAGTGTAAGTGGTCATAATAGTTCCCAATATAGTGCCACGAATATAATAATTCAGGAATGCTACCGATGAAACCAAATTAAGCTGGGTGCCACTACCCAAAGTTATACTGGGTGCCTCTTCCCAAAGACCTACTGGGTGCCTCTTCCCAAAGATACACTGGGTGCCTCTTCCCAAAGATACACTGGGTGCCTCTTCCCAAAGATATACTACGAACAAAGGTGTCTATATAGTGATGCTCCGAACATGGGAGACTTTATAGTGATGCTCCGAACATTGGAGACTTTAGGACAAGGTCATAACACGTACGGTTCAATAAGTTCAAATAAGTCAAAAGAGTTCACAATTGTAAGGATCAATTTAATTCAAGTATGGTTCATGCATTCAGCCCCAAAATATAGTAAAACGGTAAAAAGGGGATGTGATTACTCACTTGGTGAATAGATGTGATGACAAATGTGGTTACACCGAAGTATAATGTGATGTTTTAGCCGGGACCTAATACGAATGATATGATATGTCATGAGTTGCAATGTAATGTTATGCATGCACTTCGTATGTTATTTATACCATTAGCGAGTTTTGAAAATATTACTAATCGTCGAAAAATACTCTTTTGACGTCTAGACCCTTCAAAAATGACTTTACCAGTTTTTACGTCAAAATGTCATCCTACAATGGTTTTATAATGATTTTTGGTGAAATTACCACTTTTCGTCGCAAAACAATGTCGTCGGAATTTTTATAAAAGTAACAAAAATGGCTTCGGAAAAGTAGTCGTAAAATGGTGTACGTCGATCGTTAGAGAACGAACTCGACGGTTTTGGAAAGTTTGTATCGATATCTAGAAGTTTCAGTTCAGGAGTTTTCGTCCAAAAGGTCTCGATCATAAAGATATCAAGGGTTAAAGATAGTGATTTTGGCTAATTGTGTGCAGAAAATAAGTTTCGGCCAAGTTTGAACATCCGTAAATAATTTACCATAACTCCGCTTGACAAACAGCTTTTTGTTTTGAAAAATATGGTCGGTGAACTTGATTTTACTAGAAGACATTTTGTTCCAAAAAGTTTCACATCATGGTTAAAAACAGCCGCAAACATGGACGTTACAGCTACTAAAATACTTGTATCGTAAAAATAATATAGTTTTTCAGAAAATAATAGTTACGGCAAGTTTATAAAAACGTGCATATATTTGTCGTTTCAAATCCGTTTTCTACGTATAATACGTCCTTAGCTTCGTATCAAAGTATACTAATATATTTTTGATAAGTCGAAATAATTTGTGAAGCTTAAGGCTCGTTTTTGACTCGAATAATACAAAAAGATGTTGCTGAATTTCTGAAAAATAATATATTTCGTCGCTAAACTTTAAAAATTCACCACGACTTCGTTATAACTCCGTTTTTATCCGTTCAAGCGGCCACGGATTCGTTTTAAAGTATATTTTCTAAAAATCAAGGCCAAAGTTTCGTACCAACTGTCGGTTTTTCCAGAAATTCGAAACAAGGACAGAACCTATTTATATAGTTATCGAAAATAGTTTTTCTCGGACAAAACCTATTCTAATCCCTTCAAATCAACTCCAAAACTAATCTAATCCTACCATACACCTTCTTAGGGTGTCATGGGTTCCTAATCACCATCAAGACCAAGAATACCATGGGGATAATTATAGGATGACCATAAATATATATATAACTTCTTAAAATCATTAAAAATGGTATAAATCACATATCATGCATACTTGCTCCAAAAATGAAAAGATACATAAGAAATGTTAAGAAAACATGAAAAATGATAAAAACATGCTTACAAGTTTATATGATGAGGTGCAAAGAACAAGGTTAAACTTAAACACTCTTGGTTTTTATTTCAAAACCTAAACAAGAGTGTGATCTAGATTGATTTTATGCTTGAATCTTAAAAAAAATGATGATCCCTTGTACACCTATGGAAGAACCGGTCATGGAGGAAGAAAAACAAGGAGAGACAACTTTCTTGACTTTGAAATAATGTGAAGAATGAATGAAAATATGATTGAGTATGTATCTATACTATCAAAGGAGACAATTTTTACCAAATCAATAAATGCATACACTCCATAGGACCGGATTTGGGGGTCAATGTTTCACAATGTATATATATATTTTTTTTTCTTTTATTACTTGTATATATTGTAAATAAATGTAAGTAAGTTGTGTATGTAAATGCAACTTGTAAGGTAATGTGTACATTAATGTGTTTAAGGTGATTTTTGGTAAAAGAAATTTTTAATAGATCAAATTAGAGTATAATGAGATAATAAAAATTGTAAAAATACTTTCCTTGTGAAATTTGAGTGATATAAAAATTTTCGTGTAGTTTTTAAGAAACACGTCGTAATAATATAACTTTAACGATTTATATACCAAATAGATTCAAAACACTAGTTAAACTCAAAATATAGTTTTTACAACTCAATGTAAGTATAAAAATATGTCGGGATCATTTTTGAAAGTAACGGATTAAATATTTAAAATAATAGCTCACGCGATAACGTTTATTAAATATAAAAATTACGCGTTAAATGTGAAATGAAATGTCATGAATGAACTAATATGATGCATATTTAATTTAAGAAATGCCCGGAATTTGTGAATTGTGACACTTCTATATCTCTAGGTAAGACAAAAAATTAGTTTTTCAATTCTTGAAATTTTTAAGAATTTTTCTTAATATCACCTCAAGCTAATACCTGATCACTAGGATCATTTATTATGACTTGTCACCCTTATAACTCCTAGTGTCATCCTTGGACATCCATTGGTAGTCATCATGTCCCTTCCTTCTTCCATAAAAAGCAATCATGTGCACAAACACTTATTACTCATGATCATTCAAGTACCCTCTCTTCCTAAAACACTTAGGAGAGCTGAAACTGTTAGGAATTAGAAATTCCCGGTATTAAAGAGTCGGTCACCTCAAGTATTTGTATTCGTTAGAAAGCTCGTAGTCGTAGTTATTTTAAGTTAAGTAGTATTTAGTTAAGTAACACCGTGGAGGACGGACGGGTCTTTACCCACTGTATGCCTGATCCACAGCCCGATGTGTGGCGTTTTATGTAAGACTATAAATACTCTCTACCTTCCAAGGTAGAGAGTTGGAGCTCATAATAATAATTTCACTTTCTCTCACTAAGTTCCCTAAACCTCTAACTTTCTCTCTCTAGAATTCCATCTATATGATACTTTGTGTAATGGTTTGATGTGTAAGTGAAAAGTTATATCTTACAATTGGTATCAAGAGCCATGGTTAGATCATATCTTGCACATCTTTGGATTTATAGTGGTTTTTAGGTGGTTTTTGAGTTTGAAAAAGTTTGGTGGTTTTTGCATCATTTGGTTGATTTCTTGTGTTAAAGTTTGAATTTTGTTGGTACTTTTATGTTTAGAATCATCAAAAGTGTTTAGGTTTTCATTTGGTAAGCTTGAATCATCTTGGTTGGGTTGTTTTTGGATTGAAAAGTGATGTTTATATGGTTTTTCATGCTAGCGACTTAGCTCACGGAATAGTTTCTTGGTAGCGACTTGCTTCACAGTTTTGTAGCGACTTACAGTGTTGGAGCTAGCGAGTTAGATCTAGCGAGTTAAAGTACAAGTAGTGGACTCTCCACTACGAGTAGCGACTTGGTGGTAGCGACTTGGTCTGTAGCGAGTTGCTCTTTAGCGACTTGCATTGTTAGCGACTTGAGTAGCGAATTGCTGCCGAAATTTTGCTAGCGACTTGAGTGTTAGCGAGTTACCACTTAGCGACTTACATCTGGCTAGCGACTTGGAACGCTAGCGACTTAGCGTGGTGGCGAATTAAGTGTTAGCGACTTGGTGTAGTAACTTCTAGCGACTTAGTGCAGTATTTTCTAGCGACTTAGTGCATTATCTTCTAGCGACTTGAGTGATTGTTTACGGTTTTATCTTGATTTAGTAAAATCCCGTGAAAGAATCTATTTCCCGGTTTAATCATAGAGTTATAAAATCCCGTATAATCTGTTAACATGTCTTCCAACGTTCCTACTGTCATCTCCACTATTGCCGAAGATGTTCAAGCAGCTGGCTCAGATACTCGTCCACCCATGCTTGACAGAACTGACTACGACTCTTGGGCTCAACGAATCAGACTGTATTGCCTTGGAAAGGAAAATGGTGTCAACATCCTCAAATCCATTGATGAAGGACCATATCGAGTTGAGACGACTAGAGACATACTTAAGATGTATGATGAGCTTGATGATAAGGAGAAAAAGAGATTTGATGCAGATATCAGGGCTTCAAACATTGTTCTTTAAGGTCTTCCTAAAGACATCTACAAGCTGATCAATCATAACACTGATGCTAAGGCAGTTTGGGATAATGTTAAGATGCTTCTCTCAGGTTCAGAATTAACTATGGAAGACAGAGAATCCCAACTCTATGACGAATTTGAGCACTTCAAGATGAAACCAGATGAGAATGTCTATGAGTACTATGTGAGATTTCATAAGTTAGTTAATGACATGAGGAACATCAGAATGACTATGCCCAACATTCAGTTGAACTCAAAATTTGTGAACAACATGAATCCCGAATGGCACAAGTTTGTTACCGCTGTGAAGCTTACTAAAGGATTGAAGAACACAAACTATGAGCAACTCTATGCCTTCCTCCTTCAGAATGAGAGACATGCTATGTTTGAAAAATTGATTCTCAATCAGTTCAAAACCAACCCGGGAGAGACAAGCTCGTCTAATGATTCAACTGCCTTCTACTCAAACATCGGAATCACAACCAAAGCTTCACAAGTCATACCCTTGGGTGATGGTAATCACAAACTCATTCCTGATCCTATGTACAAACAAGCTGATGCTGATGCTCACGTGGGTAGCTTCATTAATCAACTAGCTCTTCTCATTAGTCAAAACATGAATACTCTCCCACAAACCAACAACAACCTCAGAACTGCATCCAACCCACACAATCAAGCCACTGTTAAAGATGGGAGAATCGTGGTGCAACCAGTTCAGGAAAGACAGTATGATCAGGGACGAGGTGGAGCTGGGAGAGGTTATGTTGGCAACCAGAATCGAGGAAGGAATGGTAACCAAGGTCAAGCTAAGCCCATCAAATGCTATAACTGTGGTGGTGAAGGACACATTGCAAGGAACTGCACATCTCCAAAGCGTCCACAGAATGCTGATTACTTCAGAGATAAAATGCTGCTGGCACAAGCTCAGGACAATGGTGCTACTTTGAATGAAGAGGAATTGCTGTTTCTTGCTGAAGGCAATGCCAAGACCTATGATGCAGATGTGGATGAGCAGCCTATTCAGGAGATAGGTCACAATCATCAGAATGCCTTTCAAGTCGCTGACTGTGATGCATACGACTCTGATGTGGATGATGGACCTACGGCACACACAATTTTTATGGCTAGCATTTCTCCAATGGTGTCTCCCAAGGTCTCTTCTTCACCACTAGCTGGGCCATCCCATGACAAGCTCATCTCAGAGGTATTAAAACTATACGATGATGCTGATGTGCAACAGATGCATGACAAAGTACAATCAACTGAAACTTTTGAATCAAATAGTGAAAATATGGGTAATATCAATATTGTCCCATATGATCAATATGTGAAACAAAGTGAAAGTGAAGTTGTACCAAGTGATGCATCGTCTGCAGTCAACAATGACTATGTTTTTGATGAATACACTGCATGTGCCCCTGATGATTCCATAATTTCTGAACTAAATGCCTATAAAGAACGTGTTGCTATTTATGAACAACGTGCTAAGTTTGAGTTGACCACTCGTGAGCAGGAAATGGATGACCAAGTATGTACAGTAATTATAAAAAGCAAGTTTAGAGAAGAAGTATTGAAACAAGAATTAAATTCCTTGCATGAAAAACTTTCTAAAACATCTAAACAAAAACAAGAACTTCAAGAAAATGTGAAAATGCTTAAGCAAGAATTTAATGCAAAGGAATCAAAACTCTTGAGAGATTTTTCTAATCTGAAAACTTTGAAAAACAAACTTGAAAACAAGTTGTACATACAAGGAAACACCATTCAGACTGCTCACATGGTCACTAAACATAGAGTTCTAAGCGATAAGCATAGTGTTCCCATTATAGGTAAACCCAACCCTGAGTACGGGAAGATAGCAAAAGCAGCTCAAAGTGTGATCTATGATGGCAATGAGATTCTTAAACCTAGACAAAAACCTAGTTGTTTTGAGTGCACAGATGAAGATAAGAAATTAGATGAAATCACTAGGGAGAAAATGAATAAGAAACTAAATGATCCTAAATGCAAAGAGAAGAAAGTAATTATCACTCCCCATGACTACAAAAAGGAGAATTGGATCTCCCTGAACATGTTTAAGCCTCAAACGTTGTTGACTCCCGAACAAGTGTTCTGGAAAATGGACTTAGATAAGCAGAAAACAGAAAATATTATTGAAACAAATCCTCCCCTTAGGAAAATGCCTAAAGCAACCGTGTATCCTCCCAATACACCAATGCATCTAGTTCCTAGAAGGATTGCTACTAAAAGCAAGATCTTAATCAGCCAATATGTTATTTTTCAACTATTTGTTGATTTTGAGAAAACTTGTAAGAAAAGGATCACACCCACTGGGATTACTGAAGGGGAAAGGGGTTTTGAGCAAATGAAAGAATGCTATTTGACTGAAGTTATGCCTTTCTTTAAACTTCTAAAAGATCACTTTGAGAGTCTTAAAAAGGGGATAGAAACTGATGTCAAGGGAATGGAAAAGGAATTTGATGCAATGGTAGTTGAAGTTAGTGATTATGAGCGTGCACTAAAATATAATGAGATTGAGAGGAAGAACTTGCACATCTTAAATGAGTCTCTTATTACTGAATGTGTTGCTCAAGATATCTTTTTCACTGCTTCAAATTACTCTATTAATGCTTCCAAATTTCATGAACTATCTGTTGCCCTGAAAGTCTCCCATGATCGTGTCATTGAGCTTGAAAAAACTAATTCCAAACTAAACGAGAAAATTGAACTGGATGATCACGACACTTTGGTTAAACATTTTTCTAAACTAGAAGTTGAGTATTTTAACTTACAACTAAAATATCAACATCTCAAAGAAAATGTCAAAACTTCAAATATCAAGACATCTTCAGATGCTCCAGAGTTTGATGCAGTTTTTCAAATTAACAAACGTGATGAACAGATTCAAGCTCAGTGCAACACGATCAGAAAGTTGAAAGCCCAGATCTCTCAATTAAAAGGTCAAACGAACAATGTGACAGGCTCCCAAATGCCTCCTCCTTTAGATTCTCAAAATTCTCAAACGTTTCATCTTCAAAACCTAGTAAATGCTTTACAAAAGGAAAACGAAAGTTTTCTAGAAGAAAATGAAAAGGTTAAACGTCATTTCAATGAGTTATTTGAATCAATTAAAGTCACTCGTAACAAAAACAACGAACAAATAGCTTCATTGCAAAAGGAAATTGAGAATCTGAAGTGTCAGGTAAAAGGGAAAATGCCAATGACAAATGGGGAGAATGTTGTATCAAAGGTTCACTCTTGTAATAAATACGCTTTATCTGTGACATATGTCCCTCCTCATCTAAGGAACAACAAACTTGCCATTCAAACATACTTCTCATCCCTTAAGGATTGCCTAGAATGTCTGCGTGAGATTGTTGAAGAGGATAAGCTAGAGAAACCTCATGATAATGCAATTGGACATGCTTGCTTATATGCCAAACGATCTCAAGAAATCTTAGAATGCTTGATCACAATATGCCCAAAGTCATTAGGTGAGAGAGTTAATCCTTTGATTCCATGCTCAATGCCTAAAGCTAAGTATGATATGCATTCGATTCCTAATGTTTTGAAAATGAACGGTAGTGTGCCTTTAAACAGCTCAGATTCCAGATCTGTCAATGCTAGGAAAGAGAACTCAAGTGTGCCTTCTAGGAGTACAAATCACAGTGCCTCTAGTTTTATGAAAGTGAACCTAAGTGCACCTGCATGTAGTTCAGACCCCAGTACATCTAAACAGGTGATGCAAAGAGTAGTTAAACCAACTAATGTTCCCATTCCCTCTACAGGAGTAATCAGTGACATTAAATGGAGCAGGTCAAAGTCTCAAGACAATACAAGGAATGATAGGACCTCTCAAGCTAAGAATGTGCACTGGAAGAGAGTAGAAGAACAACCTAGGAACTTTAAGCTTGAATTGAATAAAACGAATCGTGTTGATTCTAGTATTAGCCATAGGCGTACTGTAATTAATTCGAATTCCGATACTATTTGCAAACCTTGTACTGATGTCTGCTTGAATTCTGTTTCTAATCATGAATGTGGTGTTACTGTTCTGCCTAATGTTGTTAATTGTCCAGTTAATGTTGTTAATGCTAAAATTCATGCTAAGAATGCTAAAAGGCAAAAACGAAAGAAAGTTAGAAAACAGTGGAAACCCACAGGAAGAACATTCAGTAAAATAGGCTTTTATTGGACACCTGTTGGTCTTAAGACTAATCAGATAATGCCCACTAGAAAATGGATGCCTACTGGTAGAACTATTCCCTTAAGAAGTGATCACACTGTGAACAGGGCTAATGCTGACACTAGTACTGCATCTATTCACAACGATTCCATTGCCTCACTTTCTGATATGAATGCTTCTATTTCTGATGTGGGTGTTCCAAACACTGTTACTAACCAAATGGAACCCATTCTTGCATGGGGATCCCAATTATCCAGTTATCCATTCTTGTCTGTGTTCAACTGCAGATCGTTCAAATCGTTCTGTGGTACCTAGACTCAGGCTGTTCCAAGCATATGACTGGAGACCGGTCGCGGCTCATGAACTTCGTGAGCAAATTCATCGGGACTGTTAGATTTGGTAATGATCATTTCGGTGCTATTATGGGTTATGGAGATTATGTTGTTGGTGATAGTGTCATCTCTAGAGTTTACTATGTTGAAGGTTTGGGTCATAATTTGTTCTCTGTTGGTCAATTCTGTGACTCTGATCTAGAAGTTGCCTTCAGAAAACATACCTGCTTTGTTAGAGATCTTAATGGTAAGGAACTGTTAAAAGGAACTCGTGGGTCAAATCTTTACACCATCTCTATTGATGACATGATGAGGGCTTCTCCAATCTGCTTGTTATCAAAGGCTTCAAAAACAAAGTCATGGTTATGGCATCATCGTCTCAATCACTTGAACTTCGGCACCATCAACAATCTTTCCAGAAAGGACTTAGTGGTAGGTTTACCTAGACTAAAGTATGAAAAGGATCATCTTTGTTCAGCATGTCAATTGGGTAAAAGCAAGAAGTATGCCCATAAACCCAAACCTACTAACTCTGTCACAGAAGTTCTTCATATGATTTATATGGATTTATGTGGACCAATGAGGGTGCAGAATATCTTTGGGAAGAAATATGTGTTAGTTGTGGTTGATGATTACTCTAGATTCACCTGGGTCAAGTTCTTAAGGACAAAGGATGAAACTCCTGATATCATCATCAAACTCATCAAACAGCTGCAGGTTCGACTTAACAAAACCGTCAGAATTATCAGAACAGACAATGGAACTGAGTTTGTCAACAAACAACTTAATGAATTCTATGAAAGCGTTGGAATCAGTCATCAAAGAAGTGTTCCACGAACTCCTCAACAGAACGGTGTAGTTGAAAGACGAAATCGAACTCTGGTTGAAGCCGCTAGAACAATGTTGATTTACTCAAAGGTTCCAATGTTTCTCTGGGCTGAAGCAATCGCCACTGCATGCTATACACAAAATCGTTCCCTAATCCACACTGTACATGGAAAAACTCCATATGAACTTGTCCACAACAGAAAACCTAATCTCTCTTTCCTTCGTGTGTTTGGTGCATTGTGCTATCCAACTAATGAGGGTCAAGACTTAGGGAAACTTAGGGCTAAAGCTGACATTGGAGTATTTGTAGGATACGCACCAAACAAAAAGGGATACCGAATCTACAACAAAAGAACCCGAAATATCATGGAAACAATTCACGTTACGTTTGATGAGCTGACCGGTCAAATGGATCCTGGACACTCCAGCTCAGGACCCGCACTTCAAGACAGTCCCATTGGTTCATCTCTTGTTCCTAACTCTACTCAAGAAACTCCATGTGTACCTCCATCTGAAGATGATGTAAAGAAATTGTTTGATCCTATGTTTGATGAACTGTATGATTCAAATACTAATGAGGTGATGATTCCCACAACAGAGGATGCTCATATTCCAGTGAATGAAGTCAATCCCTCAGTATCAATATCTTTAAGTCATGAAGCACCCGCTGCTGATCCTTCAGTCTCATCAACAAATCATCATTCTTCAAATGTACATCATGGAAATGTTTCTGGCATCAATGATGAAGTTAATCCCTTTGCAACTCCTGAAGATGCTCCATTTGAAAACATATTTGCTACTCCTGAATCATCATCAGAACCATCTTCTTCAGGAGACATCGACTCAGCTACCTCAGTTCCTCAACAACTGCCACATGAACACCTAAGAAAATGGACTCACGATCACCCCTTAGACAACGTCATTGGAAATCCCTCTCGTCCTGTATCAACACGGAAACAACTCGCAACCGATGCCTTATGGTGCTTCTTCAACTCCGTACTATCTAAGATCGAACCAAAAGATGTTAAAACTGCCATGAATGAAGATAGCTGGTTCAATGCCATGCAAGATGAAATTCATGAGTTTGATCGTCTTGATGTATGGGAGTTAGTACCTGCTCCAGACTGTGCTATGATTATAGCTCTCAAATGGATCTTCAAAGTAAAACTTGATGAGCATGGTGATGTGTTGAAGAACAAGCCACTGGAGCAAAAGATTCTTCAAAGTCTATACCCTCCTCTAAGTAAGAACATGGTGGTTTATCAGATGGATGTAAAGACGACATTTCTGAACGGAGATCTTAAAGAAGTCGTCTACGTCAGCCAACCTGAAGGATTTGTGAATCAAGAGCATCCTACTCACGTTTATCGTTTGAAGAAGGCTCTTTACGGTTTAAAGCAAGCTCCAAGGGCATGGTATGATACACTGTCAAAGTTTCTTCTATCAACCGGATTCATCAAAGGAGCAGTTGATCCTACATTGTTCACCAGGAAGTCAGGCAAACATTTAATTCATGTTCAAATTTATGTTGATGATATTATTTTTGCCTCGACTGACCCAATGGAATGTGATCGTTTTTCAAATGAAATGAGTTCAAAGTTTCAAATGTCAATGATGGGACAAATGTCATTTTTCTTGGGATTACAAATTTCACAAAGTCCCGGAGGCATTTTCATAAATCAATCTAAATATGCAACAGAGATTTTAAAGAAATTTGGATTTGATTCATGTGACCCTGTTGACACCCCCATGATTGACCGAACCAAACTAGATGAGGACCTCTCAGGGATCATGATTGACCAAACGAAATATCGTAGTATGATTGGATCCCTGATGTATCTCACAGCTAGTAGACCAGACATCTTGTTCGCTGTTTGCATGTGTGCTAGATACCAGGCTAAGCCTACTAAAAAGCACCTTGAAGCAGTTAAACGGGTCTTTCGGTATCTCCAAGGAACCATCAATATGGGACTATGGTACCCGAAGGACACCGGTATGTCACTAACGGCCTATGCAGATGCTGATCATGCAGGTTGTCAAGATACTCGTCGAAGTACATCTGGAGGTGCTCAGTTTTTGGGTGATAAGCTTGTAAGCTGGTCTTCAAAGAAGCAAATGAGTACCTCTATTTCCTCTACAGAGGCTGAATACATAGCCATGTCATCTTGTTGTGCTCAAATCTTATGGATGAGATCTCAATTATCTGACTATGGCTTTGAATTCAACAAAATCCCTCTGTACTGTGATAATAAAAGTGCTATTGCTCTCTCATGCAACAACGTTCAACACTCAAGAGCAAAGCATATCGACATTCGTCATCATTTCATCAGGGAACAAGTGGAAAAAGGTGTAGTGGAACTATATTTTGTGAGGTCTGAATATCAGTTAGCAGACATCTTCACCAAAGCTCTTCCAAGAGAACGTTTTGAGTTTATTCTTCCACGTCTTGGCTTGAAAAGCCTTCAACCAGAAACACTCAAACGTCTTCAGGAGGAAGACGAGGAGTAAAGGTCTTTCTTCTTCTATCTCTTGTAAATATTTATTCGAAAAACAAAATACAAAATTATAAAACTCTCAAAAATCAAATAGAAAATTATAAAACTTTCAAAATCCATAAAAATCTGAAAAATTCGAAAAATCTTCAAAAAATATTGTCCATTTGTTATGTTTTACTCGGTTCGATAATATCTACGGTCTTTGTGATGTCATTCAAAGAATGACACGGGACTTTAGATGTTGTTCGAATTCTTAAAAAAAAAAAATATATATATATATATATATATATATATATATATATATATATATATATATATATATATATTTTTGGGAGAAAGAGAAACAATGGTTTATTGTCATTTTCAGGCAATAACCCGGTTTTAAAAGAAAGAACAGAGCCATGTTTTATCATGTTTTCAAAATTCCATGCTCTGATTCTATAAACATTTATCTGCTGAAAACTAAATGCTTTGAAAAATAACTCGATCTCTATTTTTGATAATCATCAGGACTTATTTGTCAAAATCTCTATCTCTCAATCAACAACCTATGCATTGTATTGAGGGGGAGAATGATTTCAATTAATTAAAAAAGTTATTTGGCATCAAATTGTTTTCAAAAGATGTACATGCATGTTTTATCAATGGAGTTTAAAGTCTTAAAATCCGATCCTTATCAGTTCAAACGCTTTCATAATCAAGTCACAATTCTCCTTAAAAGCTTTCAAAATCAATTTAAATCTATAAGAGATCACAAATCTCAAATGATTTGATAATTGTGATCGGGGGAGAATGTGTGATTTAAATTGAATTTAAACTGATAATTCGGTAAATGGTTTTATAAGGATGTACATGCTTGTCCTTCCCGACATGTGACAAACGATTTCAAAATTTTCAATGCACATGTTGAGGGGGAGCATCTATCTTAAACCTATGATTTGAAACGTGATCATATATCTCAATGTGCAGGTTCCCTCTAGTATGTGTCAAACTCATTTACAAACCTAGAAGCACATATTGAGGGGGAGCAAGATCATGAAAATCTCATCCTTCCCCAAAATGCTTTATCTACTTGATTCAATTTGGGAAGTGATGTTGATATCTTTTAGAAAATGGTATTCAAAGAAGTTAATTCTTCCTCTTGCCTCCGTGTGCAAAACGATTTCAAACATTTGATGCACATGTTGAGGGGGAGCACTCATTCTAAAAATATCAAAAACAATTCAGGTACAAAATGTTTTGATAATATATCACAAGTATCTGGATTGATTTTCAAATGGTTTTCAGTTGGATCCAATGGCAGATGAACAATACCAAATAGACCGACCAACTTTATTTTATGTACGGTGATATAAGGATGATAAGGTTAGGTATTGGTTCCCATGATCCGCCAGAACCGGAGGGATCTACCCAGGGACAATCCACTAGTTAGTGTAGAAGTCCTTAGGTATGATGATAAAAGGAGAAAAATGAGATATGGGAAGAGTGCGGACTAAGACTGAGCTAGTACTGGAATAAACCCAACAAGGTTCTAGTTATGAAGTCTCGGTAAGCACTGAAGGGGTTGAAGAATTAAAAAGAATTGAATGAGAATAGGGTGAAAACAAATAGCCCTCCATTTATTCAACCTTAGGGCAGAAACCGGGTTCACTTCATATGCTACTGATGGTAACATCGGTATTGAAGACAAGACGTCATGGACCCAGTGACGCACTGCACTAAACTTCCCAAGCCACTCAAGTTCCTCTTAAAAGGGCTTGTTTCATTCTCACGGGGAACCGACATTATCTATCGACTTTCTCTTAGAGATTGTTGATATTGAAGAAGGAGACCCTCTCCCTAGTCTCCGGCACAGGATCCAAATATGCACAAATTGAGTCTAGAGCCACGAGATCATCAATAAATCTCATTAGGACACTTTCAATGAAGGCTCTCTGTTTCACACAATGTGGAAAGAGAGATTATATCTTGAGTCCTACGCATTATCCTTGTGGTATTGCCAGAACATCTGAGTGATGTGTTTACACATTCACAATGAAGATGGAAAGCCTTCTAGAGCCAACATCAAACAAGCTCCTGGTAGGTGGCATGTGAGATCTATTATATGGATCAACCATGTGACAACTGAACAGAAACAATGGGGCGATTCAATTTCTTGAATCAATCCTGGTTCAGGTTAGGGATTGACGGATACCTTTGAAAAACCGGTCTTTGTGCTTAACAACTCTTTTCTTTAGCACATCGACCGTGTACGGATATTTCAAATCAAAAGGTGTTTTATGATTGATAATTGATTATCATTAAAACCTTCGCTGTATTGCAAAAACAATTTCTATTGAGCAATACTCGATTGTTTTTCAAATATCTTCTCATCAATCAGTGGACTTAAATTCGCTGGTTCACTCACTCCGTGTTGTCTTCTTTGAGACGTTCCGGTTTGAGAACAGCTAGAGCAGCTGCGAAACCCTGTCAAGGAAGTTCTTCGGAATTATACCTGATCACAGGCAGTACATGTACTGATCAACGGGGAACCGTGGGCCGTGTACCTCAATTCAACGAAAGTGATCAAAGACACTTTCGTGCGATTTATTGCTAACTGTTGTATGCAGGTACGCCCGACGTTTGCAGCTGATCAGAATGAAGCGGTCAATCCATAGCCGCATGCTCACTTAACTCATTCAACTCAAAAGAAATCATGATTAGTGCATCAATGACTCTGATATTTTCACTCCATGCTTCTGCTACACTGCTGCCAATATCATGAATCAACTAAAGCTTCCGCTACTCTGATAAGAAAATATCATGATTCAGAATGTGAGCATGTCGGTCCGAATGTCACAACTTCCCACAATACCAACACCACTAAGGATGTGTCAGAGATTCTTGATAACTGATGATCTCAAAAGCTGGCTCATATTTATTATCACGTGGATCAGTAAAAGACCTCCACTTGAAGTAACCAAACATGCAATGTGATGAATCTATGACTACGAGCTTAGGAGCAAAGGACTACATCAAGAATGCAAGATCAATTGTTAATGTATTATCTATTTGTATTCAATGTAATTTTGGTACATGATTGAGGTGACCTCCCTTAGGGGGAGATTGTTAGGAATTAGAAATTCCCGGTATTAAAGAGTCGGTCACCTCAAGTATTTGTATTCGTTAGAAAGCTCGTAGTCGTAGTTATTTTAAGTTAAGTAGTATTTAGTTAAGTAACACCGTGGAGGACGGACGGGTCTTTACCCACTGTATGCCTGATCCACAGCCCGATGTGTGGCGTTTTATGTAAGACTATAAATACTCTCTACCTTCCAAGGTAGAGAGTTGGAGCTCATAATAATAATTTCACTTTCTCTCACTAAGTTCCCTAAACCTCTAACTTTCTCTCTCTAGAATTCCATCTATATGATACTTTGTGTAATGGTTTGATGTGTAAGTGAAAAGTTATATCTTACAGAAACACCCTAAACAAGATAGGCTTTAGCTTCTAGAAACCCCATTTCAAATCTGTCATAACTGCTGAGAGCCGGATCCCTAGGAATAGCCTAGACGGATCCCTCCAAGGAGGGAACCGTGGGATCCGGGTGACAGTATATGTCTAACATTGCTAACCCAAACACTCCATCTCATCTTAAATGAGTTCCTAGATCAGTGAAACTCTGAATTTCAACTTTGTGCATGTTCAATCATCACATTTCCAAGAACATTAGTGGATTAAGTCTTAAATACTAATTGTTGAGATCTTCTCCTTATTAACCACATTGCCTAGAAACATTTTAGTCATCAAACACTAAACATCATTACTTATGGTTGAGATTTACAACAGCTAGAGACTTCAAAATTGAGTCAAAACCTCGAAACCCATTAATAATAATGATCTCATCTAAACTCTGTCTGAATAGCCGGATCCCTGGTCTTTAACCAGGCGGATCCCTGCTGAGAAGGATCCGCGGGATCCGTAGCTGCAGAGAGCATAAACCAGCTCCATGTTTGAATTCAAATCACCTTTTAGGTCCCCAACCACCTTTAGCATTCATTGATTATCCTCATAGAACTTGTCAAAACCTCAAAAGCATGCCTAACCTTTCAAATGGCCAAGAATTTAATTTTCTAATTCATATCATCCTTTATAAACCAAACAACCTTAGAGTTAAGATACCACTCTCAAATCACATCTCATAATCAACAACTAAAAGAATTCTTACTAGCATCATCACTATGACTAAAGCTCCTAGTGCTAACTCATCCACTCAAGAACCACCCAAGAAACTTGCTAGAATCATGCATGAAGTTTCCTCAACCAAATCACCTTCGGGTAAATCCACCAAAACTAGGATCTCTCCCACACTAAGAAAACCAATCAAACCGGTTCACAAGAAGAGTGCTTCCACTAGGACTTCATCACTTAAATCTACTAAACCCTCCACAACTCAACCTACCTCACTAGTACCTAGAGCCACCAAAAAGTCATTTGAAGATCCTCAACCCACTCCACTTGAACCTCCACTTCAAGGCCATGACTATGAGTGCGACCATTGCAAACATGTTGAGAGAATGAAACATGAATTAGATGTACTAATACATGAGGTTCAAGCTCAAACTGAGAATGCTTAGGAAACCTTTCTCATCCTTGATCTTCAACAAGCTTTTAGTCAAATCTTAAGTTTGGAGTAACTTATTAACATTAATAGCATCTATTTGGCTTATTCATTCTCTTAGTTTTTAGAGATTTGGTTGTGTATCTCTTTGTTTTATTGAATGAATACCTTTATGCCATGACTATTATGTGTGTTGTGCTTGTTATATTGTACTTTTATCTCATTTCCTCAAGATGCACTCCTTGACATTTCTTCACTGCTGAAGAAACTGGAACAGATAGCCGGATCCCTTCCTGTTAACTAGACAGATCCCTCCTTGAAGGGAACCGTGGGATCCGTGGTACAGAAGCACAAATTTCTACTAACTTGAGTCTCTTTTGCAGGAAATTATGCACTATACTCTTGTTTTTCTAACCTTTACTTTGTAGATTTTCAAAATAACACATGAAGTTTTTGACACCATAAAAGCTAGGGGGAGCTTTGTGTCAAACATTATTGCAAAATCATTTGCAACTTAATCCATTTTTGGATTACACTTCATGCTACCCCATTGCAACTATGCAATATTCGAGGGGGAGCACATTTTCGTCACTTAGACGAACCATTTGCAAACTTAATTGCAAACACAAGTAGCTTATTTTACATTATGTCCTTGACGCCCTTTTTCAAAGGGATGGACTCGTCAAGGGGGAGTTAAGACGAGTACCATTCCCGTCACTTGCTCTCATTACATCTTTTATAATTTTTCTTATAAAAATTGTGTTAGTTTCTTCAAACACTTTTTGTTTCGACAAAAAGGAGGAGAAGAAAGTAAAAACTACAAATTCAAACGTTTACGAATTTTAGCTTTTCCTTAAAATAATTTTATGTTTTGTCATCAACAAAAAGGGGGAGATTGTTAATACAAATAAGCCGTAAAAACGTTTATTTATATTTTACGATCTTCTATTGTTTTGTCGATAACAAAAGTAAAATCATATTAACGAAACAAATAAAATACGTAAATGGTTTGAACTAATAGTTTTATAAAACACTTACGTTTTCACATAAAACACTATAACAAGATTAAGCGATTTTATATTTTAGATACACATGTACAACAACTCGTGTTTACATATTGGCTTAACAAGTTTAAGTAACTCTATGAGTTAGATACATATGTACAACAACTAGTGTTTACATATTGGGTTAATACATACTTATATTAAGTACACTAAAATGGGTAAAAACAAGTATATACTAAAATGGGTAAAAGTAAGTATATACTAAAAAGATAAAAACTAGCAAATGGTTTTTGACCCATAACCCATGGTTTTATATATACCACTTACACAAGTTCAATGTATCCTTAAGGTACATTGTATCTAGATTGAAAACCATGGATCAACCCATAACCCATGACCCATAACCCATAATACCCATGGGCAAAGAGGAGCGGACCACGGATCCCTGGCTTTGTGCTAGCCGGATCCCAAGTGGAAGGGATCCGTGGGATCCGGGGATACAGTAGTGAATTTCCTCTATAAATAGAGAGCCATTTCTTCCTTTCTATTTATCCCTTTACACACATACTTTCCCCAAGTATTCTAACCCTCTAACCTCAGATCCAAGAGATCTATGTAGCTTTTCTCTTTTTGTTTTTGTGTGATCTTGTAGATTCCTATTAGAGGAAAGATCACCACATCTTGAAGACGTGTCAAGTCCATGAGTTGCCATGCTTCGTCATCATCAAGACAACGAAGGTTTTCTTGTTGATAGTTCTTCCTTTCTCCATAGATGTTGGGTTGAAGGCATTAGTGAAGAATGCCAAAAGTGTCAAGATGAAAGCATTAGTGAAAGATGCTAATCATCCGCGTAAAAGCATTAGTGAAGAATGCTTAAGGTGTCAAGACGAAGGCATTAGTGAAGGATGCCAAGCGTTGTGTCAAAGGCATTAGTGAAGGATGCCGAAGAATCAAATCAAGTAGCATTTGAGAAGAATGCTTAGGTCGTATAATCGATGAGGTGCATAGTTATACATATAAGTATTTATTTATTCACAAGGATGGTGATATCCTTGATGATGTTGTAACAAGGAGTAGATCTCCTTGATAATAGGTGTTGTGTCGTGAAGGGTAGTAGTTCCTCCATAATGGAACTAGGTGCTTAGCCTAGTACCTAATAAAGGGTAGGCGACGTTGTGATAGGATTAGTTCTCCTAAGGTGTGAAAGAACTCGGTGGTTAGCCTAGCACCGTATAAAGGGTAGGCGACGTTGTGTTAGGTGTGGTTCGCCTTGGTGTGAAAGAACTCGGTATTTAGCTTTGTACCGGAAAAAGGTTAAGCGACGTTGTGAAGGCTTCTCCGCCATAAGGAGTTGGTGTAGTGCTTACGAACTCTCGAGTAGGTGACTCGGGGAGTGGAGTAGGGCAAGGAAGGTGTCCTTGTAGCCGAACCACTATAAATAACTTGTGTCGTGGTGATGTGCTTCTTACTCTTTATCTTTCATTATATGTTTATATATCTATCTATCAACGTCCAACATAAACAACCAAATAGATTGACATAAGTCGATCTAAATATTTAAAAGGAAGTTTTAAATTGGTAAAACTATTCAACCCCCCCTTCTAGTTTTCCACAGAAGTGTTTTTACACAAAAATGATGTTTTTACTTTGGGACCACTAAAAATTATGGGATGTGCCCATTTATCTAAACAATGTTGTAAGATAATGTTTTAAAATATTTTATGAAATTAAACGGAGTATGTATTCCGTTCTTTATTACTTGTGTTACGATTCACCAATCCCGTAACGCTCCCGAATAACACGTCAAGCTAAGAATCTTCATCATGCTACATACGGATTGTTGTACGATTATTTGAAGCCTCATCAAAAAGAAGTTGATAAGGAAAGGATTATCCGTGGCCAAACTGTTTCACCTTCACTTCCGGATAATCAACAACTTGCTTTGTGGGCTCAAACTAGTTATCCTCCTCAACCAGCTCCTCAACCAACTGCCACAATCACACCATATGATCCATCACAACAACAATCTCAACAAACTCAATTGGTTCCATACAACAACAACAACAACAACAATGATCAAGCATTTGTCAGTGAAGCTAATGAGGACTCCAATCCGTTTGATGCATTACAACAAGGATTCGTTATGATTGCTAAAGCTTTTGGCCGTTATACAAACAAATCCAACAATCGCATTCGTTCCTCATCAAACACAAGGAATCAGGCTGTTGTGAACAATGGACGAGTTGAAGTTCAGAATCGTGGTTATGGTCGTCAGATGGGCGGTGGTCAAGGGTTTAATGCTATGGGTAGGAATAACAACAGAGCTCAAGTGGTTGAACAGGCTAATGCTCAGAATGGGTTGACTGGTCTTGGATGCTACAACTGTAATGAGAAGGGACACCTGGCTAATGCATGCCCAAAGCCGAGGACTAGGGGCAGTGCTTATCACAAGGAGGCTTTACTTCTGGCTCTTAAGGATGAAGCTGGTGGAACTCTCACAAACAAAGAACAGAGCTTTATGGCAGATGCAGACTCAGATGATGATATGGAGGACTTGCAGGCTAATGCAGCAGTTATGTTGATGGCTAATATGCATGAGCTACACATGAGTGACACAGGCCCAGTGTATGACACTGATGGCTTGTCTCAGGTACCCGAACAAACCATATTCATCTCTGATCTAATATCATCGCCAACATCTGAATCCAACGAGGCTCAGACTGTTCAAAATGAGTCATCCACATCTCATTCTGACGATTCTCAACTAGACCCCGTAGTTACATTTGATGATCAAGATGACCTTATGGTTTCCTTTGATACTCAAATTGACTCCGTGGTTATACTTGAGGATCTGAATAATGATCATGTTGTGACTCACGTTGAACATGCTGAACCTTTGCCTAATCCAGATATTGATCTGTTACTTAAAGACCAACAATCCCGAATGGAAGAATGTCATGCATTAAATCAGTCCTTAAAAAGTAAAAATGCACTGTTAACCAGGGATCTTGAATGCTTACAATGGCAACTCAATTTTTTCAAAACTCAAGAAAATCGTGAAAAAGGTTTTGAAGTCGCTTTTGCTAAATCTCATCAAAACGAACAATCATTAAAACAAAAGCCGAAAGTTGTCGAGTTATAAAATACTTTGACATTTTCTTATCTGACCTCAAAATTTTGGAACGTGAGATTGAATTTCATTCTGAAATAAAAGTTGAACATTTTCAATCGCCTCTGGCGCGAGAACAAAGAGATATTCTTCAGAAAAGAATTTTACCCCATGTCAAAAATTTGAAAACCTGTGCACTATATTGGGAAAGGGATTTTCACAAGGAACTTGGTCTCATGAAAACAGTTTTCGAGAAAACAGAAACATCGATTTCAAATACTAAACGTAAAAAGAAATTGTTAAGAAAAGATGTTGATCAACTCTTGGAAGATGCTATCTATGCTGATATCAATAATCTTGTGTTATTACAATATATTGTATATGCATCTGATCATATCTCTGTTGATTCTGTTGATATTGTTGATAATACTGATAATGTGCCTCAGATCGAGTCTTTAAAAGTTGAAAATGAACGACTGTTAAACGAGCTTTCAAATGCAAAACGTCGTCTTCAATGGTGTCAAAAAGATTGTCAAAATCGTGAACTTGCTTTGCAAAACAAAATCAACCAGTTGCTATCCAAAACGTTTAATCCAAAATTTGAGCAACTGGAT
>BPTQ01000007.1:31284933-31558621 GCA_019973895.1 Chrysanthemum seticuspe | reverse complement strand
CATATAAAACACAATTTTGAGATATTTTTAGTATTTTGATGCATTTCGGAGTGTTTTTAAATGTTTTGCAGTTCAGATATGACCTAAAATGATGAGTGAATACGCACTCATCAAATCCCCCACACTAAAACATTGCTAGTCCCTAGCAATCTTTTGAGAAAATATAATGGATTTGAATCTCTTTACCAAAAGCCATTACTTCTGGAGTAGCCAAATGTTTCAGTTCAAGTAAGAACTATGGTACACTGATAACCATATGATTTTGAGCAAACCACCAGCTTTCAACGGTTTTGATTTGTCTTTACCAGAAGCCGTTTGCTCTGGACTAGCCAACTCTTAGATAAATTATCAATATTATCTTTGGTGAGTCGATTACCAATTATGGTTTTCCAACTGCCTTTACCACAAGCCATAAACTTGCGGACTAGCCAACTCTTCACTAATTAAAAGATATGGTGAGCTGAACACCATACAATTTTGGGCAAATTGCAAGCCGTCAACGGATTTGATAAATCTTTACCAAGAGCCGTTTGCTCCTGGATTAGCCAATCCTTTTGTTTTTTAGACATGGCGGACTGATAACCGAAATAAGTGCAAAACACTTATTCCAAAAAAAAATTTTGGCCAAAAACGGGGGAATTGGGTGGTAAAACCTATGATAAAATTCGCGAGAATTTCCCCCCACACTAGAAATGAATATTGCCCTCAATATTCAAAGTACCGGCGGTTATGCCGAAACTAAGAACATAAAGGGAAATACTACGGCCATTATTCGAAGATTTTTTTTTTTTTTTTTTTTTTTTTTTTTTTTTTTTTCAGAAAACCTTTATACAACAGCGGGGGGCAACTCCCCCACACTAGGGTGGTAGAAAGTAGAAAGAAGTCAGAAATATGGGTGAAAACCCATATAGTGCGCTACTGTTTTTGTTTACCGAGTCGCTAGCTTGACTCGACCCCGAATTCATTGGTTCATGGGGAAGGTTTGGAGATCCGGGACAACCAAGGATGGTATGTCCCCTCCAAAATAATGTTTCAATCTATGTCCATTCACCTTGAAGTTTGGTCCGTCAGTTTGAGATAACTCGACGGTGCCATATGGAAAAACTTTGGCGATGGTGAATGGACCGGTCCAACGGGTCTTAAGTTTCCCCGAGAAGATTTTCAATCTAGAATTGAAAAGAAGGACTCGGTCACCAACGTTGAAAACGCGGTTCTTAATTTTTGAGTCGTGGATCTTCTTTGTCTTTTCCTTGTAAATCAAAGAGTTCTCGTAGGCTTGATCACGGAGTTCATTTAATTCATTGAGTTGAACTTTCCGGTGATCACCCGCGGACTTAAGGTCAAAATTAGCATGCTTCAAGGCCCAATAGGCTTTGTGCTCGAGCTCGATCGGGAGATGACACGCCTTTCCATACACAAGCTTGTAAGGAGTACACCCGATGGGTGTTTTGTAAGCGGTGCGGAAGGCCCAAAGTGCATCTTCAAGTTTGTCCGACCAAGAGGCACGGTTTTCACCTACGGTCCTCTCCAAAATTCTTTTCAAACCACGATTCGAAACTTCCACTTGCCCACTAGTTTGTGGGTGATAAGCGGTAGAAAGACGGTGAGTGACACCGTACTTAAGCATGACTTTTGCGAATTGGTCGTTGCAAAAGTGCGTACCGCGATCACTAATGATGGCACGGGGAGTTCCGAAACGGGTAAAGAGAGACTTCAAGAATTTCACAACTACTCGGGCGTCGTTGGTGGGGAGCGCTGATTTGATCGTTTTCGTACACAAATATTTTTCCGAAGAAATACAAAGGAATGTATTTCCCGGGTCGTTTTCCCAACGAGGGTTGAATGGAATTTCCAACTCACGTCTCAATAATCAGGATTTGAATAAGAGAAAAGGGGCATAAGAGGATATTATCTAAACTACGGAATAAGGAAAGCATAAAGGATCATCTAATCTACGGGAAATCCTAAGAATAAAGGCAACTACTAAATTCTACACTAAAACGCAAATATGGAAGTTAAACGAAACGTGAATAAAATGCAACAACGTCTATTCTAAATCCTAAAATCAACCTAAAATTACTTTTACTCTAAAAATGATATTAGAAAACTAATTATAAATTAAAACTATTTTTTAGGAATTTTCATGATTTTATAAAAATTAAAAACTAATTTTAACTATTTAATCTAATTAAAAATTGTGAAAAATACCAAATAAAAGTAGAAAAATAAGGAAAAATCCTTTTTATGCTTTTTATATTTTTCTTAAACTATTAAAATTGAAAAATTATTTTTTTGGAACTTTTTCTCAATTAATTGCTATTAAAGCTAATTAAAATTGATTAAAAACTATTTTAAAATGAGAAAAATAGCAAATAAAGACCAAAAATTATGAAATTCTCAGGAAAAATCTAAAATAATAATAAGAATTTATGAAAAAATGAAAAACAAGCAGGTTATGTGTGAAAATAAAGAGCTACAGTGCAACTGCTTATCAAATAAGCTAGAAAAATAAGCAAACAAGCTATAGAGCCTACCAAACAGTGACAGAAGCTAAAGAGAGCTAAAATAAGCTAAAAGCTACTAATTATATCTAAACTTAACAAGCTACAAGCTCAGTTCCTTGATCTAAGCCAACTGCCTAACTAGCCAAACAGTGGTTCAGACCCACTGTTTGAGCTTGTTCACAAGCTCAGCTAATAAGCTAATCAGAAAACCACTTATGCAGTCCTAATAAGCACCTAGCCAACTATGATTTTGCCAAATCTCAAGTCCTAACTCCTTGAAATGAAACCTATGCAGTGGATACAAAGTACCTGTTTCACACTTAAGTGTGAACAGGGGAGAACAGGCCTAATTGAGGAGCTTATTTGAAGCTTAAATTGACCAAACCTGATTTCACAAACAGTGATTATCAAAACAAGACCAGTTGAACTTTTAATTCCCTAAATCTCAAACTCTAAAACTCAGTGATGAATCAATTAGATAGCATCAAAGTTTTCTGAAAAACAGATTTGACAAGTTTTGACTATTGAAGAAAACACATGAAAGTTTGACCAAACTGAGATTTGATCCACAATTTTGAACTGAATATGATGAATTAACACTACTGATGATATCCAAAAGCTAGATCTAATAATTTTGAACCAAATTGCAAATAATTATACCTACTGTTTTGACAGTAACAGATTATAGATCAAGTACAAGTTGATTTTGACTATTTTGAGTAAACTGCTCAAACAAAGACCTCAAATGACTATCCAATACTTACCTAAACAAGTATCAGCTACTAAGCACTGATCAACTAGCCTTAAACACAGTTATAACAGTTGAACCAAACACTACTTTAACTACTGTAATGAGAATTAAAAGCAGATTAACACTAGATATACCAAACAACTATCAAACACAGATTTAATAGCAACAATTATCACTAATAAACAGATGCAATCACAGATCTAATAATCAATAACAGATTTGAAAAACTTACAAAATGCCTTAGCCACTATGGCTTGCCAACTGATGAAACAAGAACTCTAACCTAATGAACCCCTATCCTAATCCAATACCAGCTTATATTCACTCCAATCCAACTACTGCATCATCCATTCCAGATCCAAAATCAGCAAACCAGAACCAGTACTGTAGCATCTGATGTGAACATGAGATTTTTGTGAATTTGAGAGTAAAACAAGTACAGGCTCACTATAAGCTACTAAAAGCTTAAATGAACTATAAGAAACAATAGATCAGTACAGGATCAAACCAATAACAGATCTAAAGTGATTTTTAATTTTTCAAAGATTTAATTGATTTTTTTTTTTGTATTTTTGAGATTTTGATGAAACAAGCTAAAAGCAACTTTATGAAACTGAGATAAGCACAAAATTAAGATGATAAGCAGTTTTAGGATATAAGAAACTTTAAACAACAATTGAAAATGAAAACTAAATTTATATTAATAAGGAAGATTGAGTACAAATACGAATTACAAACTATTTAAAACATTTGAAATGTAAATAACCACTACAACTAAATCTAGAGAGAAGTAAAAAATACAGAAATTAAGATACAATAAGTGAATGAGAAATAAGGTCTATATATAGCATGAGCTTGAGGTTGAGAAGCTTCTCGAATCCTTCAATTTGTGCTTTCTCTGCATTCATTTGCACCCTTGGATCACATCCCACACACCTCCTTTCATCACAACCCTTGGATTGAATGTAATGACATGTTTCGGCCAATAAGAGAGTGACAAGTGGCCAATAGCACACGGATTGGTGATGTGTCATTCCCTTTGTCAGTGGGGTGTCAGGGAAAAGTACCAATGTACCCTTAATTGTGGTTATTTTGAGTAATTAACCGGGAAGGTAATTAGGGTTCATGTAAACTGGTAATTGGGGTAAAAGGGGGGCGGGAAAGGTTTGTGGGTTTTTTTAATATATTTCAAAGTTTGACCGGGGTAATAAATGGGGTTGACTTGGGTTATTAACTCGGGTCTTGTGGGTTTTCGGGTTTAAATAATAAACCGGGTAGCTAGTGTATGGTTTGGGCTCGGGTATTTATCTTTTTGGGCCGAAGGTTTAGTATATGTTTTGGATTGGATTTAATTTGAACCTAAGTGTTTTAAAAGGGACCAAATGTGTATATCTTGAAACTTCAGGGATCAATTATGTAAATCTGAAAATGCTCATTAAGGACCATTGTTGTCAATCTCAGATAATCCAAGGGTGACTTTTGTAAAATCTGAAACTTCAGGGATCAAAAATGTCAAAAGCTCAAATTGCAGGGACCATTCTTGACTTTTCTTCAAACTTTTCTGAAACTTCAAAAATCAACTTCTGAGAATAAAATCTTCCACAATACACAATCTTGACCTTCCAGCTCAGCTAAAACTCTCTTGATCTCTCGTGCTCGGATTTACATCTGATTTGGATCCTTTTTGCGTGTTTTTTTGCATATCCGTACCTGCACAAGCACAAACTCAAGAAAACTACAAATATTAGCAATAAACGGCTTTTCCTTGGTTGTTTTGGGTCAGTTTTAATAGTGAAAAGATATGTGAATAAGCACATATCAAGCGCTTTCGCTTCCACCCATTTAGACAAGTAATCGACCGCCACGAGTATATACTTGTTCCCTCGAGAAGACGGGAACGGACCCATAAAATCGATGCCCCATACGTCAAAGATCTCGCACACTTGAATAGAATTTTGAGGCATTTCATCTCTTTTAGAGATGTTGCTATGACGTTGGCAAGAGTCGCAAGATTTGACGAGGTCATGGGCATCTTTGTAAATCGTGGGCCAATAGAAACCGGAATCAAACACCTTTTTAGCGGTGTAGTTCGGGCCATGATGTCCCCCCGTGGGTCCATTATGACAAGCCTTGAGAATTTCATCGGCTTCTTGGCCGTGAACACACCGTCGGATGACTTGATCCGCACAAACCTTAAACAAGTAGGGGTCGTCCCAGAAATAATGCTTAACATCTTTGAAAAATTTGTTCTTTTGTTGGGACGACATCCCTTTCACAACAAAGTTACCCGCATGATAGTTTGCAAAGTCGGCAAACCAAGGGGTACTCGAATTTTCATGATGAGATACCACATTAAGAGTCTCGAGAGGAAACGTTTCATTAATTTCCTTTTTCTCGAGCACACCTTGATGTGGATTTTCAAGACGAGAGAGATGATCAGCCGCTAGGTTCTCCGCTCCTTTTTTATCACGGATGATGATATCAAATTCTTGTAGGAGGAGAACCCATCGGAGCAATCTCGGCTTTGCATCTTGCTTAGCAAACAGATATTTGAGGGCCGAGTGATCCGTATACACTATGCTTTTGGACAAGATCAAGTATGGCCGAAACTTCTCGAAAGCATACACCACGGCTAGTAATTCTTTCTCCGTCGTAGTGTAATGTGCTTGAGCTTCGGTCAAAGTTTTGCTAGCATAATGTATAGGCTGGAAATGTTTTGACTTACGTTGCCCCAAAACGGCACCTATGGCGAAATCACTTGCATCGCACATAAGCTCAAATGGTAATTCCCAATCGGGGGCAACTAGAATTGGTGCTTCAGTGAGCTTTTTCTTAAGAATTTGAAAAGCTTCAACGCACTCATTAGAGAAGATGAAAGGAGTGTCCTTTTCAAGAAGTCGGGTCATAGGCCGGGATATCTTTGAAAAGTCTTGAATGAAACGACGATAAAATCCGGCATGACCAAGGAAACTTCTAACTCCTTTGACGGTTGTTGGAGGAGGTAATTTTGAAATGACATCGACTTTAGCTTTGTCAACCTCAATCCCGCTCTTAGAAATCTTATGGCCAAGGACAATTCCTTCCTTAACCATAAAGTGACATTTCTCCCAATTTAGACTAAGATTCGTGTTTTCACAACGTTCAAGCATCTTGTCCAAATGGGAGAGACATGTTTGGAAAGAATTCCCAAAGACCGAAAAATCATCCATAAAGACTTCCATAGTCTTTTCGATCATGTCATGGAAAATGGCCATCATACACCTTTGGAACGTACCGGGAGCATTACACAAGCCAAAAGGCATGCGTCGGTAAGCAAATGTTCCATAAGGACATGTGAATGTGGTCTTTTCTTGATCTTGTGGGTCAATGGGTATTTGGAAGTAACCCGAGAAACCATCGAGGAAACAATAGTATTCGTTTCCCGCTAATCTCTCAAGCATTTGATCCATGAAAGGCAATGGAAAGTGGTCTTTACGGGTGGCTTCATTTAACTTTCGATAGTCAATGCAAACACGCCATCCCGTAACCAATCGAGTAGGAATCAACTCGTTTTTATCATTTTCAACAACGGTAATGCCACCTTTTTTGGGCACACAATGAACGGGGCTAACCCAAGGACTATCCGAGATAGGGTAAATCAATCCGGCATCGAGAAGTTTTATGACTTCCGCTTTGATAACCTCATGAATTTTAGGATTCACCCTTCTTTGGTGTTGAACCGCCGGTTTGAAGTCATCTTCCATGAGAATTTTGTGCGTACAAAATCTCGGGTCAATACCCTTGATGTCGGAAAGGTTCCAAGCGATGGCTCGCTTGTGTGACTTCAAAACCTTTATGAGAGCGGATTTTTCATCCTCACTCAAGTCTTTAGCAATGATGACGGGTGATTTATTGTCACCCTCCAAAAATGCATACTCGAGATGAGGTGGTAAGTCCTTAAGTTCGACCTCGGGAGGATCATTAGATTTTTCAATCGTTTTGATTTCCTCTTTATGAAGTTTTTGAGGAGGGAGGGATGAAGGATCTTCATTGAGTAACCTCTCGATGAGAAGTATATCTCCCTCAATGTCGATGGGAGCGTGATCTATTTCCCATGGAACAGAATCACTAGCCAAGTATGCTTCGATCTCTTCCAAAATAAAGTCACTTCCCTCAAACGGAGTGAGGGGAGGAGAAGAGAGAGCAACAATAGGATCAACCGAAGTGGGATTGCCACTCGAGAATCCAAGAATTTCTTGAGAATACTCCTCCGACACAATGTCAAGGACATCAATTTTGTTGACGGAATTATCTTCATAATTGGGGGAGTATTTCGTAACTTGATTGAGATTGAAAGTAACGGCTTCCTTGTTTACCCTCAAAGTAATTTCCCCTTCATCAACATCGATCAATACACGACCCGTTTTTAAGAAGCACCTCCCAAGGATGAGGGGTACTCGGGGATCGGCATCAAATTCGACAACAACAAAGTCGGCGGGGAAATGAAACTTGCCTACTTTCACAAATACATCCTCGGCTATACCTAGCGGACGAGAACTTGTACGGTCCGCAAGCTCGAGGATCATACATGTAGGTGTAAGCGGAGGTAATGAAAGCTTTTTCCACATGGAGTGTGGCATCAAGTTAATGCTAGCACCAAGATCGGCCAAGGCGGAGCATTGAACTATGCCTTGAAAATCACATGGGATGAGAAATTTTCCGGGGTCTCCTAACTTCTCGGGAAGCTTTTTAAGGATAACCGCCGAACAATTTTCGTTCAAAGAAGTCTTAGCCATTTCGGAAATCTTTTCTTTGTTATTCAACAAACTTTTGATTGTTGGACCGAACTTTGGCATTAGAAGAAGAGCGTCCGCGAAACTAATCTCGAAGTGCAAATCTTGAAAGATTTGGATAAGCTTCTCCATTTGTTGACTAGTTTTATCACGGAGCTTTTGGTCATTAAGCCTTGAAGGATAAGGAAGTGAAGGCTTAGGAGGAGTCATCGGAACAACGGGTTCCAGAATTGGAGGCAAGACCTCCGGAGATTGGACTTGTGCGTTACTTCGTGGGCTTGAGTTTTGCACCTTGTCCGTTGTATCCTTGGTAACTTGACTCATTGCTCCTGGTGGAGGAGGCATTGGAGTCGAAGGTCCATCATAAGATTTACCACTTCGGGTGGCAATAGCATTCAATTCACCTTTTGGGTTGGGAATGGTATTACTCGGAAGAGCACCCGAAGTTGAAGCTTCATTCTTTTGACTCATGAGACTAGCAATCATGCTTTCAATCTTGCTATGAGATTGATCAATCTTGTTACTAGTAGTTCTGAGCTCGGAAGTGAAATCATTCTTCAAAGTGGTAATTTGATTTTGCATGGACACCATCTTAGCTTCATTGCTTTTGATGTAATTAGCAATGTCAATCGAAGCTTGAGGAGGTTGGGCATGCACGTTATGCTGAGGAGCTTGGAATCGGTTTTGATTGAAATTTCCTTGATTTTGAAAACCTTGATTTTGATTTTGAAAATTCCGATTCTGACTCTGATTTTGATTGAACTGATTATTTCTATTTTGCACATTTTGATTGTTCTGATTTTGATTAAACCCGGGTGGTCCAAGGAAATTGTTAGAACGATAGCTGAGAAGGTTTCGGTCCCCTTGCGGTTGGTAGGAATTACCTCCCGTATTGTAGGAACTAGAAGCGGCATAAACGCTCTCTTGAGTGAAGCCACCGGAGGCTGGACACTCAAAATAAGGGTGTGGACCACCACAAGTTTCACAACTCTTGTTTACGACATTCACTTGTTGATTGTTATTATTGTGACTCAATTTAAGCACGACAGTGGATATTTCTTCAATCTTTTTGGTTAGAGTCGTGAATTCCGAAGATGGAAGGGTGGTAGATCTCCTTGACTCACTCCTCTCGGCTGAGGAATCCCAATAATTGTGGTGGGCAGTCATGTTTTCAATGAGATCGTAGCACTCTTCGGGTCGCCTTTTTATAAAGGTACCACCGGCAGCAGCATTGATTGTGTCACGATGTCTCAATGTTAACCCGTTATAGAACGTATCTATTTGGGTGACAAGCAACATGTTGTGGTTCGGACATCGATCAATCGAAAGCTTATAGCGTTGCCATGCCTCAAATAAGGACTCATCGGGATGCTGCCGAAAATTACTGATTTCATTCCGTAGTTTCGTCACCATCGACGGTGGAAAATATTTCGCCAAGAATTTGGAGACCATTTCGTCGAAACTATGGATTGAGTTCTTGGGAAGACGATCAAACCATGCGGTGGCATGAAGCGTCAAGGAATATGGAAAGAGGTATAAGCGAAGGGCGTCATCGGTGACCCCATTTTGCTTCATACTCTGGGTGACGGTGAGAAATTTGTCGAGATGCTTGTTGGCATCGTCACCCGGTGATCCGTGAAATTGGCAAAAACTTTGGACTTGTTGAATCATATGGTGCTTAAGTCCAAAATCCGTGGCCTCGATGTTGACCGGGGCAATTGGACCGCCCCGTCCATCCATCGTAGGTTGGCAAAGCTCCTCCATCGTTCGGAGATCGGGAGCTGGATTTTGTGGCCCAGGTTGTTGGACTTGAGGTCCGTTCCCTAGGTTATGTGTCATTGTGATTTGTTCGACGGTACGTATCTCGGGTACGTTTGCTTGGTTACGGTTACGTCTACGAGCTTGAGAGCGAGTGCGCATGCACTTCCAAAAACAACACTTTCAATTAAAACAAGACCGAGGCAAAACAACAGTGAACTTAAACCAATAATCCCACGTGAAATGATCACTTCTACAAGTAAAACGCACAAAGGAGCGGAGAGACTTTGTAGGTCAGCGCGAAGCTTATTAAAAACCCGTCTCTTTTCAGCCGCAATTTAATGTCAGGCCGTCCTTATACCCCTCACACAGTTTGTTAAACCGATAAAAGTAAACCAAAACACGAGCGACACAAAGGCAAGTTTTAAATCTTTGGTTCGGGAACTTATAATGATAACACCTCAGTTAAGAATGTTATATTGATTGTGTCTTCTATTTATTTAAAACAACAAGGAAAATCTTTTTGTATTTTTTTATCTTTTACATATATATACAAAGAAAAGAAAAAATATTTTTGTATTTTTGTATTTTTATAAAAAACAATAACTTCACGAGGAAGGTTCTTCAAGTCACTAATCGCAAAAACTTCACGATATTGTCGCAACACACCTCCCCGGCAGCGGCGCCAAAATTTGATTCGTTGTGAAGTGAGTGGTGAAAAACACAATATCAATGTATATCAAAATAACCATAAAATCCGACAAATCAACCCTTTAGGAAAAAGGTCAACGTGCCAAACCTCACGGGTGTGATAAAAGTGATACCGGAAAAGTGATTTCCCGGGTCGTGTCCCAACGAGGTGTGAATGGAAGGATTCGTTGAGTTTCGTGATTTGAACTTGAATTGGTTTTTTTTAAATGATTTGGATTTGATTACGAATTCTACAATTTAATTAACGGGAAAGTAATTAAGGCAAGGGAACCCTAATAAACTAAAATAAACTATCTCTAAACCTAAGGAATGATAAAACGAAGTTACACTAAGTCCTAGGGTGCAAAAACGTAAAAACGTAAAAACGGTAAAACAACCCGAGCCATAAACGTGAAAATTTTGCAATTTAAGGGCTACGGGTGTGAAATCAATTTTCCTACGTTCTATTTGACTAAAAATGATTTTAGGAAAAAGCGGAATATTTTTTCGACTTTTAAATTAATTACTACGAATTAAAAACGATTTAACACTAATTAAATGATTAAAAATACTAAACTAATATAGAAAAATCTGACAATTTACAGAAAACTACTTGAGGTCTAACTGATTCTGAGAAAATTAAAAAAACGAGGTGGTACTTTGTAAAATAAGCAGGAAATAAGCTAAAAAGGGCTTAAAAGCTAAACTGCCTAAGGTGTCTTTAAATGATTTGTTTGTGCAAGATTCAACGAGACAAGACCCAAGGGCGCAATGGTTGTGATGTTGTGTTGTGAGGTGGGTAGCGTGGGTTCGAGTCCCAGCTATGCCACTTTTTGCAAACTTATTTTTTTTCAACTTTTTCTTATCAAACCTTAAAGACACAATCAAATGAGCAACTTTTGCAAAAACTTTTCTTCTAAAAACTTGTCAAAAAGCTGTTTGAACCAGCTTATTCAAACAGTAACCAAACAAACCACTCTCTCTTATTTTTGACAGATTCCAAACCACACACACCTTTTTTGTTGACTTTCTTTTTGAAACTTGTTTATAGGATAAAAATGAAGAGATTTTGTAAAAACTTATTTTGTGTGAAAAGGTTTAGAATAAGCAGTTAAAACTGCTTATTCCAAACAGTGGGAAGCAAGCAAAACAAACACCCTTTTGGACTTCAGTCCTAATCCAACCAAACATCCCTTATACAGTTCTTAAGCATCATGTCAAGTACTTGCATATAACAGTGAGCCACAACTAAATAACTACAGCTAGAATAAGTTGAATTACAAAAGAAACTAAGCCTAGAAATGGGATAAGCAGTTGGTATAAGACTTAAGCTAGTGAGACCCTAAGTTAACAAATGGGAAGTAAGCATATGAGAAAATGAAATACGCTCCTAACAAACAGGAAATAGCTAATCCTATATTAGTTAAACTAAAAGCACTTAAATCAATCCTAAGAAACCTAAACCAGTTACCCAATTCTACCTATAAGCTAACTTGAGAAAAAAAAAATGGAACCTGTGGCTTTTGAGTGCAGGCTGCAAACAGGTTCCTGAAGGCCTGTTTGCAGCTTGTTTCTGAGCTGATCAATGATCTTCCAAGAAAGACAAAAGCTGCAAAACAAAGTCAGGCTAGCATAGATGTGAAATTTGACAAATAGATCCCAAGAAAAAGCTGTTAATAGCTTAAAATTAAGCTGAGATCAGCTTGGCTTTTGAAATTTCTTCACTGATGTAGTTCAAAAATATGGTTGAGGGACAGATTTGGAAATCAATTTGAACTAAGCTAAAGAGATCAGAGATGCATATAACTTTGACAGGAGCTAAGTTGAGCTTATGAAGATTAATGAAAAACAAATTTTACAAGATATGAATACCCATTAAGCTATAGAATTGCACATGAACAGCAGCCTAAGGCCTGCTGTTCTGTTCAGTTATAAAGAAAAAACAGAAACCAAACTTTTAACTTTAACCACAAGTTATCAAAACTAAAGCAATCTATTTCAAAACTTTGTCACTAGTTGAATACCATTAGCATGAGTTTGACTCAAGTGGTCAAACTGGGTCAAAATGGGTTTTTTGACCAGTTTAATCACATAAACAAACACCCCTTACTGATATTTTTTTTTCTCTTACAAACTGTTTGACCCCTTTACTTTGATCTTCAAAACCTTAACAAATTTCAAATGATATTAAACTTAACATAACATTTAGAAAGAAAGCAACTTTTCATTCACTAAAAAAAACATTACAACAGAATCTTAAAAACATGAAAGCTAATTTTTTTCTAAAAACTAGGGGTGCCTTTTCTTTGGATTACAAAGTTCCTATTTATACTAAACTACTAGGGTTCTTCTTCTCTTCAAGTCTTCTTCTTGTGCTTGTTTTGAGTGAGGAAAACAGCTAAGGTTGCTACTTTGTGCTTCTTGAAGTCAATCTCAACCCTTGATCAGGTAGGTAGCATTTTGAACTCAATCATGACCATCCACTGAGCTTTTTGACTAGGATTGATGAGCTGGACATTGGGGGGGGGGGGGGGAAATGGAAGTGGGTTAGGGATTTGTGGGAAACTGGGTAAAAGGTTGAAGGTGGTCTTGGGTTTTGATGCAGTTGGGTAAAAGGGATGAAGGAGGTGGAGTGTTTGGGGAGAAGTAAAAATATGAGAGGGAATCTAGGGTTCCTGGTTCTTGGGTTTTGGGAGCAGGGTTGTTTGGGCGGGAAGATGGGAAGAAGAAGGGTTGAGGGTGTATTAGTTCTCAGTTGACCGGGTCTATTAGGTTTGACCGGGTACAAAGGTTGGGTTGGGTTGTTTATTATTTTGGGCCTTGGTTGTTTATTTGGGTTTAGGATTAAACTTGGATCCAAATTGTAGTTTAGGGGCCAAAAGTGTAAAATCCGAAATTCCAGGGATCACTCATGTAAATTCTGAAAATGTAATCCAAGGTCCATACTTGTGAATCTCAAATAGTGTAAGGACAGAACCTGCCAAATTGTGAAACCTGAGGACTAAACTTGACAATTTAAAAATCCAGGGATCAAAACTGTAATTTCTCAAACTTTTGAAATTTTTCACCAAAGGATTAATTATGACAACTTATGATTTCAAAAGGACCTTTGGTGACTTTTCTTTTTAAAATTCGTGCTCAGGGACTATTTATGTCAATTTTTGAAAGACGGGGGACTGAAACTGCCAATTATGCAAACTTTGTTCGTTTTTCATCTGATTTTAAACATTTTGCATCTGAAACATATAAAACACAATTTTGAGATATTTTTAGTATTTTGATGCATTTCGGAGTGTTTTTAAATGTTTTGCAGTTCAGATATGACCTAAAATGATGAGTGAATACGCACTCATCAGTATTTCTACTATAACTGCTTCGGAAACCTCTAACACTTCGGATTCCATATCTACTTCTATTCCATCTGTGTCGTCTGTGTGTAATTCAGGTGATACAAATCATCCTTTGGATTGTTGATAGCGGATGTTCCCGACACATGACAGGCAACCTTAAACTGTTATCAAACTTTGTTGCAAAGTTTATTGGCACTGTCAGATTCGGGAATGATCACTTCGCAGCTATCATGGGCTACGGAGATTATATCAATGGCAATATCGAAATTAGCATGGTTTATTATGTGGAAGGCCTCGGTCACAATCTCTTTTCAGTCGGTCAATTCTGTGATGGAGACTTGGAAGTTGCCTTTCGGGAGAAAACTTGTTTCATTCGTGATCTACAAGGAAACGATCTTATGTCTGGCTCTCGCAAATCTAGTCTGTACACTATCTCAATGCATGACATGGTTGCTTCATCTCCCATCTGTCTACTCTCAAAGGCTACATCAACACAATCTTGGCTATGGCACCGTCGTCTCTCACATCTAAACTTTCAAACCATCACCAACCTTGCTCGACACAAACTTGTTGAAGGTCTCCCGAGATTCCGGTATTCCAAAGATCACCTATGCTAAGCTTGTGAACAAGGGAAAAGCACTCGTGCTCATTTTCCTTAAAAGGTGGAACACAACTCTCAGCATGTGCTTCATCTTCTTCACTTGGATTTGTGTGGCCCGATGCACGTGCAAACGATTAATGGCAAATGCTACATTTTGGTAATTGTCGATGACTACTCACGATGGACTTGGGTCTACTTTCTTCGAAGCAAAGATCAAGCTCCACAAATGATCATCATCTTTCTCACGAAAATTCAAGTTCAGCTCTGGAACATTGTCAGACAAATTCGAACAGACAAAGGAACTGAATTTGTGAATCAAACTCTTCGAGAATTTTATGAGAAAGTGGGAATCGAGCATCAAACATCTATTGCACGTACACCAGAACAAAACGGTGTTGTTGAAAGACGAAACCGAACGTTAGTGGAAGCTGCAAGAACAATGTTAATCAATGCTAAATTTCCAGATTACTTATGGGCAGAAGCTGTATCAACTGCATGCTATACTCAAAACCGATCAATGATTACAAAACGCCACAATAAAACACCTTTTAAGCTTATCCACAACAGAAAACCGAATCTCAAACACTTTCATGTATTTGGATCCCTTTCCTACCCAAATGATGATCGTGATGACTTTGGAAAGCTTAAAGCCAAAGCTGACATTGGAGTCTTTATTGGATACTTTGAGAATTCTAAAGGTTACCGGATCTGGAATCGTCGTATATTTTCATCCATTTTTATACGTTTTCATCCATTAAATTTTTAATGCGTATTTTGTACGCATTAAAATTTTAAGCCCTCACGTTGTTAGGGCCAAATTTTTTACTTTTCATTTTTTAAAGTTTAATAGAAAAAATTTTAGGCTCTCATGTTGTACATAAGCCCAAAATTTAAGTATAAAAAAAAAAAAAAAAAAAAAAAAAAAAAAAAAAAAAAAAAAAAAAATCTCTTAGGCCCTCACATTTTACGCAAGCACCATTTTAAGTGTAATAAATATTGTTTGTAAACGTTTTGTTTTTAAACAATTTTTCGTTTTCTTTTTTAATTTTTTTTTTTACATAAATCGTCCCTGTGGTTTGCCAAGTTAACGGTCAACTTACAGCATGAATCGTCAAAGGACCAAACCCGCAACTTTTGCATACCACGAGGACATGACCCGTCAAAAAAAACACAAGGACATTTTCTGCAAGATCCGACAAACCACAAGGACCAAGTATGTAATTAACTCTATCTTAATTGTTCAAATTTACGTGGATGACATCATTTTTGGGTCAACACATAAAAAGTACTCAATCGCTTTTGCAAAACTAATGAAGAAACATTTTGAAATGTCAATGATGGGTGAACTTACGTTCTTTCTAGGACTGCAAGTTCATCAATCACCCCGTGGTATTTTCTTGAGTCAGTCCAAATATGCCCTTGAAATTCTTAACAAATTTGGAATGCAAACCTGTGACACCTATGCCACACCAATGACTCATACCAAGAAGCTAGACGCTGATTTACATGGGAAATTGGTGGACCCTACCAAATACCGTAGTATAATTGGGTCTCTCATGTATCTAACAACTAGCAGACCTGATATTGTTTTTGCCGTATATCTTTGCTCCCGTTATCAGTCGAGACCAACTGAAACCCACCTCTCTGAGGCTAAAAGAATCCTCTGATACATCAAGGGAACCATTAATTTGGGGATCTGGTATCCGAATGATTATGGTTTTGAACTAATCGCTTTTTCAGACGCTGACCACGCAGGATGCTTAGATTCACGGAAAAGTACTTCAGGAACATTACAATTTCTTGGTGATAAACTTGTGTCATGGCAATCGAAGAAGTAGGATTGTACATCGCTGTCCTCAACAGAAGCAGAATATGTAGCCATGTCGGCGTGTTGTGCTCAAGTCATTTGGATGAGAACACAACTCAAAGACTATGGTTACGTATTTGACAGTATCCTGATGTACTGCGACAATCGGAGTGCTATTGCAATCTTGTGCAACTCAGTTCAACACTCGAAATCAAAGCACATCGATCTTCGCTATCATTTCATCAAGGACCACGTGGAACAGGGTACTGTTGAATTATACTTTGTGGGTACAGAATACCAATTGACAGATCTCCTCACCAAAGCCTTAGCTCCTGCTAGGTTTAATGAGCTGGTCCACCGGATTGGTATGCGGTGTTTGACTCAAGAGGAACTGGCTGAACTCTTAAAACATTCTTAAAAACCATTCAGACACCAAAATCTCTTTTGTAAATATTTTTTCAAAAAAAAAATACAAAATTATAAAATCAGATAAAACTTCAAAAATATTCTTCTATCTATATTTCTTTTAACATTGCAAGTACAAATCTTCCGTCAACACTCAAATCTTTCAAAATTCAGTATTTTTTCGATCAAGTGTTGAGGGGGAGAAAACAAATATTTTTAAGTTTCATAAAACCTTGTACTTGCATGTTATCTTATCCCGGTTGTTTCTTTAATAAATGGTGGTCACATTTCTGGTTTTCTGACACTCCTCGGACTAAAATTTATAAACTTTCATTATTTCTTAAGTCAAGGGGGAGTGTCGTCAAATTTCTTTCCAAATATCACTCGTTTGGTAAATAAAATGGAAGTTAAAGGCATTGGATGTAAATGGAAAAGGTGGAGGGGCTAAAACCTTCAAAAGCTTAAAGTTATTTTAATAAAACAACTCACCTAACTACATTTACTCATCACATTGAATTCTTCACCAAACCAAATCCTACGCCTAAAATTCGATCTTCAAATCCGTGTTTTGGATCATCATTTTGTAAGTGGTTTTATAATCTTAACAAGTTTTTAAACAATGGTTTTGATTTATACGTAAATCCAACGGTCAAATGGTGTGTTTGAGTGTGATTTGTGTTCTACGCGTAAGCAATGAACACAAATCCTTCATTCGTGTGTTTTTGGTTAATATGATAGTGTCAAAATGTTTACTTAATCACTTTGAAACCATTTCCATCATCAAAACGCACCCAGAAACACGAATTAATTGAGTTTGAATAAATTAGGGTTTATGCGTGAATTGGGTTTTTTTCTTGTGTGAGTGTTTCTGGTTAATTAGTTGCTTATAAGGTGTTGTTTACATGATAAATTGATGATATCCGTGCTTAGAACTTGCCCAGTAACATCAATCGTGAAACAATTGAATTTTAGAGTTTTAGTTCATACGAATTGGGTATTTTTTATTCATGTTAAGTTTGATGTTAAAACTTGGATAAAACAACTTAATAGGCATACTAGACTTCCCAGAATCCTTTTGGTGCATTTCCTATGGCTAATTATCTTAGGCGTAATTCTTGAAACTTAGGATTTAAGTTTTACGCATAAGTGTTCTACGCGTAACTGTTTTATGAGTATTAATGATTTGTTCTGAAAATAACTGAATGTATGTGTTAATATTGGTGCTATGATGCAATTATTTCAGGTCTATTACGCGTGAAAATTCAGAATCAAGGGTATTTGCCATCTACGCATAAGGATCACCTTACGCGTAGCATGTTATGCGTAAGAGAAATTTTACGCGAAAGGTTCTACATAAGGGACTACGCGTATCATGTGAAGGATATGCGTAAACAGTGACCTCTACGCATAAGGTTGACTCTTACGAGTAAGCCTTACGCGTAAGGTTCAATATACGCTTACGCGTAAGCTCTACGCATAAGGTCCTCTTTTCCTACGCGTAATATTTCTTACGCATAAGCTTGCGTTTACACATATATCATTCCTGTTTACGCATAAGCTTGTCATTTCTACGCCTAAGCCTTGTTTAACCTTAATTATGAATTGTTACGCGTGCAAACTTGCAAATAAATAAATCATAACGCCACGAAACCAATAATGTCACTGATAAGCTTAAATGTTTAACAAGTTGTGAATAATAAGTGAAAACATAGACTTTAAAACTTAAAGTTAATCAACTCACGAAATTTATCACGACGTCATTGGACTATTGGACAAACAAGTGACATTGGACTCGTAACAATCATCGACATATCACATTCAATAATTAGACAATAAAACCATCTGTTGACTAACATAATGTCTTTCGATATGTTGGTTCTTTTGGCTATATATCTTTCAGATCACGACATGGACGCTCAAATGCAGAATGTGGATGCACCAAATGTTCTCACCGTTGCTGATATCTTCCCAAATGGTTATCCGATGAAGATTGGAAAGAACAACCTTCGTGTTGGTTACGATACCCTCACATGCTCAGAGTCTTCTTGCTTGATAGCAGTGGACATTCTGAAGAACCATTCTTATTAGAATATGCTCACCAACTCTGCCACAGTTCCGGAGATCTACATACAGCAATTATGGCACCCAATGAATCAGATCAAAGGGCAAAATGTTGTGACTGTAAATCTCAATCACAAGCAAGTCACCATCACACCAGCAGACTTACGGGCCATTCTCCTCATTCCTGTCATTGAACCAACTGATTACAATGCCGCACCAACTGAAGAGACTGTTCTACAATTCATGATCGACATTGGTTATGACGAAGCTTCAGGGGTAATCACTAAGCATTCATATGTGGATCTTAAGAATATTCCTCAACCATGGAGAACGCTCTACATCATCATCACCAAATCTGTTTCTGGTCGTGCCAGTGGCTATGAGCATCCCAAGCTCATGGAACTGAAAATCTTTTGGCCTTTGGTCAACATGAAGCACATTGAAGTCGAAGCTCTGATATGGGACGACATGATGACATTCCTCAAAAAGCTTGGCTCAAAGATCCCTTATATCATATATACAAAACTGTTGATCCAAAGAGCACTTGGGTATAACCCTGATATCCCCAAGAGAATCAATGACCCCAACACTCACAACATGTTGTCTGAACCTACTCTAACGGTGAGATTTAAGGAATCAACAACAAAGAAACAAGGTGCTGAGTTACCGGATCACCTTCTCTCTGATGAAATCAAACAGCTTTAGTCATACAAAAGGTATCTGGTAGCAGTTGCTGAAGGCAAAGTTGGTTTTCTCAATGAAAAGTCTTCTGGTACACCTACCATGAAAACCAGAAGAGGCAGTGCAGGAAGTGTTGCAAGCACTGATAGTCAACGAAAGTTCCCTAAAAGGAAACCTCCACTCAAAAGGAAAGTTCCCTCTAAAGAAGTTGTTCCTATTCCCACTCCCAAGCCTGAACCGCCAAGAAAGCTAGTGGATGAAAGCTCTGAGGAAACCGAATCAGACGATGAGGTTACCTACTCTGAAACTGCAACCGATAATCAGACGATGAGGTTACCTACCAGCAGATAAAGGAAAAGGGAAAACTCCTGTGCTTGAACATGATAAGGAGAGCTCAGAAGAAGAACCAGTTAACGAAGAAAAAGAATATCAAAATAAGTTGAAGGACCTCAGACAAAAATACTTTGCCGAAGAATTCGTAAAAGATCAAACTCGTGGCCCTGGAGGTTCAAGTGGTGGTACTCAAGCCACACCAGTTCCTGATGCGGTTAATCAACCCGATAAGGGAACTGGTACTACCATCACCCACGAACAACAACAAAGGCAGATTGAGGATTCGATCAACTTTGATATTGAGGAACCAGAAATGGATAAGACTGAGAAAACTCCTGCTGATGATACAAAGGCTGATGAAACGGCTAAGTCTGGAAATGAAGAAACCGCTTATGATCATTTTCTTCTAGACAGTCCTGCACGTTCTAAGGAGGAAACTTCTGAACCACCTAAGGACCCCGAGCCTCCTCATGTCTCTTCATCATCAGATTCGTCTTCTCACTCATCACCTCCACCATCCAGAAGAACAACCAAATCCACACCCAAATCTGTGAAGAAGCCAACGGACTCTTGGATTTCTCGGGCAAAGACAAGGATCATTAAAGCTGTCAAGCAGGTCAGGAAGAAAGACGTGCTTTACAAAAAGCTTAATTTTCTCGCTGACCAGGTTCAGTGTCTTCATGACGAGAATGACAATATGTCAGCTACATCAATCCAACTGATCCCATAATATTCTCAGATGCTGAATTGGTCAACAGGCTGGTATCTCAAATGTCTAAACGATCTGCAACATTTTCTTCTTCCGAAGGTAAATTGTTTGAAGCATTGCTGGAATACCAACTTAAATCAGCATGCAGAGAAGAAGCTCAAAGGCCTAAACGTCCAAGAGACGATGAAGATAAGGATAAGGATAAGAATGACGAGCCTAAACGCCCGAAGAAAACTGGTGAATCATCCTCCATGCAACCTCCACCCCAAAGGACTCCAGCTCAACCACGATCTCCTCCTCGCTCTTCCACTGACAAACCTCAGGACTCTGAGTTACCACCCCAGACTCAGAAAACCGGTGATCACTTCGAGTATACTGGTGGTGACGATGAGGAAATCCCTGAGCACCAACAACAACCCACCTCTCTCGACACAGCTAAGAAACCAGAATCCTCCTCTAAGCCAAAGAAAAAAGAAGAAGAAGAAGAAGACGCCAAATACTGACGTCGTATCATGGCTAGACGAGGATGACACTGAATACGACTGGTTCTCTAAACTTGTTGATTCTACTCCCTACCCACCTGAAGGTCAAGATGCGATAGAAGGTCGAACATTGGAGCATGCTAAAATACTTCAAGACAAGTTTCGGGTAAAGAAGATGACGAAATCAGAGTTGAAAGAATCAAGAATGAAGCATTTAAACTACTCAAAGACAGTTCGGAAAGTGCTATTGAAGTTGAATATCACCTTGAAAACATAGCACGAGCCATGTCTAACAACATTGATTGGCTCAACCCTGAAGCAAACATCAACTTCACCAGAAGAGACAACGCTCCATACTACACCGATTGGTCTAAACCTCTACCAACGATTGGCCAACCAGATCAACCTAAGATTCCATTTCGATACTTCTTCAACAATGATTTGGAATTCCTTCTACACGGTAGCGATGGTTCAAGAAAATACGCTACATCACTTACACTTCCGTTCCCGGCAGCCATATACTCCAACTGCATAGCCATCGAAGAAAAGGCTACTCACATATTTTCTAGCAGTGTGGTACAGTATGACATCGATGCAATGTATGGGATTCACCATTGGCCAGAACGCCGACGAATCTACTTCAAAAGCTACCAGGTTCGAAAATCTCAACATGAAGTGTACAATACCAAAGGGATCGTTGCTATTAAACATGTAGCTCTTTCGTCTAAATGGGATTACACCTTCCTAAAAAATATCGTGGTCAAAAGACAAGACGAAAGAGACTATGCATTCTGTGAAGCGGACTTTCAGAACTTGTCTCTCAACGACATTGAAGATCTGTATCTTGCCAGAGTACAGGGACGCATGAGACAATTCTCGACTGATGTTCAACGTGAATACATCAAGTCCTTACTTATCTTCATCAGAAGCATAGTGATCCAGGAACGTGTAGAAGATTTACAACTTGCTGTTGAATCCTATCAGACCCGTGTCAACTTCACCAGACCTCAGCTAGAACTTCCTGACATCAACCAGCTTCCACAATACACCCTCGTCAGCAAACCATTCGGCGTAATTTACCGTAGTGAACTACAACGAAACTGCTTGATGGCGTGTCGAGATCTTCACAAGTTTGGGGATCACACATTGAAGAATGTTAGGGATGGCTTGGCTTATAGGTTGAAGGGGATATATGAAGGCATTGGGTCTACAAAGCGATGGAATTCTCAGGAAAGACGAGATGTGAAGAGGATCATCACTATGATTGATGAAAGGTTGTACAGAAGGGACCAGTTCAGAACACTGGAGAGCTTTGTAGGTGGTCGTCCTAGGATTTCTCTCACCGGCTATCAACGCCCTGATCGCATTCCTGGAAAGATTGATGGACTTCCTGGTACCCCTTAATCTGTTTCAATTTTATATTTATCTGGATGTGTGATTTTATATTAACAATGGCTTGTGCACATATTTCAGTGTACAACCCGTTCTTGTAATGAAAGGACCCTGTGGTATGCTTCAGTGCCACAATATTTATAAAATGAGCGAAAGCTTCTTACTTTTGAGTAAAACTTATCAAACCTTTCATTTGTTTTTTCAAAGTTTTTGCTCAAAAGAACAAGTACTTCCTCTTATGATTTTCAAAACCTCAACCGTTTATATCACTTGTTGAGGGGGAGTATTTGACTTAAAAACTTTGCTCACAAATGGTTCTTTGTGTAATCTTCCCACAAAACTCAAAATGGTCATATTTATTATCAACATTTCTTCAAAAATAACATTTATATGCCATTTTGGAGGGGGAGAAAATCATGTGATAAGAAATATGTTGTGTTTTGCTATTGAATCCTCGTGTGAAAAGACTTCAACCCATGAATTGACGGGATCTGAACAGTCATACATTAAAAAGATTTGTCTTCCAAGACTTGTCCAAGTAAATTGTACCTATTCGATAAGCTCCTGATAGACATGAACTTTGACGGGTTTGACAACCTTTCGGGGTTGTCCACATCTTCAAGGTAGTTATTAGAGCTAGTTGTCACCTAAAAGCTGACAATGTATCTCTTTAACTATGCAACGTAATCGTGTCTCGCAAGGAATTGTCTATCTTGAGTCGATCAATTCAAAAAGTGCGCGCTCTTTCCTCACTTTGCAGATTTCTGTCAAAACTCTTAAGCACATGTGGAGGGGGAGTATTTCTCAACTCTTGAAGTGTTCAAACATGTTTTTCATTCACAAACACTTCGAGAGATTTTCATGAAAAATGGTTTTATGGCAATGGAGTTATAAGGTGATTAAGGTTAGGAATAACCGTCCTATGATCCGCCAGAGCCGGAGGGATCTACCCAAGGACACTACCAATAGTTAGAATTAGAAGTCCTTAGGTATGATTATAAAAAGGATAAAATGAGAATCGGAGAAAGAAGGAGTTGAAGAATTAAAAAGAGATGTAAAGAAAAGGGTGAAAAGAAATAGCCCTCCAGATTATTCAACTTAGGGCAGACACCGGGTTCAATTCATATGCTACTGGTTGTCACTTGATGACGCCGGTATTAAAGATTAAAAGTCGTCATGGACCCAGTGACGCATGCACTAAACCTTCTTAGCCACTCAAGTTTCTCTCAACAGAAGCTTGTTTCATTCTCACAGGGTACCCTACATAATCTATCGGCTTTCTCTTAGAGATTGTTGGTATTGAAGAAGGAGACCCTCTCCCTAATCTCCGCTCAGGAAAACCAAAACGCACTATTGAGTCTAGAGCCACGAGATTCATCAAAAGATCTCATAGGTACACTTGACATTTCATCACTTGTTGTTCAACAATAAGAACAGCAGTGGTACGTTATCGAGTCCTACACAGATCCTAGCAATCTGTCGAGAACATTTATGAGTGGTTCACAATTGTGATCCTCAGTGATTGAATGAAAACTCCTTCCAGGGTCAACATCTAACAGCCCTGACAGTAGGTCACTTCGGTAACTCCCCGTGGATTACGCTTAGTGAGTCTCAAACGGTCTACAGTCATGAGGTGATGCTTCGGTGTACCTCAGCGACTCATCTGAACTGTAGGTGTACTTCGGTACATCGCGTTATCTCACTTGTGGGACTCCAGTTCAGGAACGGCCTTTGTAAGAATTAGAGTTGTGCTTTCACACTATGTTGTTAACACTCTCGAAATTCAAAGCGGAATCCGCTTATTACTAACCTTTCTTATGTTTTCTTCTTATGGAAGCTCTGGAGCGGACTGATCGTGCAGATTCTTCACATGCTCATACCAACAACATCATTAATGGAAGTTCTATCAAAAGGCAACACAAAAGTCTGAAAGATTCTTCGTCAAGTCAAAGAATCTACAAAGTTAAAGACTAAGAGAACTTCATCAGTACTTTAATCCAACGTTAAAGAGCGTGATAGCATGTTGAAGAATGACGTGGAGACACTGGAGCAACGAAGCAGACCTGATGCAAACAACAACAACATACTATCACTACCATCACAAAGAACAAAGATCAAAGAACAAAGATGACGTCAAAGCAGAATACTTCAAAGGAAACAATTTCTCTACACTGGGGAGATTGTTCGAATCAAGGCATATCTTCTCACAAGAAAGAAGAATGTCAGAAGACCTCAAAGCTACTATTACATCAACACCTTCACCGTTCACATCATCAATCACTAACACTTAGAGAGAGATTGTTGGAATCACTCCTAAACTAGAATTCAAGTGTTAGTAACTAATATGTAATAGTTAGCTTAATATGGCTTTTATGTTAGTAATCATGCCAAGGCTTATGTAGAAAGCCCATGAGCCTTGGCCCAAGTCCAATAAGGAAAGGAAAGGACTATGAGTGTTGCCCTAGCTCCCTCTCCTATAAATAGTCTTGTAATACCCTCACTTGAGGGTTGGTTGTTCAATTCATTCACTCACCTTACGCATAACATTTCTTATAGTCATATTGTGTGTGTTTGTGTGGTTTGTTCATCCGATCTCTTCTCTATCTCTTCTCTTGATGCTTGTGTTACTAATATGGTGACCTAACATAAGTAACAATGCATGTTTGGAATACATATCGAAATGAATCTGTAAAATAGGGAAAAAAAATTAATATTTATGACTTATGACGCATCAACGATAAACTAACACAATAATAAAAAAAATGTTATTATATACGGAGTTGTGTCTTATATAGTATAGTTTGTGAATGAATTTTTAAAAATTATTAATGTTGGGATTTTAAATATAAAATGAAAGTGTTCTCTCATTATGGAAACGACATTAACAAGAATTGTCAAAAGTTTTAATGCATATTTTTGAAATGAAAATTTTGGTGTGAACATTGTTAAGATAGCTATTTCATTAAGGCAACATTGTTTGAAATTCAAGTTTAAAAATGTATTTTAAGGATTGAATGTTATTCATTTTTTAAGTGATATTATATTCGTTTTATATTTAGTAACGATCGTTTCTGATAAAAACCACTAAACACCGACACATCACTCACCATACGACGAGTGCTTGGTTTGAGGGAATGGAATGATTTCTATATATTTGGTAATCACCTAAACCCATGTAGGGGTGAACTTTATTTCATTCTCGTCTTTCATTCCCATCCCAAATATCTGTGATGGGAATGATTCCATGTCTCGGTGCATAAACCAAACAATACTTTCCAAAAACTCGTGAAACCCGCACAAATGCAAACGTGGAACACTAGGGCTGAGCATCGATCCCGGACCGGACCGACCAAGACCGAGATCGAATTAGCCCAAAAACCGAGACCGAGGACCAGACCAAATGTGGTCGGTCCGGTCCAGTTTCGGTTCGTCGGTCGGTTCGGTCCAACAAGGCAAAATAGTTGGTTTGTGGCCCGGACCGGACCGACCAAGACCGAGACCGAATTAGCCCAAAAGCCGAGACCGAGGACCGGACCAAATGTGGTCGGTTCGATCTGGTCCGGTCTGGTCTCGGTCGGTCCGGTCCGTTCGGGTGGTTTGCTCAGCCGGACCACCACCAATCATTTTTGTTGTCCCATATTAGCATGAATGCAAACTGGGTCTATTACGTCAAAGTTTGTTGTATATATTTTTGGTGGTGGTTTGTATGTCATAGAGAATCATTCGTATGATACAAAATTAGTACTCCGTACTCTCTGTAGTATTTAAACAAGCTAACATGGTGCTCTAGAGTTAGCTGACTAATTAGCAGTGATAAAATATAGCGAGTTCTGAAAATATAGTCTTCTATGTATTAAAAAAGGGACCATCATATAACAACTTAGTTTAGACACCACCTTAGCATTCCTATTCCTTTTGCTATTCTTTGCTTGCCTCCTCTTCCTCTTTAAAGCTTTGATGTCATTTGTTGTCTTGATCGATCTAGTTATGTTACCATGAGAAGATATAAGGAACTTACTACTTTATTACATATGGTTACAGTGAGAAAGTTGTTGCTCTACAGAGTCGTATATGATAGGGACCACATAAGGTGTAGATGACATTCTTGATAATGTATTTTCAGATGCCTATAGTATCCGAACAAATTTTTAAAGTTGTAATCGAGAGCCGAGGTCTATAATGGAATAGTAGTGAATATTCTTTTGGGCAAATCACCTAGAAATGTAGTTAACTTGTCACTTTTTCTCATTGTATGTAGCATTCCTTTTTTTTCTCATTCTGTCAATAAACTTCTATCGTTAGTCCTTTGTGTGTACCCGTTACCAAAAAAACCTGCATCATTAGTCTTTTATGCTAACGACCGTTAATAAATAACTTAAAATTTGGTTATCTTACGCTAAACTTGCGTCGTTGGTCCTTTATAGAAACAATCGTTAAAAAATAACTTAAAATTTGGTTTTCTTACGTTTCCGTCCGTTTTGTTCACGTTTTCGTACGTTTTAACATGGTTTCGTCTGTTTTTTTCACGTTTTCATCTATTTTTACACGTTTTCATCCGTTTTTGCGTGTTTTCGTCTGTTTGCAGGTTTTCGTATGTTTTTACACATTTTCGTATGTTTTAACACGTTTTCGTCCATTTTAACACGTTTTCGTCCGTTATTCACGTTTTCATTCATTTTTTCACGTTTTCATCCGTTTCTACATGTTTTCATCCGTTTTTGCACGTTTTCATTCGTTGTTTCACGTTTTCATCCATTGTTTCACATTTTCATCCGCTTTTACACGTTTTCATCCGTTGTTTCATGTTTTCGTTCGTGTGTTGCACATTTTGTGTAAAAACAGATGAAATCGTGAAAAAAACGGACGAAAACGTGTAGAGACGGATGAAAACGTGTAAAAACAGAGGAAAACGAGAAAAACGGACGAAAACGTGTTAAAACAGAAAAAAATTGTGTAAAAACATACGAAATCGTGCAAAAACAGTCGAAAACGTGCAAAAACGGATGTAAACGTGTAAAAACGGATGAAAACGTGAAAAAACTGACGAAAGCGTGTTAAAACGGACCAAAACGTGTAAAGAAGGACGAAAACGTGAAAAACGGACGAAAACGTGTAAAAACGGATGAAAACGTGAAAGGACGAAAACGTGTTAGAACGGACAAAAATGTGTAAAAACAGATGAAAACGTGCAAAAACATGCAAAAACGGATGTAAACGTGTAAAACGGATGAAAACGTGAAAAAACTGATGAAAGCGTGTTAAAACGGACCAAAACGTGTAAAGACGGACAAAAACGTGAAAAACGGACGAAAACGTGTAAAAACGGATGAAAACGTGAAAAAACGGACAAAAACGTGTTAGAACGGACGAAAACGTGTAAGAAGGGATGAAAGCGTGCATAAACAGACGAAAATGTGTTAAAACGGATGAAAACGTGTAAAAACGCATGAAAATGTGAAAAAACGGAAGAAAACGTGTAAAAACGGACGAATACGTGTAAAAACGAATGAAAATGTGCAAATACGGTCGAAAATGTGTAAAAACGGATGAAAACGTGTAAAAACATATGAAAACATGAAAAAACAAACGAAAACTTGAAAAAGCGGATGAAAGCATGTAAAAACGTGAAAAACGGACAAAAACGTGTTAAAACGAACGATAACGTGTAAAAACGGACGAAAACGTGAAAAAACGGACAGAAACGTAAGAAAACCAAATTTTAAGTTATTTTTTAACGATCGTTAGTATAAAGGACCAACGATGCAAGTTTAGCGTAAGATAACCAAATTTTAAGTTATTTATTAACGGTCGTTAGCATAAAGGACTAACGATGCAGGTTTTTTTGGTAACGGGTAGATGAAGTGTTTGTTTCTTTTAAATCATGTAGATGGCTCGTATGTTTTGAGGCTAAATCGTTAATTTAACGGTTGAAACTTGATTTTTTTGTGTTTTATTATTACTTTAGTGTTTGAAATTTGAACTTTGTCATTTTCAAGAGGATATTATATGAATTTATCTTTGACGTTGAGTAGAAATATAAAATAGTTTGACTCGTTTATCATTTGTTTACAAACTATGACAAATTGGTAGGATCGTAGGATCGCGATCCGATCCTACGATCTCGATCTTGCAAAGACAAAAACGATCCTACACGGGATCACGATCTTGACAGCCTTGACGGGTACACACAAAGGACTAACGATAGAGGTTTATTGACAGAATGAGAAAAAAAAATGCTACATACAATGGGAAAAAATGGCAAGTTAACTACATTTTTGGATGATTTGCCCTATTCTTTTCGAAAGGAAGTCACGATATAGGTTATCTTTTGGCATATTGTTGCGTTCTCACTATGTTCTATTATCAGATAAGAAAATCGTTTTATGGATGCTTATTGAGGGCTGCAACTTCTCAAGGGTCTCGAGTTATAACAGCTGATAGGTTATTTCAATTTTGGAGTTGCCCTCCTATTCCAGAGGGAGCTCCTCGTCTTCTGGTATTTAATGTTGTGAACTGTGAAGTAGTTCAAAACTGATTCAACTGATATCAATATGTTGTAGTAAAAAAAATAAACATGTGTATATGAAAACATAATTTCCTTCTTTACAATATTTTATTTCCAATGTAATAAGAACTAGAAAAAGTAGGTGTATTTTGTAGCACCCCTAGAAACAAACTGAAGATAGATTTCTAAGAGAAGCGTTGATCTCTAATGCACAGTGCGAAAGATAAAGCAAAGTTCATACACAAAGGCCATCTTATGCTATCTTTGAATGCTTCAACAACTCAAACTCTCGCACTCGGTCTAGCAGCCAAATGATCTTTCTTGATTGACTGAGAAATTAGAAAGACAGTTCAGTTAAAAAGTTATAGAAAAATATGAAGTGAATGAAAGCTAAATGATAATTAGAATCTAAATGTAGACAAAGAGTATAGGGCATGAAACTATTATATGTGTATAAGCGATTATATGATGCATGTGCAATGGGGTCAATACGAAAGCAATATAGGGATACAGATCAATTATCAATCACAATGATTCAATAAAATATAGCGAGTTCTGAAAATATAGTCTTCTATGTATTAAAAAAGGGACCATCATATAACAACTTAATTTAGATACCACCTTAGCATTCCTATTCCTTTTGCTATTCTTTGCTTGCCTCCTCTTCCTCTTTAAAGCTTTGATGTCATTTGTTGTCTTGATCGATCTAGTTATGTTACCATGAGAAGATACAAGGCTCTGCACATATATAGGAGTAGCCATGTAGTCTTTGTTGTCATTTGTTGTCTTGATCAGTCTAGTTATGTTACCGTGAGGAGATACAAGGCTCTGCACAAATATAGGAGTAGCCATGTAGTCCATAATCCTTAACGAGCGGCAATGGGCAGGGGGGCTCTTCTGGGTAATATGCTTGCGATTGCTCAAGTAGTGTGGATCAACATCCAACGCCTCACAACGATAGGGTGCCTGCTCCCAAGATTGTGTTACTTGGTAACTTCTCATTATCCATATCCTAGGGCGAGGCTTTATATCTCTAACAAATTTGTTTCCAATCTTTTGAACCGTAGTTGCTTGAAATTTATATATGCATAGAGATTCTTCAATAAAACCAAGTGTATCATCTTCATAACATTTATGTAGCAAATCATCTGGTGGGGGGATTTCTTTAAACTCCTCTAGAGATAAATCAAAGGAAATAATAATTTTCTTCCTTTTCCGATCATTCATAAACCAGTGTAGTGACCCCTCGCATAAGATACCAGGTCTAGAAACAATATCACAATACCTAAATTTGATATCTCCAATAAGTTTCCAAACATTTGATTTCAATGCTAACACATGAAAGCGTGTTCGATGTAAGCCTATCCCAATCCCTAATATAACCTTGTAATCATCTATAGATGAGTCATAACCAAAACCCCAACAAGGGTATGCAGACCGCGGCCTGGTCGTTTGGAGAATAATTTCGTCAGGCAACTTTGGTAGGTAATTAACCTCTCTGGTCAAAGGATTAGTTACTAAAAGTTCAACATCTTTGGGAGAGATGCATACTAGGCCATTTGAAGAACCAACAATAAAAACTCCATTGCAGAAAAATGTACTGACTAAACAGTCATAACAATCATCATGCATAATGATCCTTTTATCTCTAAACTCATAATTTTTCATATAAGTATAGTTGAGATGAGCTTTTACAAAAAAAGTATTTGAGATTAAAGATAGCCATGACTTACAAACTCTTTTGCATCTAAGTAGATCAATCACATCCAGTCTTACAAGTATCTGCTCAATCACATCTAACACAAGCTCTGCCATTAGAACAAGCTCCTATGGCTTGACAGTATGCGAAGAAAGCGGCATAGGGGTTGTTGATGTTATGCCTTATGATGTATGCAGCCATGTAGGTTAAATCAAGCCCATAAACCCAAAAACATTATACACGAGCCCACTATAATGAATGTCAGTGGGCCTCTCTCCACGATAGTTTATGGTCCAGCAATACAAATCATAACACATCCATGTGCCATTCACCCTTTATAAAACCCATGTTTTTTTATATTTTCTATTTTTCTAAGCCATTTAAATTTTCATTTGATTACTAAAAAGAATATACTCTCTTGATAAGAGTCAAAAGACATGTCACATATATCAAAGTCAATGCTTTCACACAAAAAACAGCCCAAAAACCAAATTATTTCTGCCAAGATATTATGGTTTTGAGTTTTGACCATAATGCAATTAAATGGCCAACAAGTCATATCCATACTATTTAGATTCTGAAAGAGTCTAAAATTACAATCAGCATAAAACAAGAGTATGAAACCTTCCAATCTGGGCAAAATAAACAGTTTTAAAAAGCAAACCTAAACAAATGTTTTTTGTTTCTTCAACCTTTAGGAGGTACCAAGGCAAACTATGAGTGTCTTTGATCGGCCAATTCACTTTCATGATCTTGTTCTTTAGGCTTCATGTCCCTGTTATTCGAATGATAGAATGGGAATTATTGATCAAATAAGGAGTTTGAGACTCTCAAATTAAAACAACCAATTACTGTATAAGCAGTTTTATTGAGAAATCCTGATCAAAGATTTATAAATTCATCCAACTTCATGAAAGAAACGAAGGTAAACATACGTGTCCATGATATTCGAGATTTTTTTTTAAATCAAAAATAGTTGTAAGATTGCAAATTACATGCAGTGTTCACTGAACCTGAGACGGTTTAGGTTGGCTTATAAGAATGTCATCGGCAATATCTAAATAGTGTTTAGCCTTCAAAACAACAATCATTAACCAGATAACTAGATAAGTAGTTTTGATAAGCAATTATACACATAACACACTGGTCCTTTTCTTTACCCTACTTTTGAAACTCTTTTTTTACGGAGTCGAAAACATTACTAGCTCCCTCCTAAAACTAGTGTCCATCTTTCTAATTTAATTCGTTCCAAACACACATATTCACAAATTATGAAAAATTAATTACTATTTTTAAAGCGTATGAGGTAACAAACAGTACACCTACATGTAATTATGGCTGCACGTACTAACAATTGATCTGTCGGGAAGCTTCTGAATTGAATTATAATGTGTCTCATCCTGGCAAGTAACACAGCTCAAGTACAAAACTGCACACACACACAAAAAAACATCACTTAAATGTTATTAAGTCTTGAAAAGATGTACCTGAAGATATGTAAATGAAAAGAACAAAATGAGGACACCTTTTTTAGGATGCTCCACACCATAGGGACAAAAATCGTATACAGCACAATCTTCCGAAGAATCTATCACAACAATTTTTACTTGAAACTGAAAATAAACAGAAGACCATTTTTTATAACTTAGCAGTGTATATATAAAGGTTAAACAAATGTGTGACTTTTCAGGTTTGGCAGATAAAAAAGAGGCAATTAAGTTGCTTACAGCATCAGCAGCCGCTTGCAAAGTGACTGTTTCGCCCCATGCTCCATCCCTATTATATATTAGAAGTTCTAATAAAATGTTAAATTGCAATAAAAGATGCTAAAAAGAGAAGAAAAAAAAAAGTATATTAAAAATTTTAATAAAAATGTTCAATTGCAATAATGAATGCTAAAAAGCGAAGAACAAGAAGAGTTACTTAGATGTGCAATGTAGGTATTCCAAAAACGTCCAATTACTGCTGTCTACGGATGGAGGGTTGACAAGGTTCTCATAGAGCTCAGAATGTAACAAGATCTGGTCCATGTAAATAAAAAGATTTAATAAACCATTAGCAATTAATACACAAATTTCAAATAACAATAGAACCCATTATTTAGTTAAAGTATGTATTAATGTGTTATTATATTTAGGTGTACCTGCTTAACCACAAACTCCCTCACTTTTTCATGAGGCCAATCAGAAAGATCTAGTTGTTGTGAAATTGCCCTAACCTGGAGAAAACATGTACACATTCAATAACAGAATATTTCCTTGTAGAGATTTAATTAAACAGCACCACAACTACCTGGTTATTACCATCACCTAGAGCTATTTCCCCAACATAACCATAAAAACTGAACCTGATAACAACACATATTGTCAGTCGAAGTGTAAACTAAAGAAAGCCCACAAGCTAAGCACCAACAATAAGATTATAAAATGCCTAAATACAGCAAAATATAAGCTTTTGTATCTTGACCTTAAAAATGCAATTTTAACCTAAAACAAAGCAAAAAACATGTATTTGGTGTAAGTTAGGTCGCTAAACTGTTATTATATCCTTTATAAGAAATTACCTTCGCAAAAGTCTCTTGTAATCTGCAGATTCTCGAAGTTCTTTGTCCGTAATAGCAGACTGAAAGCACAAAAATAATTTTGGTACTCGTAAATAAAGAACGCATTAACCTTTTCATAAGGCCAGGTCAATTGAGTAAATAATGTATTGCGAGTAAAAATGTTTTCTAACTATTTTCAAAAATTTAAAGGATATTGTTTACTCCAATTTCAATCTTTGCACCAGTCTGTTATATTTGAATATATGGTGGGATGAATATTCAGTCAGGCCTCGTCAAATGGAAACCCTTAACTAATTAAGTAAATAAACGTTGTGTAATTGGTTAAGCTATATGAATTTATAGCTCTACAAAAGATAGAACAAAGAGGTCTGCATGATTGAACGATGGAAGTATGACAAAATGTTTAGGCTAGTTGTGTAATTGTGAAGAAGTTTTGTATGTATTTTAACACTATTGTTGTTTTGCGAGATGTGTGAGTTATATTTAATAGAGTGAATCCGAACACTATCTTCTAAATTGCATCTTTTTACACCTATGTATTTGCTTCTACTTATAAGCCACAAGCTAAAGATATGAAGTCCCAAACACCCTCCAAAAACAACAAAATAAATTTCCATTTACCATTTCGACATGAGTGGTTGAACTCCAGCCTTTAGCTTGATGCCGCTTATTTCCAGACATTGTCTTCAAGACTAGACTACCATCATTCACAGTAATAATTGGTATTGACGGATTCTCATTAACTAGGGGCCAACAATCATTAACTGTAGTAGCAACAAACATCTTATCGGAGTTGTAAATCCCAACAACACTCGTGATACACTTCTCAGCACTGATTTCTTTCCCATGCACGCAGCTGCAATAAACCAGTAAATGTATTTAAATACATTTCAAAGATAAAAATCCATATTGCATGTCATCCAAAATACTAACCTCACACGATCAACAGTTCTGGCATGTTTGATAGACTCTTCAAGCACATCTTTAGAACCGGGAAAGCTTTGAAAAAAGAATTCCATTTCTCGCACAACACAATTTGTGGTATAAAAAACGGCTGTAGGATCCTTTATCAAATCTTTGATGGGATCCAGGGTTTTACCATGAAGAGCGAGGTAATAAAAAATGGACCCATCAAGTAACACTGACGACGGTTCTTTGAATCCTAAGCGTTTTCTATAAAAGGTCAATGTATCACACTGTTTTCTAAGCCAAGTATTGTTTGCTTCTAACTTGCCACGAAAAACATTTAAAGTTGTTTTCCTCGATCTTTTGGTCCTTTTGTTTCGAGTCTGTAAAAGAAAGTAGAATTGAAATCAGGACAAAAATTCTAAAAACGATGAAAAAGAAGGGCGCAAGCGCAACATGTGTAGAATGAATATCAGCATAAACATAAATTATGCAAAACATCAAACGCAAGTCATATACACAGCTTATATCTAACAAAATTACAAAACCACAATCAACAACCATACGTAGAATGAATATCAGCGTGAAATGATTTATTCAAAATCAGTTTACGTAAAACTGAAATCAAGACAAAAATTCTTAAAATGATGAAAATGCAAGGCGCGAGCACAACATGATCGATGTACAACATTATATCAACACAAACATAACTTATATCAATACTAACACAAGCATCAAACGCAAGCCATGTACGCAACTAATATCAACAAAAACAGTATGTAGAATGAATATCAGTGTGAAATAATTTATTCAAGATCAGTTTATGTAGAAACATGATTAAGCATAAATTATAAGAAGAAAAAGACATTGACCTTTTTGTTACGGATTTTCATTATCGATTTCAAACCCTAGCTTTCGGTGTTGAAAATTTGGGGGGAAATGTTTGAGTGAATTTTTGGGGGGTTAGGAATGGGGAGTAGTAGGTTCTAGAGGGAAATTTTATTCTATTCGATTGAAAATAAAATGGTTTTTAAACACTGTATTCATTAGCGTATTTAGTTTTGGCTAATTTTTATCAGGATTTGCTTATATCAACTTTATATGTTTTGTTTAAGTATTCTTTAATTAATAATCTTTCATATAATTAAAATGGCTTGTGTTTCAACGGTATTGTTTGTTGTGTGAGATAGGGTGAGCATCGGTCCCGGACCGCCAAGACCGAGGATCGAATTAGTCAAAAGTCTAGACCGAGGACCGGACCAAATGTGGTCGGTCCGGTCCGGTCCAACAAGGCCAAAATAGTTGGTTTGTGGTCCGGACCGAGGACCGAATTAGCCTAAAAGCCTAGACCGAGGACCGGACCGAATGTGGTCGGTCCGGTCCGAGTCTCGGTCGGTCCGTCGTTTGGTCCGGTCCGTTCTGGTCGTTTGCTCACCCCTAGTGTGAGAAGCTCCAGAGGCGAATTGTAGTGTAAATTTTCAAAATTTTCCGGTTATTTTGTAATTTTCCCCATAACAAACCATCTTTTAGTGTAGTTTTCAAAAATTATCGTATATTGCCCCCTCGACAAAAACTTTCTGGCTCCGCCCCTGAGAAGCTCCGCAAATTGTTATGAGTTCAAGTCCAATTTGCTATACAATGCTTATTGGGTAATAGTTAAGATAAATATAAAAGTAAACTTATATTTTATTAAATTAAAAATCACATATATTTAATGTAATTTGTATGTTCATTTATCTGCATAAAACACATAAGTACTATAAATATAGAAACAATATGTTATTTAATGTACTTTAACCCTTGCCCAGTGGTCATTGTATAACAAATTTCATAAAACAAAACGTTGTTTCTTGAAACTCTTCTTGTTAAGTAATTATTGAATTAATTTTTTTTCTAAACAAAATCGAAAAAACATATCCAAAAGTTTACTTTCGAACCTTAAAGAGTGAAATCGAAACTAAAAAGCAACTGACAACTAAACTTCATTACTTTTTAAAAAGATATGATCCTTTACCACATACGTTAAATCAACCAAAATTAAGAAGTACTTAAAACAAAAAAAAATAATCTGTTTATTTTTTTAATATATAAAAAAAACATTATTGAAAATCTTAAAAAAAAAAAAAAAAAAAAAAAAAAAAAAAAAAAAAAAAAACACACTCGTGCTTGTACGACAAGTATAACTAGTGGTTTTAAAATAAAAATCACTATCCTCGGGAATATGTGCTTTAACACATATAGTCACAAGGAAAGTCAAAAAGTTTTGCTTTAAGGGGCGCACATTGATAACTCCTAAAAACTACACTACGAAATGGTTCTTAAGGGGCAAATTATAAAAAAGCTAAATATTTTAGAAAATTTACAATACCATTTTTTTTCGATAAGGGGCACGTGCCTCTTGTCCCTTCGCCCATGCATATAGTTAAAGTGAGTGAGATTTAATAAAAAAAATTATTAGCATCAGTTAAGTTTATCTTTGAAATGTTTTTAAATAACGTAATGATAGACTCGGTTTAGATCTCACTTAAGAAATGTTAAAGTACTTATTAATGGAGATTAATAACTAGAAATCCAAGGTGAAAGAATTGGAAATGATAGTTGGTTAATCGGTTTGTTTGTTGCTATGTTTTGTTACAATGAGAAATGAGATGGAAAGTGTTATTTGATTATCAAGATGATTTTCTAAAAGTGGTTACAATTCTCTACTTATACACAAAAACAGAGAAACTAGTTAGCTAACTTTGGGCGCCAAAGTTAGTTATTCAAAGTCATTCACTTAGAAAAACCTTGTTTTCAAGTTAAAGAACCATAAATGTTTAATGACAACAATTTTTCACCTAAACACAACTTTCATTGTCAATTTGTTCACATTTTCTTCTTTCCCATGTTTGTGAGGAAATGGGTGAGGCAATTGATCATTCCCTTTGTTTGTTTGAATACTCGGTTTATTTGGGAAGTTTGGGAAGTTGTTCCATGTATGAAATAGAATCAAGGCGATAGTTTGAGATGGGATTGCTTTCATCAGCTTCTTTTTCGTCTGAGGAGTCCGAGAGAGGACGAGGTCTTTTTCCCTTGATCATGAGTCTTTTGGCACGACCTTCGAAAAAGGGTACCATGACATGGTTTGCAAGGAAATGACCATTGGTAATTGGAGAATGTTGCATTGCACTAACAGACCTAAAAAGGCGTGTGAGGAGCATACCATAATGAAGAACCATTTTGTCGGTTTTGAAAACACCAATGATTCTTTTGGTAATGTAATATGCAAGGTTGAAAGGTTTTAGGTGGATGAGGCAAAAGATCATGTGAACAAGGCAAGCATTGGGATGATCTTTGTTCCCAACGAGACAAATGACATTCTTCCTAAGGATTTCTTCCCACTTTTTGTAAGGTGGAAGTACTTCGAAGAGTTCCATTTTAAAGGGTCACGATGAATGAGTTCTTTGTTACGGGTTATTCGAGAGGGTTCGACTCTTTCAATAAAGATGGAGTCTCGAACAAGAACGGGGTCATCAAGAGGGGTGCAGTAAGTAGGATTTGGATCTAAGGCAAAGTGTTGATTTGTGATAACATCAAATAGTCCTGAATATTAAGTGTCAGTTTCCCCCGATAATGCTCATATTTTATATCATTTATATGGATTTACGCTTGTTTTCCTCTATATTTCACTTTCAGGTAAAATACGAGCATTGGAGCTAAAGAGACGCGGATTTGGAGAGTTTATTAAAGATTTATCATAGTATGCTCACTTTGAAGAAGTTACGGCGTAACTCCTCTCTCACATTATGCCGTAACTAAAACGTGGCTCAGAAAACCAACTTAACATAAGATTACGGCGTAACTCTATCCAAGATTACGACGTAACCATATTAGGTCAAATGAGTTTCCGCGCCGCTGCAAGCTACGCCGTAACTCTTGCATCAATTATGGCGTAACCAACATTTATTGAAGATACGGCGTAACTCCTTCCAGAGGTTACGCCGTAACCAGCATTTTTAGTGCAAAATACGAAGAATTGGTTGTTACGGCGTAACTCTTATAATTAGTTACGCCGTAACCAGATCTGGCCTATAAATACCCCACGATTTCCAGCATTTCAAATCATCCCATTTCACACACAACATTCAGTGAACGTGAGAAGAAGTCGAAGGCAGATCTAGAGGAGCATACGGAGTTATCTCCAAGGGAGAAATCACTCCCCTACGATAAGCATTAGTTTTTTTTATCTTTTCTTTACTTTCAATTCATGTATTTCGTAATGTTAAACATTGAATCGATTGTTATAGTTAATATGAACGGCTAAGCACCTGTGGTGCTGGCCTAGTTATGATTCCTTAATTATTTTGTTTGCGGTTACATTGCTTCCGTATAATTATTTCTAAGTGTATGCATGCATAGTTTGTTTGTAGCTACCCTTATTTTGGTAGTTTTGAATGGCGGTAGAGGCTAGTTACTTAGGAGATATGACCAACTGACCCTAAGTAAGTAGACTGAGACGGGAAGGGTAAGATATGACCAACTGACGACCCTTTCTACTTGTGCGATTTGACCAACTGATCACCTACCGTTTGGATGAACTTAAGAAGTAGGGGGTGAGTGTTTAAGATGCTAGCGCCCGAGCACTCACTATTACGAATCTAGCATGTAGCGAAACTTAATGACTTGGCTTAGGGGACCAGGAACAACTGGACTTATGACGGGGCACCTGATTTCTCCAGTGGGACCCTTTGCTGATAGGTTAGGACGAACTGACCAAATGTTGTCCTAGCGACTTTGACCCCACCTAAAGTAATTGGAAGTAATTAGACGTAAACACTACTAATTATGATGAGTAACTAGGTTAGCACCTCTATCCTTTATTGATCACAACATTCGCCTTTATTTGCTTTAGTAGTTAATTCTATATCAAAATCATATTAAAATCTGTGACACATAGACTTAGTTTAAATCCGCACACATAACTCTTGGGACGACCTCGGTTTTACCGAATACTACACTACACACGACCGGGTACACTGCCCGTTAGTGCACTAGGGTAGACCATAGGTATAACGAGTAATTATAAATATTAAAACCTGGTCAGTAAAACCTGCATCAATTTGCAATGGACCAATCATTAGAGTACATGCAAATTCCATCATAGGGTATGTGAAGAATTTCGGCAAATGTGGTAAGAGGTAAGACAATGTTTTGGCTGTTAATGATGAAATCAATTGAGATGGTTCCATCATTGTTACAGACAATCCAAACAGTTTTATAGAACTCAAAAATGAAAACAATACATATTAGTTCATTGATATGAAGAAGGCAATCAAAGTTTATTGCGGAGAAAGTTTGAGAGATGTTAGTATCTTCGAGGTAGGATTCCTAAATGACACGTCCCTCGTGGATGAGGCATTTTTTAAGAATTTTGAAGGTTTTCCAGTCATTTGGCGAGAGACCTTCTTTACGGTAGTATCTAAAGATGTAATGTACGGTATCGTGATGATCTTGTTGTGTCGACAGGCATTTTGGAACCTATAAAATAGTATTACACAATTTCAACAAAGTAAGTTACGAGATCAAAAATGAGTTGTGTGTGAATGTGTTTAAGTTAGGACATGAATGCTTTTGGTAATAGACGACCCGTATAATTCTTATCATAAATCGATCAAATAAGGTTTAAGAGCATTATTACAAGTTAGTTGATAATATCATTTGTTAATTATTACGAAATTTTAACATGACATTTTTACTTTTATTAACAATGGCAAACATCTTTTTAAAATCACTTTTTATTCATCAAATCCAAAAATTATCCATATGTGGCTTTTGTGAAAACTAGTTTTAGGAAAATGCAATCCCTGAGGGAAATCATCAATGGATATCTAATTTGTATAATAAGATCTTAAGAATGATTCAATTAACATAAACCTATTTGAATCAACTTTTGATAAGAAACTAAACCCTAGAAATAAATTAGAGAAAATTAAGGAGATATAATTACTTATGGAGATGATTAGAAGACAGAGACGTATGAGGATTAAATCCTAAGATGAGAATGTGTGAATTTTTTGGTCGTTTGGGAGATGAGTGGGAAAATAGAGGATGTTATCTGTGAATTTTGAATATTATTTGTTTTATGTATTGCCGGTTCTACCAGATCCTTTGAAAAAGGGATCTGGCCGGTTATGATGAAGGGATCCGGGATGACAGCAGACACAATAAAGTTTTGAATGTTTGTTTTTTGGTGTATTGTTTGTTACTAGTTCTTTTAGTTTATTTGGTTTAATGTAAATTATGAATATATGATTATTGCTCCTAAGCAACTAAAGCAATAGTTTGAGAAATTTAGATGAAAGAATACTTATACTCCAAAATCTTTAATGCACAAGGCAATACAACGAGTAGTAGAGAAGTAGAGAAATATGAGAAAATAAATTTCCATGAGGGAGTTTGAGACAGGGATAGATGAGTACTGATAACGCTACACGCGTCGTTCGGGGTCAAGGAAACTTCCTTTTCTTCGAGCAAGTTTTATAACACCCTAGGCAGTGAACCTAATCGTTGTAGTGTAGTAATTAGGGTAAGCCACGGGTATTGATATCGTTCTCTAGGGGAATAGGAATGCTAGTAAGGAGTTACTACGCTAAGGTTAAGGTTGAGGAAGATTATTTTTTTATCTTTTTATGTTTTATGAAATGGAAAGGTACGAATCTCGGGTATTGGATTTGGGGGGTTGGTATTTCTACCGATTACTCTACTATTATCTAATTATCTAAACTAAGGTTGTGGGAGTCTATGTCTAATTAATGTGTGCTCGTATGATAGTTTAAAGATGTGTTTACTTAGTTTGTATTACTCCTTAATTATCTCCTATTGATGGTTGAGTGTCACGTCTTATTCTTAATTGCGTTGTGTGTCTAAAGTTGTAGGGTATGCGTTTCTCCCTAACTCTTTGAACTTACCAAAGGGTCTTGTCTACAAACCCACTAGGGATTATAAACTCCTACTCTAAGGCGCTCTTTGGATGGTTTAGCCTACAACTACTCCGGTAATTATATTCTAAGGTTCACAAAGATGAATCAAGCATTAAGTACACAACGAATGACCTATCGCATTACTAGATCATTAGTCAACTAAGATAAGAAACAACCAATCAATATTCAATAATTAAGTTTCATACTTCCTAAGCAAACACACAAATAAATTAGCCGGACATGGAGAACATGCAAGCATACACACAAATAATCAAAGACATAATTGAATTAATGAAGTAAAGACTTATCTTGATGTAAGATAGGGTTTAAAACCCTAAAATACTGTACAAGACACCTTAGGTTCGGTTTTAGGTTTTTACTCCAAAGACTCTCCACACAAAGACTGAAAAATTCGGATTCTATATATAAGATTACAATTGCGACGGCGTCACCTTATGTTTAGTGACGCCGTCGTGTCGCCGTCATTAGGGTTTCGTCTTGGCCACGTTAACCTTGCGACGACGTCACCTTATGTCCGTGACGCCGTCCTCTTCAGCTTCTGACGTCGTCTGGATTGCATCTAGGCCGTCTGAGTAGCGACGGCCTACTCTTCCACAACTAGACGTCGTCACTTGAAAATACGAGTTTTGGGTTCTGGATCGTCACAATAATTTTGGGACGGCGTCGCCATTAACACCTGACGCCGTCGCCTTCTAGTTTCAGCAACTGTGAGTGTCTCGATTTTGACTTTGGCCATTTTCTTCATATATTCGCGCCTTTTCGTCCAAATAAGTGCCATTCCAGCATTTTGCCTTCACGAGACCTAAAAAGTGAAAAGGAACGATATTAAGCAATAACGGATACAAAAGTGATCAAATAAGGACTTAAACGACCCCTCAAAATGGTACCTTTTAAAACCTTATCAAATATCCCTACACTTGTTATTTGCTTGTCCTCAAGCAAATGTGCTTTTAGCCAATTAATTTATAAGTTAGGGGTCATGAAGCATTAATTCAAAACGGTCCACAACACATATAAGCCCCGCAAAAGTCATAACAAGCACGGAAATTACATACTAGCACCTCACATGGGGTGTTTGGATACTCACATCTCTCTCGGGTGTATATATGAAATATAACAAAATAGGAAATGGAAGATAAACACTCATTAACCGGTCCTAGTACATAGATTACCATAGGCTTGAGAATAGATCAAACCTCCATCGCTTTGGCGTAAGCACCTAGGAAAGACTATCAAAGAGGTCTTTTAAAGGGTTGTAATGTTAGGCTTACGGTAGGGAAATAAGGGTTTGGTGGGATAGGCTATTTAGTGGTGGTAAGTCAAAAATCTTTATGTTAACTGCATATGAAGAATGGCGTTGCTAAGCCAAGACTCGACACTCTAAACTCTAGATAACTGAAATAAACAAACAAAAATTTAAAGATAGATGTAGGATGGTAGCCCGTATGTTTTTTTTTTTTTTTTTTTTTTTTTTTCATACACTTTTACTCTACCATCCTCTAAGATAACATCAAAATACTAGGGATTTATAGGCATATCCCTACACTTGAGTTTTTATTACTCTAACACTAATTTGACCCGAATTGAAAAGATCAAAACACTTGGGGTACATTATTACGCAAACAAAGGGAATTTGAATTTTTAACGTTCCCTTCCCGTCCTTTCATAAACTTTAACTTTTCCCATGAATCCCAATCATCCCAAAACTGTATACAAAGGATATGACTCGACTTAGCAACTTATGCAAGCAACTAGATAATTGAACTAAGGGTTTGGGGTGATAACAAACATTTGCACTAAAAGTGAGTGCATAAGGGGTAGGCTAAGGCGATTTGGGTGTATATTTGGGGGTGGGGTGTAAACAATGCTCTTCATTGATATTCCGGAAAAACCGAAATATCACGAGAACCGCGAAAAAGATAGGCTCTGAGGGGTTAACTAGGGGTATCGTGTACTAAAGATGAGTACAACGCAAAGGGTGTGGGGGAATTACTCAACCGAGGTGGAAGAAGTAATTATATTACGGGTATCAAACAAGGGTTATCCTAATGCCTCTTATCATTTAGTTATTCCTAACTACACAAGTGTAGCCTCACTTGCGATCTCGGAATGCATCACAAAACAAGTTCTAGAATCTAATATACTACCGGTTCACACTCTAAGCATTAAAGATGAATGCTTTAATTCCTACTAATCTAAGGGCGATCCTCACATTTTGGTGGAATTTGGGTGGTAAAGGGTTTTTGTGCTAGTCATGCAACTTCCTATCCATGAGACGCTTTTGTTAAGACTAATGGCCCACTCCTATATGTCATAAAAAAATTTAAATTTTGTGCCAAAATTACCCTAACCGACATTTTCTCATGGTTTATTACACAATCACATTTGGACAAAACAAATAGTCAAGGATAAGCATAGTTTCAAAGTTCCCGTTTTATTTTCCCTCCCTACACTTAAACTGAACATTGTCCCCAATGTTCCCCGAAAGTATCAAAGTTATGATAAAAGAAGGTAATTAAAAACGAAAGAAACTAATACTCCCCTGATTAGCTCGGTAGGATCCGTGTAAAGTGGTGGTTAAATCCTTTTCAAGAAGAATTATTGCGTGAAAAGCTCCTCCCAATCTTATGTAACTTCTTCTTGACAAATTAAACCTGCACACTTGAAGAAAACAAAACGAAACCTTCGCGTAAAATCGGCGGTAATAATATATATAAGACTCGATTTAAACTAGGATATAATGCTTGTGGAATGGATGTTTACAGAATTTCTAAGAAAATTAAGACCTGGGAAATTCTAAAAATTTATAAGTAGCACAGAAAACGAGAAAAAATAGTAAGCAGTTTCTACTCCTCCTGACGCCGTCAGGTTATGATCCTGACGCCGTCAGGTTATCCTGACAGAAACTGGTCTGCGATTTTCTGAAAAAAAATTATGGAAAATTTATATCTTTAGAATCTGGAAACATTCCTGCAAAACATCCATTATGACTCCATACAAGCATTTGACTCGAACAAACACACATGTATATCTTTTAAATAATTGTAATTCTCATGTTCACGTTTCTTTTGAAAACGTGTGTAATCCTCCCTACACTTATCCCTTATGTAAAATACCTTTATATGTAATTAAGACGAGGTTAAAGACAAAATAAAGCATTTTTACAAATTCAAACATGAGAATAAACAATCAATAAAAGATACACGACACACAAATAAAAATGAAAAACAAATACACATGGGTTGCCTCCCAAGAAGCGCTTGTTTTTGTTTGAGTCACGAGCCTGACTCTACCCTTATTTAACGGATAGAGGGGAGGTTTTCCCTACACTTAAGTTTAAGTGCGGGTGATAGTAACAATACACACCCTTAGGGTGGAAATTTGCTACGTGAGGAGAGGGTGATGGGTGATTTATATGCTCAAAGGAGTGTGCTCCGTTCATTATAACCTTACCTAATGGTGTAGCGGGTGAATAAAATCTCTCTCCTAAAAATGGATCGTCTTCTATCAACTTCAAAAGATTCTTAGTTAAGGATCCATCTTGACCTAATAAACCCGGTTTAAACCCATAGTGTTTCTTGTTATCAACCATGAATGGGTGATATAAGTGTGTAAGGTCATGGGTTACTCCTAGATTAGCTTCCACTATACATGGCCTAGAATCTACCACCTTTATCAAGCAACTACCCGGACTATCTATTTTGATGGGTAGATTGGGGCCTAATTCAATTCCAAGATTCACATCTAAAGACGGAACATTGGGTAAGGTTTTTGGTTGAGGCTCCGGTTCATCAAAATTAGGAACTTCCCTAGGACTAAGAGAGAGGTCATGATAACAAGCATCTAAACCTACATTCTCTAGTGGCGTTTGGTCCAAAGGTTCTACCTTTATTGGGGTTCCTATAGTTTCTTCTACTACTTCCGGGTAAGTCATAGGCGGTGTGTCTTTCTCAAGTGATGGTAGGACTTGTGGGTTATCCGATGGGATTGGATTTTCTACTCTATCCTCCATCTTATCAAGATCACCTATGTATTCATTTTGTACTGTGGTAGCGCCTAACCATGACATGCACCTTGGTACCTCAACTCTAATCATCTCCTTCCTAAACAACCTTTCCGACCGAAGTTTCCAAATTGAAAATAGGTCTAAAGATTCGTTTTTTGGGTCCCATGTTCCACTTCTAAGTTGGGCGTGAATCTCAAAGGTTTCCCATGCAATTCGAACACCACGTCCCCAAATATCCCCATCCGCTACATAGTCAAGTCTCCTTTGGGTTTCGTGGGCGATACGAGTGTAAAAGAATTGTAGTGGAAACAGTAAATCAATACCATGATAAAGGACTTTTTGTAATAAATATTTAATTCGAGTCCACGCCTCAGGAAAGGATTCATCATGATGTTGCTGGAACCTCAAGATCTCATTTTGGAGTGGAAAGGGTAGATTATGTAGTAGATTTTGTTGATTGGGTGAAAGTTTTGGCAGATTCGCGTTCTCCATAACGGCTAACGAAATAGTCAATGAAAATGGTTACGAACAAAGGTCACGAAGAAGGGGGATAGACTAAGAGAAAGCTAAAAATGAGAAAAATTTACTTGATAGGAATCAAGCAAAGAACCTAAACGAGGTGGACTACTAACTAGCTATTCTATTCCCCGGCAGCGGCGCCAAAAACTTGATAACGCTACACGCGTCGTTCGGGGTCAAGGAAACTTCCTTTTCTTCGAGCAAGTTTTATAACACCCTAGGCAGTGAACCTAATCGTTGTAGTGTAGTAATTAGGGTAAGCCACGGGTATTGATATCGTTCTCTAGGGGAATAGGAATGCTAGTAAGGAGTTACTACGCTAAGGTTAAGGTTGAGGAAGATTATTTTTTTATCTTTTTATGTTTTATGAAATGGAACGGTACGAATCTCGGGTATTGGATTTGGGGGGTTGGTATTTCTACCGATTACTCTACTATTATCTAATTATCTAAACTAAGGTTGTGGGAGTCTATGTCTAATTAATGTGTGCTCGTATGATAGTTTAAAGATGTGTTTACTTAGTTTGTATTACTCCTTAATTATCTCCTATTGATGGTTGAGTGTCACGTCTTATTCTTAATTGCGTTGTGTGTCTAAAGTTGTAGGGTATGCGTTTCTCCCTAACTCTTTGAACTTACCAAAGGGTCTTGTCTACAAACCCACTAGGGATTATAAACTCCTACTCTAAGGCGCTCTTTGGATGGTTTAGCCTACAACTACTCAGGTAATTATATTCTAAGGTTCACAAAGATGAATCAAGCATTAAGTACACAACGAATGACCTATCGCATTACTAGATCATTAGTCAACTAAGATAAGAAACAACCAATCAATATTCAATAATTAAGTTTCATACTTCCTAAGCAAACACACAAATAAATTAGCCGGACATGGAGAACATGCAAGCATACACACAAATAATCAAAGACATAATTGAATTAATGAAGTAAAGACTTATCTTGATGTAAGATAGGGTTTAAAACCCTAAAATACTGTACAAAACACCTTAGGTTCGGTTTTAGGTTTTTACTCCAAAGACTCTCCACACAAAGACTGAAAAATTCGGATTCTATATATAAGATTACAATTGCGACGGCGTCACCTTATGTTTAGTGACGCCGTCGTGTCACCGTCATTAGGGTTTCGTCTTGGCCACGTTAACCTTGCGACGGCGTCACCTTATGTCCGTGACGCCGTCCTCTTCAGCTTCTGACGTCGTCACTTGAAAATACGAGTTTTGGGTTCTGGATCGTCACAATAATTTTGGGACGGCGTCGCCATTAACACCTGACGCCGTCGCCTTCTAGTTTCAGCAACTGTGAGTGTCTCGATTTTGACTTTGGCCATTTTCTTCATATATTCGCGCCTTTTCGTCCAAATAAGTGCCATTCCAGCATTTTGCCTTCACGAGACCTAAAAAGTGAAAAGGAACGATATTAAGCAATAACGGATACAAAAGTGATCAAATAAGGACTTAAACGACCCCTCAAAATGGTATCTTTTAAAACCTTATCAAGTACCACGAGTTTGATTATGATGATGATCAAGACTTAGAAAACCATTGTTGTGTTGTCTTCATTTCTTCTTTCGGAGATGGGTGGTGATTTGAGATATGAGAGTAAATGAATTTTGAATGATGGGGATTAAGGAAATATAGGATGGAATACTATTACTGACGGTTTGAGGAGTGTGGGAATTTGTGAAGAAAGACTTTTGAAAATCGTGATTTGATGTAACAAATAATTCACGTAGATATGACTCTTATGAAAGATACACCAAAATAGCAATCAACTAACGATTTTAGAGAAAAGATCATGTAGATGTTAACATAAGGAAGAAACATATAAATCAACATTTTAACCATATGCAACTAACACATTTTGAAACACTAATTATGAATAAGAATACATACCTTTGCTATATTTTCTTATATGATTTTTGAAACCATAGACGCGAAATACTTCATGAGCATTTAAAGTACCTGCAAGTTTTTTGCAAAAGCATGCTCACAGCTCTTTAGGTACTTCTTTGTTTGCAAACTTCATTATTCCTTAAATAGGACGAAGTATTCGAAGAAACCTAACATGAAGATTTCTTAAGAAGAATTTGTTAGAATTGGTTAGAAAATATAATAGGTAAGAATAAGACTATCATTATCCTAACATAGAAGTTTTATCCTTTTTGTAAAAAAATAGATTTGATGTCAGTTTTTACAATGGTTTTCCTTCTTTGTAGTTTTCAAAACATTCACGGATCGTTTCAAGTTTTTAAAGTACAATATATTCTAAAAAAACTTGGTAACAAAGCTCTAATACAATTTGTAGAAAACTAGAAGGGATGGTTGAATAGTTTTACCGATTAAAACTTTGTTTTGAAACTTTTAGATCGACTTATGTCAATCTATTTTGATTGTGTGGATATTGATAGTTATATATGAATAAACTATACTACGAGATAGAGAAAGAAAGACACAACCACAACACGAATATTTATAGTGGTACGGCTACAAGGTCACCTTCCTTGCCCTACTTCACTCCCCGAGTACCCAACTCGAGAGTTCGTAATCACTATACATCACAAGCTCCTTTAACCGGCGGAGAAGCCTCATAATGTTTCTTACACTTTTTCCGGTACAAAGGTAAATACCAAGTTCTTCCAGGTAGAACTAAACCTACGTCGCCTACACTTTATGCAGTACAAGGCTAGATACTTCGTTCTTCTACAAGGTAAAACCAAACCTATGTCACCTACATTTTATCTGGTACAAGGCTAGATACCGAGTTCCTTTATAATGGAGGAACTAATCCAAGCACCACTACTTAACACATCACACCTGTGACATACTTGAGAGGAGTTAACAACAAGAGACACTTCGGTGGTCTTGTGATGATGATGAAGTCTAGCAAACCATGTCTTCGAGCTTGCAAGTGTTCTATGCTAATCATCATTATCTCGCATTTAAGAGGAACCTGGATAATCACTAAGAGAAAAGCTACAGGGATGATCCTTAAATCTGAGGTTAGTGACGTAAGAATATAGAGAGAATATATGTCTAAAAGGGGTGAGAAGAAATGAGGAAATGGCTCACTATTTATAGAGAAATAGTTGTCTAATCATCCGGATCCGCCGGATCCATTCCCAAAGGGATCCGGCTAGTGCAATCCAAGGGATCCAGCACCTGGGTTAGTCCAGTCCGGATTTTGGGTTACAATTTCGGGTTTTGGGTTATGGGTCATGGACTATGGGTCATATGATGTCATACATGATGCAATGGACATCTTCGGTCATGGGTTATAGACTTTAGGTCATGGGTCTTGGACTTTGGATCACGGGTCATGGTTTTTACCTATTGTGATGTCATGCATTATGTAATGAGCATGGGTCATGGATTATGGGTTATGGGTTTTAAGTTATGAATAGTTCAACTCTATTTACTAACATATTACATTTAACTAGTTAATTCTAAAGTATGTATTTTATGAAAATGTAAGTAAGAAATATTACTTATATGTTTTTCATGAAAATGGTTTTGGTTTTATATTTAACTATTAACTAAACATGATTTTATTTGTTTAGTGAAATGAATTAATAAACTATTGACTCAAAATCTTATGTATTTTATTTATCTCGTTAAAATGATTTTACTATTGTTATCGACAAACATAAGAAGATCGTAAAATATAAATAAACGTTTTTACGGTTTATTTGTATTAACATATTTTTTCTTTCTTTTTCTTTGTTTTTACAAATCGAAAATGCATTAAAAAATGAGGTTGAGTAGTTGGGCAATGCATGAGTTGAGCAGTGGAGGGTGGAGTCGAGCAGTGGTGGGGGAAGTTAAGTAGGTCTATGTGTCAGGTATGTGGGTATAATAAATGTGTGTGGTAGGTGATGTAGGTGGATATAATAAATGTGTGGGTTATGTGGTATAATATAGAGGTAAATAAAATATTAAATTGGGAGTATTTATGACTTTTCATCACTATTAATAATAAGACAAAACATCAAATCGTTTGACTTTATTATTTAAAAAGTGACACATGTCAATATTTGAGTGAAGTTGCAGAGTTGAGCAGCTGAGCATGACCACCATTTTAAGAAAATGTTTAATATATATAAGTTCATCAAGTCCAAAGTATGTGTTATGTCTTACTTTTCTTAGCTCCAACTTAAGTATATATGTGGTTAAACTCGATAAATACTTTATGTACAGCTAATTATGCTTAATAGACATAATATACTTTCACTTCACATAACACAAGAAGGGTCATTTGCATATATATCCCTTCAAAGATACAAAAAATAACAAAAGAAAAATTGTATGCTGATGATAATTTGGTTATTTTACCTAACTTCATCTTCTTCATATATTTATTTTCATATATATATATATATATATATATATATATATATATATATATATATATATATATATATATATATATATATATAGTAGGGTTAAAATGAAAAGTTTCTTATAATGAAAAGAATGAGAAGGCATGTGGAGGTGACATGTGTCACCTTTGCCACATCACCATGCCATGTGTCACCCCCACCCCCACCCCACCCACCCCCCCCCCCCCCCGCCCCCCGCAAAAAAAAAAAAAAAAATCCCGCAAAAAAAAAATTTTTTTTTTGGCAAAAAAAAAAAAAAAAATTCCCGCCAAAATTTATTACTGCATCACAGTTATAAAAATACTGCATCACAATCATAATTGTGATGCAGTAATTTATAACCTTAATGCACTAAAATCATGATTATGATGCAGTAAATTTATAACCGTGATGCAATAACTTATAACCTTAATGCACTAATAAGTTTTGGTGCATCTTTATTATAAGTTACTGCATCATTCTACAAAAGGTGTAGATTGGCGGGAACACCCTGACCCCGGGTGCCTTTTGGAACCAACCATTGTCCACCCCACAAGGAATAGCTCCGGAAACTCTCCTGGCCTAGTGGGGCACCAACTGGAGTGAGCACGAGCCAAGACTCGGACCCCTAAGCTCTTATTCCACAAAGTCTCTCCAGTGTGCCCACAGGTTTTGCGGAGGTGGGTACCTATATGAAGCAAATGCCAAGGATGGGACTTGAACTTGGGTCAATTGACTCAAGCACAAGTGCTCCAACCATTGGACTAATGCTCCATTGGTAAGTTACTGCATCATAGTTAATAGTTCAGTGCATCAACTATGATGCACTAAAATCAAGGTTATAACCTTAAATGCACTAAAATCATGATTGTGATGCAGTAACTTTATAACTGTAATGCAATAATTTATAACCTTAATGCACTAAAATCATAATTGTGATGCAGTAACTTATAACCTTAATGCATTAATAAGTTTTGGTGCATCTTTTTTATAAGTTACTGCATCATAGTTAATAGTGCATCAACTATGATGCACTAAAATCAAGGTTATAACATTAATGCACTAAAATTATGATTGTGATGCAGTAACTTTATAACTGTGATGCAGTAATTATAACCTTGATGCACTAAATTCATAATTGTGATGCAGTAAAAAAATTTGGCGGGAAATTTTTGGCGGGAAAAAAAAATTTTGCCCAAAAAAAAAATTTTTTTTTGGCGGGAAAATTTTTTTTTCGGGGGGGGGGGGGGGGTGGGGTATGGTGATGTGGCAAAGGTGACACATGTCACCTCCACATGCCTTCTCATTCTTTTCATTATAAGAAACTTTTCATAATAACCCAAACCTATATATATATATATATATATATATATATATATATATATATATATATATATATATATATATATATATATATATATATTTGAGATCAAGTAAGATCATTTTTAAAATTGTTAAAATAAGAACCAATAGAAGGTTGACAAGTGTATAATGACTAATTAACTAAACAAAATATCACTAATAAATACATAAGGGTATTATGGACAATTTTTTAATCCTCATTTTGTGGCCTAACTGAACCATAATTCACTCAAAAATTCACAATAGAATAAATGCAAAGATTATATGTCTCTCTCTCGTCTAAAACACCATTATCTATCTCTAGTATATTATTTGCATTTCATTCTTACCACCATTTATAAACAATATCAGTAGTTGTTATTTATTGGTAATATACGGATTCTATTTAGCTTACAATATGATCGATTTTCGATTTATCTTGGGAACCCGTATGGGTTTTTCTTATTTGGCATTCAGATTATTTACCACCATTGACATATTATATCTATATGAGCGTGTCACAAATCTGATGCATCGTACTTTTTCTTGTCAAGGCTTTGTTATCCCGGCAAGCGTGTCACATAACTATCACTTATTCCGTCGAGGCTTTGTTTCGAATCATGGTTTGTTTGGGTAACAAAAATAAAGTTATGTTTGTATATAAAATGCATGAACTCTCTTTTGTCACTAGTAGATTAGTGTTTAAACTATTTTGATGCATGTATTTACTTACATGCATCGATCACAAGATTTCGGATGCAAATCATATCACAAGATTTCGAATTTGTAATTTCTATCTGTTAATAGTAAATAATTGACTATACTAATTAAATGTATCAATATATGTATGGCTCATGTATCAATGTATCAACGTATGTATGATTCATGTATCAATGTATGTATGGACCATGTATCAATGTATCGTATGGTCATGTATCAATGTATCAGACATTGTATGTGTGACCTTTGTATCAGTATATCATTATATTAGTGGTTGTATGTATGACTTATATATTAATATATCATATTACTAATAATAATAAAAGAAAAAAAAGTCATGGGGTATTGTGTTGACCGAAAGGTATTAAATTTATGTGTCATTAAATTGGTTGGTGAAAAGAACATGTACCAAAATACCCTTGAAACTCTATTTAATTACCATAATGACTCTCATTTAATAGTAATCTCATCTAAAATCAATTAATAGATCCAACGGTCTATATTGGTTCTCATTTTTATAACTTTAAAAAATCTCTCACATTAACCCTCCCCTATATATATATATATATATATATATATATATATATATATATATTAAATTAATAGACTCAAAGTTTGTTGGTAAATGTGGTTGTGGTGGCGGTGGTGGGTGGATTTGGTCGTGGCTAAAAGTGGTGGTGATGTCGGCGATGGTGTTAGGGAATGGAGGTGGTGCAACTAAAAAGGGTGGGGTGGTGGTGTTAGGGATTGGTAGTGGCGACGACTAGCGGCTTATGGTGGTGGCGGTTGTTAAATGGTGGTGGTGAAGGTACCAGGTGACAGCTTATAATGGTGGTTGTTGATTGGTAATGGTAATGGTGTTAGGGATTGGTGGTGGTGGGGGCTAATTGTTTACGGTGGTGGTGTTTGTTGATTGGTGATGGTGGCGGTGGCGGCCAAAATTCATGGCGGTGTTTGCAGCCTTAAGCGGTGGCAATGGCTCGTGAAAAGTATAGGGGCATTTAAGTCATTCACTATGAAATGGGTGGACTTAATTATGAATACTGATTAGTTGATGGTGTTGTTCCCTATTCACTATCGTTTAAAAACAATTAAGTACTTAAAACAAATTTAACTGTGAATAATGACTGAAAGTAATGTAAGTAAAACACATAGTATTTTCAACATCATATTCTTATTAGAAATCAATCAAAAGAATACGTTACCCAAGTACTTGCGGAATAGTACTTGGGATTGAAATGACAAGGTTTGGGGTGACTCCTCTCTAAGCTCAGGCTAAGTCTGAGCATAACTCTTAGAACCCACTGAGCTAGCTCAAGGATAAAGTTGTATTTGGAGGAGTGAAAAGTTGGCTTGTGTGTATGCGTGTTTTTACAATTCACAAGCTTAAACTTTTCACTCTTCTTCTTATGCTATTTATACAAGTATGATATTTAACTTTAACCTAGAAGACAAAAACATAGATCACAGCAAACACGAATATTGATGTATTCGGTTACTGTTCACCTTTCTATTTATAGTAGGCGGCGAGACTATTTCCTTTGACAGAGAATCGCCGCTTACTATAAATGGGAAGATATGATCTTCATAGATTGAGACTATGTATAAAATGGATAAACACTTGAGGGACTTAGTTTTATCTGGGTAAAACTTTCCCGCCTAGTCCAGCTCATTCTTCAGTCTTTAAAGCCTTCAGTCTCTTCCTTTGTTTGTCTTCAGTGTTTAACAGTTGGAGAGGAGTCGAAGGGATTCAGTGAGTTATTGTCATCACTCACTGAATCCACTATCTTCTTCTTGACTTAGTCTTCACCCTTTAAGTTCCGCCTTGCAGAGTGGAGAGGCTCCTTCTTCGCCTCATACTAAGTGTCCTGAAGATAGCTCACTGAGAGACTATGCGCTCAGTGACCTGATTGTGTTTAACGGATTAAACACTTAGGTTATTTTCTATTCAAATCCTAGTTTAATGGGTTTGGGTATTTACTGAACCCAACAGTCTCCCCCTATTTGGATATACAAATAGCCTAAGTGTTTGATCAGTGTAAGTGAGCAAAAAGGCTTATTCTTACACTGAATGTACTAATGAATACAATAAGGAACATTTGAGTAATTTGATAAAACATACATATTTTATTGATCAGATTACATATTTCCTATCACTAGTACAAAAGGATAAAATGATGTCAGTCCAGATGGATACCCAGTGCTTCGAGCTTCACTTTCTTGGTGATGAGTGTTTCCCTATCAGGATGGTCTCTTATCTTTGCATTCAGGTCTTGACAGAACCTGATGTTTGCTGGGGATTGGATCTGAGAGGCCACTGGGATGTAGCTGATCATTGTAGCCACTCCTGCCTAATCGATATCACTCCACCTTTGGAAAGCTGGGTTCCCGTAGACATCAATGAAAAATAGCCCTCTTTCAGGCTTTTCAATCACTAAACAGTTCACAAATTTTACCCCCTCAGGCAGCTCTCTGTTGCATTCTAAGCCAGGCACTTTGATTTCAGGTTGGAACTCAATTCTTTTCCTTTTGCCAGTGGAAGCTTGTGATTGAGATCCTTGAGGTGCAGTCAAGGCAGGCTGAATTCCCAGTTGGGCTGGTGCATCCCTCAGCCTTTCATATCTTTTACTAAGCATTTTCATCAGATCCTTGACCACCTTATTTTGCTTCTTTCCAATGATCGGACCAAGTTCATCAAGTTCAGTGATCCCAAAGTCACTGAATTTTAAGGGATCATGAACCTCAAAGTGTCTTTTGTCATCCCCTCTGTAAACATTCATAGCCAATGGTTTGGTGTTGGGAATAATCTTGACATCAGTGATTTTTTCAGGAAGCCTTCGGCTGGTCATTGTCCAGTTGTACTCCTCAATTCTGCTTTGCCTGAGAGCTTCAGTTTTCTTTCTCTTTTCTTCATACTGCTTTCTCATTGCAGCCATTTGAGCAGCTTGAGCATCTTTGAATTTTTGTCCTGCCTGACCCTTTGGGAGCTTGCTTGCATCTAATCCCATGTTCTTAGCTTCTTCGGCGACAACCTTTTCCAGTGCTTCTTTGGTCTTCTTATCATCCTCAGCTTGTTTCAATTTCCTTTCTTCTTTAGCAAGGTATTTGGTTAGCTGTTGAGGAGTGAAGAGGTATTCAGTGTCACCGATTTTGTAGGGAATCTTCTCAGGCTCAGTTGTTGTCAATATGCCTTTGCCTTTGTCCTGGCCTGAGGAAGAAGATGCAACCAAGGGTGGTGTTGTTGTCATTATTGGTGTTGTGACTGTTAGTGTTGTTGTTTGTGGTGGTAGAGATGAGATGGGTATTGCTGAGACTGGTGCAGATGATGTAGGAGCTACTGAGACTGGTGGTGTTTGCTCCCCCTCAGTGTGAAGAGGAGTTTCTTCAGCAGTATTCTCCCCCTCAACTGTTGCCGGAGCTTCAGTGAGGGCAAGAGTTGGCGTTGGTGCTGAGGGGGACTGAGCAGCTTGACCCTTGAAGGCCTGATAGATTTCAGTCATCATAGCCTTAATCTCTGTAGTATCGGCCTGAATACCAGTGACCTTTTCATCCAAGTTAGCTTGAGAAAGCTCCAAGGCAGTCATCCGGGGACCAAGATTCCAGGCCAGGGAGGAGGATGCCTGAGCCATGGTCGCCACCTGTGTATTCAAAGAGTCCATTGTAGCTTGAAGAGACTGGACTGAGGAAGGAAGACCCTGAACATTGGCAGACTTGAGCAGATCTAGCAGTTCATTAAGGTTTGAGGATTGTTTCAGGTATGCCTCAGTAGTCTTTAGCACTTGAGAGTTAAGTGCTGGATCTTCTTTGACGAACTCCCTGATTTCATCGATCGTTGTGCCTACAGTCTGAAGGTGCCTTAAGAAGTTGGCCATATTTTCATTCAATCCGAAAAGTCTGTCATACATCAAGTCCCTGTGCTCATGAACATTTTCATCGAAGCCCTGTACCTCTGCCTTTAGATCAGCATAACTTGCAGCAGCCTCAGTATGTTGTTCCCACAATGTTTTAGTAACCCCTGAGTATAGCTTCCTTGAAGCCCTGGTGATCCACTGAGCCAACTGTCTTTCAGTGAGGGGAAGAACATTGTCAAACTCTTTGAATTCATCAGAGCTTGAGGAGGATTCAGAGGCCTGATCATCATGTTGGAATGGGGATTCAGTATGCTCCTGTGGATCAGGCTGAGGCTCTTGTTCAGATTGAACCTCAGCGTCCGCTTCATCCCCTGCTGATAAAATTTCTTCATCACTTTCAGTAAGGTCATCATCAGATTTTAGCAACTCAGTAACCTCAACAACTGTTAACAAGGGAGTGGGAATGGGTTCCATATCAGCGGGTGGTATTGATCCCTCTGAGTCTTTGTCCCCCGTGGACCCCTCGGACACTGGTGGGAGTTTCCCAGCGTCTTCTCGGGAGTCAGGATTGGTTTTAGGTTCCATATCGGCGGGTTGTTCCTTTCCCTCCGAGTCTTTGTCCCCCATTGACCCCTGAGACACTGATGGGTTTTTCCCAATGCCTTTAGCAGAGTCAGTGATTGTTGTATCCCTATCAGTGGGTTGTTTGTTTCCCCCTGAGTCTTTGGGATCGATCAGTGTGCCCTCAGACAAAGGCTTTGATTTGCTAATGTCCTCATCAGGCGTAGTGGAAGGCGCTCCCCTACCAGCGGGTTGTTTGTTTCCCTCTGGATCTTGGGGAGTAGTAGGTGTGACCAAGGGCACTGACTGTGATGTATCAGTGTCCTTCGTTGTCACGGGGGTGGTTGTTGCCTGGTCAGTGGGTGTCTTTTTAGTCTCAGGCTTTTTGTGCCTCTTAGGCTGTGCTCCTGAAGCCTCAGGGCCCTGAGACTTTGGTTTAGTCTTAGTCCCAATCTGAGACTTCCCTTTTCTCTTTTTAGGAGCAGGTTTAGGAGACACTGATCCCTCCTGGTTTTTTACAGCAACCATATGGGCCGTCAATTCAATAGGAGTGACAAGGGATGGGTCCTTTTGAAAATTTGATGGACTCAGGATGCCAGGTAAATTTCCAAATTTTTCATCCTGAGTATAATTGGATCCCAGTAACGATTGCAAAGCACAAGAGACAAACCTAGGATACGAAACGTACTTCGTCCTAGTTTTGCTCTGTAGCTTCGTTACGAGATCACTGTAAATGATCTCCCCTATGTCGACAGTGACCCCATTCATCAAGCAGTATGCCATCATCAACTGAATATAGTTAACTTGTTCAGTGGATGAGTGGTTCCCGCCGAGGACCTGAATCACAAAAGTGAAGAGGATCCTCCAAGCCACGGGGAATGAGCTTTTAGTGACTGGGGTCTTGTCCAAAAAATTTGGATCTAAAACGATTTGTTTTAATCCATCCTTCACTGTGGAGGGTTCAGGATGGGCGACATAAACACCTTTGTTATAATCTAACCCTGTTGAAGTGCAAAACGTTTTGTAATCCAGGGTGAATTGTTTCCCCCCATTAAGACTGAACCTGATGAGATACTCCCTGAGAGGTCTAAGGTTATTCTCATCAGTAGAAGGTGTCGGGTCAAAGGCTCTAGCTGTAGCCCAAAACTCCCTGAGGTAGTTTGGGTACAATACTGAGGGACATTTTTCAAAGGCCGTTTTGAGTGGGCAGTTGAATAAAAATTTTATAATGTCTTTATAGGTTGGGACATTTTCAGGATATTCAAAATTTCCTATGACATTATTTGTTTTAAATTCAACGTTAGTAAGATCCCCTACCCACTGAGAAGCAAACTGGAGAGATTGTGTTCTAGCCATTTCCATTAACGAAGATTTTAGGGTTTAAAAAAATGTTTTGACTAGAACAATCAAAATATTTAGATCTCTTCAAGTTTGTGATGAAAAACTTTTGTAAATGTTTACAAGGAGGGTTTTCCAAAAGAGGTTTTAAAGATATTGAGAACACACAAATATTTCTGGATTTGAGAAAGAATTTTGACAGAGTTTAGTTGCAGAAAATAATTTGTGTGTTTTTTGTGGTTTTTGAAGAGGGTATTTATAGAGTAGCGAGAGGGGTGGTTTTTGTATAAGTGTGGATATGTAATCGTTTGATATTCCACATTTAATGCTACCCACCACATCACGCAGTAAAATCCCGTCTTTCAAGGAAAACAGTTGCAATGCACAGTAAAAGTGCACTTTAGCAGTAATAAAATATCCATGGGATATTTTATGTGAGAGAATGCATTTAATGCCAAGTGGGGTGAGGTAAATGATGATACTCCTGACAGTAAGACATGTATTCCTATATTAAATTGGTGGGATTACCAACCTAGGACATTTAAGTAACTAATACTTGGAGCATTTAGTTACTCATTCAATGCTTTCTGTCAGGGACCCTGAGTGAGTCTTACTCATTCAGTGAGAGGTTTGTTTTGGATGTTCAGGGAGGATGAACCATTTTAGAGAACTTACTGAGATTGGTTTTCAGATATCTGACTTTCAATGTCAAGCATTCCCAATTCAGCTTTCAGTCTCCTGAAGGTAGGTTCATCCAAGGGTTTTGTGAAGATATCAGCCAGTTGATATTCAGTAGGAATAAAATGAAGTTCAATGTCTCCCTTCATTATGTGATCCCTGATGAAGTGATATATGATATCGATGTGTTTGGTTCTTTGGTGGAGGACAGGGTTGTTGGAGATTGCAATAGCACTGGTGTTGTCACAGAAGATGGGCACCATTTTGTAATGGATGTCATAGTCACTGAGTTGACTTTTCATCCATAATACATTGGCACAACATCCTGCTGCAGCTACATATTCAGCTTCAGCTGAGGACATAGCTACTGATTGTTGCTTTTTAGCACTCCAACAAACTAGTTTTCCTCCAAGAAATTGACAGGACCCTGAGGTACTTTTTCTGTCCATGTTGCAGCCAGCATAATCAGAATCAGAGTAACCCTTGAGATCAAACCCTGAGCACTTTGGATAATAGAGTCCAAGGCTTGGGGTTCCCTTCAGGTACCTGAGTATTCTTTTGGCTGCAGTGAGATGGGATTCTTTAGGATTGGACTGATATCTTGCTATTAGACAGACTGAGAATTGGATATCTGGTCTAGAAGCAGTTAGATACATCAGTGAGCCAACAATCCCTCTGAAATGAGTTTGATTGACTGATTTGCCAGTGAGATCAGGTCCCAGGTTGTTAGGTGGGACCATTGGAGTCTTTACTGAGGCACAGTCAGATATCTCATATTTCTTCAAGAGATTTATGGTGTATTTCTCTTGACTGATGGATATTCCTTTATCAGTTTGCCTGATTTGTAGTCCAAGAAAGTATGTGAGTTCCCCCATCATGCTCATTTCAAACTTCTTTGTCATCAGTTTTTCAAACTGTTTGCAAAGTTTGTAGTTTGTTGAGCCAAAGATGATGTCATCAACATACACTTGGACTAGTATCACATCCTGTTGAGTTCTATAGACAAACAGTGTGTTGTCTATCTTTCCTCTAACAAACTTGTTTTGTATCAAGAAGGCTGAGAGAGTTTCATACCATGCCCTGGGAGCTTGTTTAAGTCCATAAAGGGCCTTGTCAAGTTAACAGACATAGTCAGGGAATTCACTGCTCTCAAAGCCTGGAGGTTGCTGAACATATACATCTTCCTTGAGATCACCATTTAAGAATGCACTTTTAACATCCATTTGGTAGACCCTGAAGTTCATGTATGTTGCATATGCAAGAAAAATCCTGATGGCTTCCATTCTTGCAACACGAGCAAATGTTTCATCATAGTCAATGCCTTCTTGTTGACTGTAACCTTTGGCTACAAGTCTGGCTTTGTTTTTAATGACAGTGCCGTTTTCATCAGTTTTGTTTCTGAAAACCCACTTCATTCCTATGACTACTACATCCTGAGGACATTTGATCAAGGTCATGACCTTGTTTTTATCAAACTGTTGCAGTTCTTCTTGCATAGCCTGAACCCAGCTTGGGTATTTTAGAGCCTCAGTGACACTTTTGGGTTCTATTTCTGATAGGTAATCAGCATATAGACATTCATTGGCTGAAGCTGCAGTTAAGTTAGCAGCCATGCTTCTAGTGAGCATGCCTTCAGTGGGTTCACCAATGATGTTTACAAGCTCAATGTCCTGAGATCTTGTCCACTTACTTTGTGGTCTGGGATCTGAGCTTGAAGATGTCACTGGGAGTTCATCAGTGAGATCAGGTGCAAGACCCACAATATCATTTAGATCATCTGTTGAGGTGTCTTGTTCTGGTAGAGGTTCTTGAGTTACAGGATCCTGATCATTTGGATCAGTGTTACCTATCCCTGTAGGGACTGACTGATTATCAATGAATTCACTGATAGTTGGTTGTGACAGGTTGTGAGGCAAGACATAATATGAGATGTCAGCATCAGCTTGGTATGAGGAATTGGTTTCAGTGTTGTACTCATCAGGAGGATATCTTGATGAGTTATCAATTCCTATTTCTTCCACTGAAGTGTTGGTGAACCTGATGCTTTCTATACTTTCATCAAAGGTGACATGATAGGTTTCCTCAACTTGTTGTCTCCTAGTATTAAATACCCTGAAGGCTTTGGAGATCAGTGAGTAACCTAGAAAGTATCCATCATCAGCTTTAGCATCGAACTTGCCTAGATGATCCTTGTGGTTATGAATAAACACAGGACATCCAAACACATGGAAGTAGCTAATGTCAGGAAGTCTACCTTTGAATATCTCATATGGGGTTTTATTATGTCTTTTGACAATGATTGACCTGTTTTGAGTGTAACAGGCTGTCTTAACTGCTTCACTCCAGAAATGCTTTGAAAGGGCTGAGCCATTTAACATGGTTATTGCAGCCTCAATGAGAGTTCTGTTTTTCCTTTCAGCTACCCCATTTTGTTCACGGGTATAAGGAGATGAGAAATTTTGGGAGATTCCCTTCTCATCACAGAAACTCTCAAGCTCAGCATTTTTAAATTCAGTACCATTGTCAGTTCTGATTTGTTTCACTGTAATGTCATTCTGGTTTTCAATGTTCCTGATGAATGACATTATAGTATTAGCTGCCTGACTCTTTTTGGAAAGAAAGTATACCCAAGTGTATCTTGAATACTCATCAACAATGACAAGTGTATACTTCTCATGTTGGATTGATCTAGGACTGACTGGTCCAAAGAGATCCATATGCAAGAGGTGAAGACAGCTTTTGATAGAGAAATTTTGCTTGGTTTTGAAAGATGCTCTTTTATGTTTGCCTTTTTCACAGGCTGAGCATGGTTTGTCTTTTGCAAAAACCAGTGATGGTAAGCCAAGGACCTTGTTTTGTTTTGCCAAGTTGTTGATATTTTTGAAGTTTAAGTGTGAGAGTCTCTTGTGCCACAGCCAATTGATAGTTTCAGTGGCTTTAGCAAAGAGACAGGTTCCATCTTTAGAGAGGGTTGACATGTCTAAGACATAAACATCGTCTCTCCTAGGAGCAATCAACACAACTTCCTTGTTGGCATTGAAAATGGTACCTTGTTTGTCATTGAATTGTACAATGTACTTAGCATCACATAGCTGACTGACACTAATGAGATTGTATTTGAGACCATTGACATAAGCAATCCTAGAGAAAACTATTCCATTGCAGTTTACTGAACCATAACCTTCTGTGAGACATGATGAGTTATCACCAAATACTACCTTGGGCCCTGGTTCCTTTACATACTTGTGCAGATATTCCTTCACACCAGTCATGCTTCTTGAGCATCCACTGTCTAGATGCCAGATAGGTTCCCTGGCATGTCTCTGCACAAGTAGTAAACTGAATTAGTTTCTCTTCGTGACCCACTTGCTAGTGGGCTTGGGTCTCATGGTCTCTTTGAATTGAGCAATCGATTCATGGTCAGTGGTGGAGTGCAATGAGCTACCACAGGTTTTGCATTTAGAGACTGAGGATGACTCAGTGGATTTTGGTTGTTTTGAACTTCTCCTTGCATGGATGACGTTGTCATGCTGAGATGTCTTATGAGCTGTGTTACCGCAAATATCACAGCATATGTTCATAAGACAATCATCAGGGCGATGATCATTAAAGCCACAGTGTGGGCAAGGAGGAAAAGGCTTTGCTCTCAATTTTTGAGCTTTAGATGAAGAAGCATACTGATAACCAACTTTTGTGTAGTTTTCTTGACTGAGAGAGCTCACATATTGCAAGTGGTCAGCAGTCCTGTGATCATCCTTTTTACAGATCATGCAAAAAAGGATTCTATAACAATTGTCAGTGGTATGACTGGTATAGTGGCATAGATCACACTTCTGCTTGTTTTTGGTGGTGGCTTTTGACTTTGAGGAACTAGAGGAAGCTGACTTTGTCTCCTTGATTGGTTCAGGGACCTTTTCAATAGATTCCATTTTGTCAATTAGCTTCCTCACAAGTTCAGTCAGTTGCTGAATCTGATCAGCTTTAGTGGGGACAGAGGATGTGGAATTATCAGTGGGGGTCGATTCTTGTTGAGTTGGTTTTGATTGTCTTTTCAGAATGGTTCTACCAAGTCCAGACCTTTCTTTAGGAGAGTGTGGATTGTAATGTAATGGAGTAAGCTCAGAGCTAGGATCAGAACCCTGAAGAGGTTCCAAAGGTGGAAGTGGTGCTTGAGATTCCTCTTCAGACTCAGAGATGTGTTCAGTGCTACTAGACACATCAGAGAGTCCAAGTATGCTCTTTAGAGCTTGACTTTCAGGCTCTAGAATTTTCCCAGAGTCAAAGTTGGGAAGCTTACTCTCAGGATTAAGTCTTTCAATCCAGTCACTGGGCTTGGGAATAGTCAACATACTGGTAATCATGCCACCAGACACAAATGGTTTAGGACTCTGGTCTTTGTTGCGAGAGTCAGTGAGATGGTGTTCACATATGACTCTCTTTTTGCTACTGGGGGCACCCACAACATCAAAGACCCTTGGATTCTTAGCAGTCCAACCTTCAATGATATCTTTTTCTTTTTTTAGTTCATCTTGAAGAGCCTGATTTCTTTTGACTAGTTCAGTGTTTTGAATTTGTAAAGTGACAGCCTCAAGCTTAGCTTGTTTAAACAGAAGTAATTCATCTCTACACTTATTTGTTGTCCCAACTCTAGATCAATGATATATAGATTGCAAAATGTAAAGTGTATTGAATAAGTAAAATTGTCTATTAACTTTCTAAATGATTCGATTACATGTATATATACTAATCTAACCGGTACAACTAACCGATGCAACGGTTATGTTTGTAACCGCCATATCCATAACTGTTTTTTCAGTTATTAAGTTTCTAAGTGGCGAGTTTAGTCCCTCGTCTAATAATAAATACATAAGAAGCATAAAGATAAAGATTATTGGTTCACATTCTCCTCCTTAATCTTGATCGTTGCTTCGTCCTAAGTCTTGAACTCCGAGCATTTGTCGCATAGTCGCGAACTTCAATCTTGGTAGAGCCTTTGTTAGAATATCTGCTCTTTGTAGTTCTCCGCTGACATGTTCCACATTGATGTGCCCATTCTCTACGCATTCTCGAATGAAATGGTAGCGAATATCGATGTGCTTGCTTCTTCCATGAAAAACTGGGTTCTTCACAAGTGCTATTGCTGAAATGTTATCGACCTTCAGCGTTATCCTTTTTTCTTCCCATCCAGTTAGTTCACTAAGCAATCGCTTTAGCCATAAGGCTTGACATGCTGCTGCAGTAGCCGCCATGAATTCTGATTCACATGATGATAGCGCCACTGTTGGTTGCTTCTGAGTACACCAGGTAATCGGTGACTCTCCGAAATAAAATACGATCCCAGTAGTTCCTTTTCCTTGATCAGTGTTGACTCCATAACTACTGTCGTTGTAACCTGTAATCTTGCAGCCGCCTTCTTGCTTGTATATAATGCCATGCTCCTTTGTTCCTTTGATATATCGGATTACTTGCTTTACCGCCTTCAGGTGATGATCCTTCGGGTCTTGCATGAATCTACTGAGTAGTCCGACTGTGTAACTAAGATCTGGTCTTGTATGCAGTAAGTACCTGAGACTTCCTATTAAGCTTCTGTAGTAAGTTGCGTCAACTGAGTTTCCTTCTTCCGCCTTGACCAACTTAGTACCAGTATCCATAGGTATTTTCGTGTCATTGCTGTCTGCCATACTTGTTTCCTTCAAGATCTTGTTAATATAACCTGTTTGCTTGATTGTAATCTCTCCTCCTGTCTGTGTGACTTCTATCCCAAGATAATAAGCTAACAATCCTAAGTCGCTCATTTCAAATATTTCCTTCATCTGGGATTTGAATTCTTCGATTTCTTTCTTTGGAGTGCCTGTGATTATCAGATCATCCACGTAGACTCCAACTATAAGTGTAGAATTCTTGTTCCGCTTCGTATAAACTGCTTGTTCGAGATTACATTTCTTAAAGTCTAAGGACTTTAACGTTTTATCAAGCTTCACATTCCAAGATCTCGGTGCTTGCCTTAAGCCATATAAAGCTTTAGTAAGCTTATATACTTTTCCTGTATTTCCTTGTTGTATAAATCCTTCAGGTTGTGTAACGTAGACTTCTTCCTTTAAATCTCCATGTAAAAATGCTGATTTTACATCTAAGTGATGTACTTGCCATCCATGATATGCCGCTAATGCTAATATCAACCGAACTGTCTCTATCCGAGCAACCGGTGCAAATACTTCATCGAAGTCTATCCCTTGTTCTTGCACATAACCTTTTGCCACTAACCGTGCTTTATATTTGATGATGTTTCCTTTTGCATCCCTCTTGGTCTTGTAAACCCATTTGAGTCCTATTGCCTTCTGATTTTCTGGCAATGTAGTAAGAGTCCATGTTTTATTCTTGTTGATTGAATCTAATTCAATCTCCATGGCCTCAATCCATTTCTCATCTGTTGATGCTTCCTTGTAATTTCGGGGTTCTTCTTCCGTAAATAACAAGCTTTGAGGTTCAACTCTTCGAGCATGTCTGTATATATCTGACATGTTTCTGTATTCACGTACGGGTGTATCATCAAATCTATCTCTTGAGTTCTCTACAGAACTAGTAGTAGCTTCTTCTTCCTCTTCTGAGTGTGGGTCGTAATGATATGCTGGTGGTGTGTTTGGTGAAACTGGATCAGGAATCTGATCTTGTTCATGATACGTGTTATCCTCGTTTTCTGTGTTGACTGGTGTAACGTTTTCATTGTCAACTCCGTCTACCACAAAACTAGCCCAAAATGTGTCTTGTGTGTCCGTATCTTCTTCATCTTTGTTCCAAACCCACGGCTTTGTTTCCATGAATTTTACGTCCCTACTAACATGTTTCTTCCTGGTTATAGGGTCATATAACCTACATGCTTTTGATCCTTCCTCTACTCCCAAGTAAACCAATGGTATGCTTCTGTCGTCCAGCTTCTTTAAGTGAGGTATCGTTATTTTTGCATAAGCTGTGCATCCAAATATTCTTAGGTTTTCCAAGTTTGGTTTTCTGTTGTAGAGTGCCTCATATGGAGTTTTATCTATCAGGGCCCTCGTAGGTACCCTATTGAGTATGTATATAGCATGTTTAACTGCTTCCGCCCAAAAAGTTAAAGGTAACTTCATCGCTTTCATCATACTCCTAGTGGTTGATAACACTGTCCTATTCCTTCTCTCCACTACTCCATTCTGCTGTGGGGAGTACGGTGCTGTCAACTGTCGTGCTATTCCATTTTCTTTACAGTACCTTGTGAATTCATTTGATGTGAATTCACCACCTCTATCCGTTCTTAGCATCCTTATTTTCAACTTCATTTCCATTTCTATCTTCTGTCTAAATTCCTTGAATGTACTAAACGCCTCATCTTTCGATGTCAGAAAGTAGGCCCACATAAAACGTGTACAATCGTCCACTAACAAGAAAATGAGTTTCTTGCCTGAGTGTGTTGCTGGACTTATAGGACCGCAAAGGTCTCCGTATACTAAGTCCAATGGGTTCTTTGATTTGAATTTAGTTTGGTTTGGAAATGGTGTTCTACTGTGTTTTCCTAATAAACATGCGTCACAAATCTGCCCTGCATGATTTATCCTAGGAATTCCTTCTACTAGACCTTTCCTAGTCATCTTATTTATATCGTCAAAGTTCAGATGACCTAATCTAGCATGCCATAACCATGCTTGGTTATCTATATTTGCTAAGAGACATATAGGTGCTTCTATCTGTAATTGTATCTTATAGAGTCGATTCTTAGATCTTTCTACTTTCATCAACAACTTCTTATTCTTATCATACAAAGTCAATTTGTTTCCGTCCATAATGACTTTACAACCTATTTCCGTAAGTTGTCCTAGACTAAGTATGTTGCTCTTGAGGTTTGGTATGTAGTATACTTCCGATACTACCTTCTGTTCCTGGTTCTTACAACCTAACAGTATAGACCCTCTACCCATTATCTGTACATACGATCCATCTCCAAAACGTACTCGTCCTGTTACGCTTTCATCAATATCCCTAAAATGACTCTTTATCCCAGTCATATGGTTACTTGCACCATTATCTAAATACCATATGCTTGTATCCGCTGTAGCATATTTCTTTGGTTGAATTTGTTCTTCATTCAACAACACTTCCTTGTGTTCAGTTTCGTGCATAGTCATTAACAGTGATGGTTCATCGTCTTCTAAGATAAGGTTTGATTGTTCCTGAGTTGCTGGTTTTCCTCTACAGTTCCTTTTAAAGTGTCCCATTTTATGACACCTATAGCATTTTATCTTGCTCACATCCCACTCTCCTTTATTCTTATCCGAACTCTCCTTATAACTAGAGTTCCCTTCCTGTGGGTTGTTTCTATTCTTGTTCTGCCAGTTCCCTCGTGAGAAATTTGATTTTCCTCCCCGTTTGTAAAAACGTTTCCTATTTCCTGAGTGTTCGCCATGTGCGAATAATAGGTTTTCCTGGCTTTCTACTTGTCCTCCCTTCCGGAGTTTTATCCTTTCCTCAAATGCCTTGAGTCTTCCAATGATCTCATCTAAAGTGATTTCGTCGAGATCAGTTGTTTGTTCTATGGATGCTACTATCTGAATGAACCTATCTGGTGTGGAGTCTAATAGTTTTTGAACTAAAAGTGATTCATCCAAAGTTTTCCCTAATTCTTTTGCCTTCGTGGCATAGCCGTTTAGTTTAGCCGCAAATGCATCCACCGTCTCATCTTCTTTCATCTGAAGTGAGTTAAACCCAATCATCAATGATTGTAATCGTGCTTTCTGCACTTTATCTTCTCCAACGTGTCTTTTCTTCAACGAATCCCATAAATCCTTTGCCGTCTTACAACCCGCTACTTGTAAGATCACATCTTCCGTCAATGCTTGATATAGGAAGGCAGTCGTTGCCTTTTCTTTCTTATCATCCACTGGTGTATCTATCTTTGGTTCTATTGCTTCCCATAAGCCATGTGCCTCTAGTATAACCTTAATTTGTATAGCCCAAACTGTGTAGTTTGTGGTTTTCAACTTAGGGCATTGATATTGTGCAGTAGGTGTTACGGGTTTTGTTACAGTTACAGTGGTTGCTATATCGTCAGTTGTCATTTTGAAAGTGTTTAGAATCTTCACTTTCTAATTCAATGGGATATATTCTTCCTAGTGTGGTTTTCCTATAAAGTATGGAAATTTCTAATCTTCCGGGAATCCTAATAGTACGGGATCAATAAATAGTTTTCGGGATTTCCTAATAGTATGAAATAAGATATTCTATACTATGTAAAAGTAATGAAATCCAGAAAGAGTTTAACTTGTGACCTCGTATATCCGATGAATACTTAGAGTATTCTCTTGTTTTTGTTAGTAAATCGTTTACCAACGTTGCTTTGGTTCCCCTTTCTTTTCCTCGTATCCTTGATGTTGTTGATTCGGTTTCTCCTTTGCCTTCGAATTGCAATACACCAAGTCCCTTTGTCGAGTTATATCTTCTCCAACAAGTCTGAAAAACAATTTGTTTTTCTTTCTTGTTCCTCCACACTACACGTTCTTTTCTTCTTTCCCTTGTACGTTACTGATGTCTATTGTCCGAAATCAATTTCCCACGTACAAAATAATTTTGGTACCGAGAAGGTATCCAAAAAATAACTCCGAAACAAATGTTTCTGATCTTCCTTTTCGTTGTTGTTCTCCTTGTGTCGTTTGACACTACTCCACACAGTTCCTTGAGCGCTCCCTTTTTCTTATCACGTACGTATCCTTTTTCCACAACAACGTTTCCCGCGTCTTCCTCCCTTTGTGTCTTGTTTAACCCGGTTTCACAAAGTTTTATCCCACTCGTTCCTATTACCAAAACGTAGTGTTCGAATTCTTCCTTCCCTATGTTGTTGCCAACACAGTTTTTCCCCACCAATCCGTTTGGTGTACAACGTTTGCAATCCCCTACGTAAATGATCGTGCACTATCTTCTACGTATCCTTATTCACTTTGTTTCTCTCGGAAGTAAAGAGTAAACAATAACTTGTCGAAAACAAAAATCCTTGCGTATGGAATTTTGTTTACTGCGTATGAAAACAGAAAGTTTTCTGCGCTTGTTCTCCTTGGGTCTTTCTTCTTCTTGCGTATGTTGTAATCAAAAACGAAAGTAAAATCCTATGCTCTTGATGCCAATTGTTGTCCCAACTCTAGATCAATGATATATAGATTGCAAAATGTAAAGTGTATTGAATAAGTAAAATTGTCTATTAACTTTCTAAATGATTCGATTACATGTATATATACTAATCTAACCGGTACAACTAACCGATGCAACGGTTATGTTTGTAACCGCCATATCCATAACTGTTTTTTCAGTTATTAAGTTTCTAAGTGGCGAGTTTAGTCCCTCGTCTAATAATAAATACATAAGAAGCATAAAGATAAAGATTATTGGTTCACATTATTCAATTCAAAACCTAACTTGTTGAACTTAAAAAAAAGATTTAATCGCTGCTCTTCTACAAACTTAAGGTCAACATTGATATAGTTCATATAAGACTGCCAATTAGAGTCATCATCCATAGAAAGTAGAATATTTACCTTCTTCATTGTGATGTTAACCCATTCTCCATTTCTGGCATGATTCTTTCCAACAGCTAGCTTGTCTTCCTCTGAGAGGGCCATCAGTGCGCTGACATGCACCATTTCGTCATCTGATGAGACTGGCTCTTCATCCCAGTCGAAAGTTTCAGCAACAAGACCTTTGTTTTTACCCTGCACAGATTGAACACGTTTTGGTTCTGAGGGACTGGCCTCAAGCAATGCAAGCTTAGCTTTGATTTTCCTGTATTTAGCTTCAAAATCTATTGTTTTGTTCTGGTCAGATTTATTTTGAAGGTTTTGATGAGACTGATAGATTTTAGGTTGAAATTTGGTAAAGCCTGAGGAATGATTTGAGCTTGATGGTCTGTAAGAGGGTTCAGAAATTGTTTTTGAAAAACAGTCCTTTGCAAAATGACCTCTTTTGTGACACTTAAAGCATTCAGTGTCCTCATTTGCTTTAGCAGTTGAAAAACCTTTGTTTCTTTTAATAAACCTTCGAGAGTTTGCAAGGAGTGCCCTTTCCTGAAATTCAACGTTCAGGTCATTTAGGTACTCCTCACATGATCTCTCATCAGGCTCGTCATCAGAGTTTTCTTGAAAATCTTGAACCACATTGTTAGAAAAGAAAGCAGTTGACATAGGTGAGGTGGTGGTCAGGGACTTCTTGACATCCTGAGACTTCTTTAAGTCAGGGTATCGTCTGTTGATGAGGTTTTCCTCATAGACAAATTTCCCATAAATTTCAGGAAGATCAAGGTTTTGGATATGATTTGCATTTCTAAGTCCCTGAGAGAAGTTTAACCACTTCTCAGGAAGACAATTGACAAAACCAACATTAATCTCATGTTTGGACAACTTAACACCATCATTAGCCAGTTCATTTAAAAGGGTTTTGTAACGGGTGTAAGTTTGAGAGAGTGTTTCTGAGTCCCTAGCCCTGAAGGTATTGTACTCAAGTTTCAGGTCCATTATCATGTTTTCCTTGGTATCAGATGGGCCTTCATGGCTATGTACTAGGTCATCCCAGGTTTGTTTAGCTGTATCACAGCTTATAACTGACTCCATTATATCATCAGGAAGGCAAGATATGATGATACTTTTGAGTCTTTGGTCCTGGTTGACCACTCTCCTTTCATCCTGGGTCCACTGAGCTTCAGGCTTGGGCAAACCTTCAGCAGTCTTTGGGACAAATGGACCTTCATTTATACACTTGATATAATAAGGTTCCATCCCAATCAAATAGCAAAGCATACGCTTTTTCCATTTGTTAAATTTGCCAACTTCAAGTCTAGGGGCAACAGCTGAAAAAGCTCCACCCTTTTTATCGACTAGTTGGGGTACATCAGTTTCAGCCATAGAGATCCTGATTTAAAAACAGTTTAGAGCGGCTTAAGGTTTTATAAAAAGTTTTATAATCAGCCTATCTCTGATACCACTTGTTGTTCCCTATTCACTATCGTTTAAAAACAATTAAGTACTTAAAACAAATTTAACTGTGAATAATGACTGAAAGTAATGTAAGTAAAACACAGAGTATTTTCAACATCATATTCTTATTAGAAATCAATCAAAAGAATACGTTACCCAAGTACTTGCGGAATAGTACTTGGGATTGAAATGACAAGGTTTGGGGTGACTCCTCTCTAAGCTCAGGCTAAGTCTGAGCACAACTCTTAGAACCCACTGAGCTAGCTCAAGGATAAAGTTGTATTTGGAGGAGTGAAAAGTTGGCTTGTGTGTATGTGTGTTTTTACAATTCACAAGCTTAAACTTTTCACTCTTCTTCTTATGCTATTTATACAAGTATGATATTTAACTTTAACCTAGAAGACAAAAACATAGATCACAGCAAACACGAATATTGATGTATTCGGTTACTGTTCACCTTTCTATTTATAGTAGGCGGCGAGACTATTTCCTTTGACAGAGAATCGCCGCTTACTATAAATGGGAAGATATGATCTTCATAGATTGAGACTATGTATAAAATGGATAAACACTTGAGGGACTTAGTTTTATCTGGGTAAAACTTTCCCGCCTAGTCCAGCTCATTCTTCAGTCTTTAAAGCCTTCAGTCTCTTCCTTTGTTTGTCTTCAGTGTTTAACAGTTGGAGAGGAGTCGAAGGGATTCAGTGAGTTATTGTCATCACTCACTGAATCCACTATCTTCTTCTTGACTTAGTCTTCACCCTTTAAGTTCCGCCTTGCAGAGTGGAGAGGCTCCTTCTTCGCCTCATACTAAGTGTCCTGAAGATAGCTCACTGAGAGACTATGCGCTCAGTGACCTGATTGTGTTTAACGGATTAAACACTTAGGTTATTTTCTATTCAAATCCTAGTTTAAGGGGTTTGGGTATTTACTGAACCCAACAGATGGTAAATTATGTTAACGTTGATGTGTATTAAACATGAAGTATAATGGGTCACCAACCTTGCCGTTTTGTGTAAATCGGTCAACGAGAGTCAATGACTGTCAAGCTTGCCGGAAACTTGCAAATGTTGCTGGAAATACACAAAACTCGCCATAAACTAGTTATAATCACTTATAGTCGTTGTTTATATCTATTACAAGATTTTTTTTTAAGAAAAATCTTATCATTAATACCCAAAACTTTGTCGAAAATACCCAAAACTTGCCAAAAATGCCAACCCGATCAATGACTGTCAAGCTTACCGGAAACTTGAAAATCTTGCTGGAAATACACAAAACTCGCCATAAACTAGTTATAATCACTTATAGTCGTTTATATCTATTACAAGATTTTTTAAAGAAAAATCTTATCATTAATACCCAAAACTTGTCGAAAATACCCAAAACTTGACAAAAGTGCCAACCTGATTAATCACTCATTCGCCATTTTTACAACCTTGAACAAATGTAATCATTTACAGTCGCTGTTTATATCTCTTACAAAATGTTTCTTAAGGAAATTCTTGTGGGGAAAACCCAAAACTCGCCGAAAAATACCCAAAACTTGCTAAAAATACCAATCCGATTAATCCCACCTAGACCGACTAAAGCCACAAAAGGGTTGACCGCCCGACTATCGCTTCATGATTTTTGCAACTTTGGTTATAGGTACGAGTATATTAAGTACAAACAGGAAGTATAATGAGTTTTATGTATGAGTATATTAAGTATTTGGGTTAATGACATGTAATAGCAACATACTTTTTCATTTGTTCAAATATAATATATAAACCCAAAAAAATACCACAATATCCATCCAACTTTCAAATTTGTTTCATTATCATACGTTTTTGCATCATCTCTATGCACCGTTAGTCCTTTTGACCAACGACCGTTAGTCATCTCTTTGCACCGTTAGTCCTTTTTATACGATTTTTTTACATTTTCATACGTTTCTATCTATTTTATATGTTTTAACCCGTTTGTTACTCTTTTGTTCGTTTTTAAATGTCTTTGTCCATTTTTATACGTTTTCAAGCGTTTTATAGGTTTTTATATGTTTTATATGTATTCTTACGTTTTTATCCGTTTTTATACGTTTACGTCCGTTTTAATACGTTTTCATCCGGTTTTATATGTTTATACGCTTTTATCCGTTTTTATACTTTTTCATATGTTTTGCCCGTTTCTATTCGTTTTCTTATGTTTTTATACGTTTTTGTTCTTTTTTTACGTTTTCGTCAAATTTTATACGATTTTTACGTTTTCATACATTTTTTCCCGTTTCTATACATTTTTGTTCATTTTATACGTTTTCGTCGGCTTTTATACGGTCTTTACGTTTTCATACATTTTTGTCCGTTTTTATATGTTTTTCATACGTTTTTGTTCGTTTTATACGTTTTTGTCGGTTTTTATAGGTTTTTACGTTTTCATACGTTTTGCCCGTTTTTGTTCGTTTTTATACATTTTCATCCATCTTTATACGATTTTTACTTTTTCATACGTTTTGCCCATTTTTATACGTTTTCATATGTTTTTGTCCGTAAGAATACGTATAAAAACGGATAAAAACGTATGAAAACGTTAGAAAAACGTATAAAAACAGACAAAAACGTATAAAAATGCTTGAAAACGTATGAAGACGGACGAAAACGTTTAAAAACGAACAAAAACGTATGAAAACGTAAGAACACGTTTAAAAACGAATAAAAACGCTAGAAAACGCGTAAAAACGGACGAAAACGTTTAAAAGCGAACAAAAACGTATGAAATGTAAGAAAACGGACAAAAATATATAAAAACGGATAAAAACGTATGAAACGAATAAAAATGTAGGAAAATATATTTTTGAGTTAATAGCAAACGGTCATTAGTTAAAAGGACAAACGGGGCAACTAAAACGTATGATAATGAAACAAATGAGAAAATACATTGTTATTACATGCCTAAAAGACTAACGGTGCAAAGAGTTGGATAGGTATCGTGATATTTTTTTGCGTTTGTATATGATATTTGAATAAATGAGAAAGTACGTTGTTATCACATGCCATTAACACCAAGTATATATAGAATTTATTCTATACGTGTCATGTCCTACTTATTTGCATAGAAATACGCTAATTGTAAATGTAATATACATGTTGTAGATACAAACTTCATATCACACATGGATACTCTGCATCTTCATAACCTCTGTATTTAACTCCCTGCTAAGCCATCTTCGTGTCATGTCCTACTTATTTGCATAGAAATACGCAAATTGTAAATGTTATATACAGACAAAGTAGCATGTTGTATATACAAACTTCATATCACAAACTCTGCATCTTCATAACCTCTGTATTTAACTCCCTGCTAAGCCCATCTTTTAAGTACGTTCTTCGGTCACCCCTGTTTACAGCAAAAATAAATCTTTCAAGAGTAGTAGAATATGAATTATACAGAGTTTCAGACCTTTATAACAATAGGCTTGTTCTCTTTAACCCACATTTCAGTTTTATAAAAATAGAAGAATACAAACTATCAAACCAGAAAAGCAGTTTTGAGAATGCAAATTTGCAATCAAGGTATCAACATGCATTTTTCATTTTAACCTTCACTTCCATTTCTTGATTAAATGCAGTTTAAGTAGTTGTTTTTAAATAAAAAAATTTAATTTTGATTTGTTCCAAACATACAACATTGAAATAAAAAACTTGCTTGAAACATAACCATTTTTTAAGGAAAGCATGAACAGCTACAAGTGTACCTAGGTCGAAAAGATGACTACAAGAGGCGGAAGGGGTGCTCTTTGGGTATATAGAGTCAGCATGTCCTGTCTCTACTCCGTTAACAAGTGCCAAATACAGAACTGCCAATATAAGAAAAAGAAAACATTATGAAAATTCAAGAACATCTTAAAATGAATGTAAGAAAGAAGAGATGCTTGTGACAATTAATCTTAATTAAGTTACCTTTTCCAGAATCCACATGACCGTGAGGAATAAACTCCTCAATAGCAAAGTTTTCCTGAGAGCATATACACACGATCTTGGCCTCAAACTGCCCAAAAAAACATTGTTTTACACAAGTGAAGTTAATCAGCTGCTACAGTTAGCAATAAATAAATCAATGAGAAAACAGTGCTCTCAATGCTTACGCGGTCAGCAGCTACTTGTTCAATGACAGGAGGACTTGTTACCATATCCCTAATAAAACACAAAAATTAAGTATTAGTTGGTAGTTTAAATAGCACAACAGGATGCTCAGTAAAGGAATAACATATACTTACTGAGAATAATGGTTCAGGAAGTCTGCATATGTCTTTGTACATGTAAAAGTTGACAATATAAAACCCATAAGCAAAAAATACAATGTAAAGTTCCATTAAGTAACCAAAAGTTCTCATTGCTTACAAGGTCGGTAACTCCTTTTATAGAGACAAGATCACCTCCTTCGTTACCCCTAATCAAGCATTAATAATAAGTCATACTTTGTAGTTACATAGCATTAAAAAAATGGTAAACAGGAAGAAAGAACTAGACTTACTTAGAATTCCGATTAACATTCTCCAAGTATTTCTGTGGTACACGAAAAAATATAAAATATAAAAACACATAAACAAAAAATTTAATGTAGAAAAACAATCAGCCGTGTTAATGTTATCTTGAGGTTGTACCTCAAAATACTTGGGACGCGACTCCATAAACTCCTTCACTTTTTCAGAGTACAGATCTTCATTGGACCGCAGCTGATAAATGTCAAAAACAAAAAACTCGTAAGTTAGAATAGAGGCATGTTAAAATGTGAAAAAATATTGTGGTATTACCTGCTCAACAAGTACCTCCCTCACTCTTCCGTAATTATTGTCAGAATGCGTTACTTGTTCAGACAAAGCCCGGACCTAGAGATAACAATTTAAGGACAAATGAGAAATAATTAAATATTAATCCTTAACCAAGGGTCAATAAAATCGCACAGCACTGACCAAACAATTCCCGTCACCCTCGACCGGGATATGAGCAAATTCAAAAAAATTCAACCTGATAACAAAAGAAAAATTGGTATCAAAACAAACAAGAATACAGCACAATTATATACCAGGCAAGTATCAAAGGACTAAAAACTGCTACCATAACCTAGAAAATTGCTACCTATCAGTTACAAGTGTGTTCAGAATGTGCTGTTCCGTTCCGCATTAAGCTATTAATTTATATTGTACCCACACGATCGTTCAAGATATAAAAAAACCAGCACGAATTGCATTAACCTATTTTTTTTTACCTGTCCTTTAGTCTTTTGCCATCCGGATATTCTTCATTGATAATAGTAGGCTGAACAATAATAAAAACACACAAATATTAGATTGGGTAAGTAACTATTAGTGATAAGTAACTTTTCCAGAGAGCAAAACAAGATATTTTACAAATTAAAAGAATTAATTTGACCAGAATATTAAGTAACTTGTCCACAATCAGTTTTTTAAAGATCACTTTCTTAAGATATGAGACGAAATTCAAAATCCTAATGTTTAACCTTTGTTCTTTCTCAACTAGAGTTTTCCTAGAGGAGTACTCCCTTTCTAGGCTGATGTTGGTCTCGTGTCTTTATGTAAGTTATATATTCTCCCATTCACCTTACAGTTTTGGCAAGTGATACTTACACCACTTATACTGATTCACACACCACACTTATGCATATATCATGTTGGGACATTGTGGTGAAAGAATAAAAAAATATGGTGTAAGTATCAACTCCCTACAGTTTTTAATTGCAGAAAAGATACCAAAGTGGTTTCCATGTCTAGTTAATAGTTTAAAGTTCTTGAATTTCGGTAATTTAAAATTTGGAGATTAGGATCAACTTCAAGGTGCTCTTTGTTTGCTTCGGAACTCGCCAAATCCAAAAAGACTTCATATTAATACTGAGCAGAGGGTAAATGTAATATTTGTAGATTTGGTAACTTGAGTCCTTTTTTTTCTAATATGATACTAGAGTTGGATTTTAAGCCATTGTTTCATTTTGTGTCTTTCCAGGAGCCTCAACTCATGAATTCTGATGTGGGACCAGTTTCAAATTCTTTGGAATCCCCACACTGCTTATACCAGACATTGAATCTATTGAAAAGTGCGGAAATAATATATAGAGAATAATCAAGGCCGGAACTACTTTTTATAAAGCTTCTACTTGGCAATTCCCCATCTCTTGAGAAGTTTACCGTCCAACCAAGGGGAACTTTTGATGATAATAGAAGGTATAACATTGCCAAGGATGTTATGCGATTCCCGCAAGCCTCACCAAAAGCAGAAATGATCTACTTGGATCCGAAGCCATAATCCTGTTGGCATACTTTCATCTACGTACTCCTATCCTAATTACCTTCTTTCTTTTTGTTAGTATTTACCTAGTTTTATATGTAGTGGGGTAGCACAATGCAAGTAGACTTCTATAAATTCTTAGTAAAATACTACTATTTGCATATCTATTTATCTGAAAAGTATTTTTAAGTTTTTAAAACCCCCTTCTAGTGATCGCCGTTTCAGTGAGGGAAATACTCTGTATGAATCTTACAGTTTAAGCAATGGCAACTAAGAAGGAATAACAGAAAATCACATCAGATTAGCCATCCTGAATTCCAAAAACAATGAACTATCCTATCCATGATACCAAGAGAACTTCTAAATTTTGCTTATAATCTGTGTGTAATGCACACTGAAAAGAATACAGAAATAAATGGATGTCCAGATTTATCGTATATAAATTTCTGGATGAACTAACAGTTAAAGTAGTCATCATTGAAGGTAAAATATCATAAATAGAATACTCATCTACCACATAAAATTCAGCAATCCAGTATCATCCACAAAGATTTATTAGTCATATCATAACCACAACAATCACAAATAACAAGAACAAAAACCAGTCACATATTTGTGTACCTTTATGACGGGATCCGGATATTTTAAGCACAACAGTTTCTGGTCGTTCTTTGAGAGGCATTTGAGGGCAAAACATCCTTTGTCTCCCACAACAGCGGGAATTAGAGGGTTCTCACAAATTTTCTGAAGAAAGGCATTATCATGAGTAGCAACAAACAATTTCTCCATGTTGTCTCTTTTGACAAAACTCATAATACAGTCTGATGAACACATTTTGTGTTTATGCTGGCAGCTGCAAGAGAAAAGAAACAAAAAAAAAAGACGTTTTAAAATACAGCTTAAACAAATAAAGCGCATAGCATGCGTAGTAAAAGATACTAACTGTGCCATCCTAAGTGTACTCGTCACTTCGTTGAACTGACCCATGTTTCCATATTCAGTGAACTTGAGCACATAGGATTCAAGTTCTTTCAAAGCACAGTGCGAGGTGTAGAGTTTAGTTTCAGGATCGCCGAGCAACTCTCTGATGCTCCCTATAGGTATTTTGTTATGAATAGCATAAAAGAGGAAAGATCCATCAAGAAACACGGGCGACGGTTTGTTGAATCCCAGGCGATCTCTGTAAATCTTTAGAGTACCTTCCGCCTTGTTCACCAATTTCTGAAAATGTATAACAACAAATTAATTAGCAAGTCACAAATCAAAATGTGATCCACATATTAAACTTTTGTACAATATATATCAACATTAAACACAAATAATAAAAAACTCATGATAAAAACGATATTGTCTAATTTGGGTAGCCGATGTTTGTAAATAACTTTTATTTACTTAAGACTTAGTTAGAAATAAAACTACTAGGTAATAATAATAAACATATAAAAAGTTAGTTAAGATAGCACCAACATAATAATTATAATGTCCAAGAAATAAAAGTTGTAGAAGAAATACAAAAGTCTATTGGGTCGTTTGAAAAATATAAAAAGAGAAGAAAAAGGAAGGCAAAATCCACTAAGCTGCTCACAGCCACCAATACAAAATTACAAACACACATGGATTATATATTTTACTATCTACAAGAGTTACATCACCCACTTTGCAAACTGATACAAAGAGTTGATGCGTGAATGAGCTCACGCTTCGTTGCGAATCTATATAAAATTGATCCAAAGGCATCACAAATATAATAATGTCTTTGTATATTAATCATAAGAAGCAACATCCAAATGTTGACTTGTGAAAGTTGTTTCATGTCTTAATAAGTGATATGCATTTTGAACCATGTGGCTTCTAGGATTTTAGGCACAAAGTAGCCATTGTTTTAAAAACAAAAAAATTAAATAGATAGAATAAAATAAAAATAAAAAAGATGAAAAGCACTCATTTGCAAGAATAAGTGGTTTGAACAGATTGCTAGATTACATTGCCAAAAAGGCCACCGTCTTTGGCAATTTTATTCATCTGTTCATTGTTTCAAAGTATCGTGTCTTATTTTTAGCATTTTCACAGTTGGGGTTGTTAGCCACAAAGAGTAAAGTAAAATGGATTGGAAAAAGGCATTACTCATAAATTAGATAAAGGAAACAAAACATATTCCATTGTGGTCCTCAAAAGCCATTATAGTATTGTATAACTTAATACTCTGCCTAGGTGAGATATGTTATGTCATAGAAGAAAGTCCCATACTACGATATAGGATCCGTGAAACAAACAAACGTTAAGAAAGCTACAGTGACCTTTGTTACAAAAAAGTAAGCAAGTTTTCTAACCGTCACCATTCTAAAAGGTTTTTCAGAGCATATTTTGAATTTTTTTTTAATTGTATTAATTTAGTGTTGAGTATAACATGTCTTAAAGCTAAAATGTACCTTTTTAACCTTCTTATTGCTCTTTTTCTTCAATCGTTTTTTTGGAGCTAAACGATTTCGCCAAACATCTTTGAACTTTGCCGCCAATCCCTGAAAATCGCAAGAGTATATTATAACGAGTAAGAACATATATCAATAATAAACACAACTAAATGCTAATTAACAAACTAGATGAAACATACTCAAAAAGTCAAAATCATAATGATCATCCACTATTTAACAATTTAGATGAATTCATCCGTAACTTAACCTAATCGGTCCGTAAATTGACTAAACACAAATTAACAAAATCATCCGTAAATTAATCTAGTTATACATTGTTTCAAAAATTAACCTACTTATCCAAAAATAAAACTAATTTATAGGCAAATTAACCTAGCTATCCATTAATTAACGTAATTGTTTCAAAATGACCTAATTGTTCCATAAATTAACCTAGTTATCTGTAAAACAACATAATTATCCGTTAATTAACAAAATTAACCGTAAATAAACCTAAATTAAGATAGGTAAATTAACTTAATTAATCCGTAAATTAACCTATTTATCCATAAATTTACCTAATTATCCTAACTGAAACAAAAATTAACCAAATTATACGTTAATTAAGCTAATTAATCCGTAAATCAACCTAATAAAACGTTAATTAACCTAAATGTTCCGTAAATTAACCTAATTAGCAGTAAATTTAAACGAATTACACGGTAATTAACCTAATTAATCCGAAAATTAACCTAATTGTTCCATAAATTTAGCCTAATTAGCGGTAAATTAAATAAATTGATGCATGAATTAACGTAATTAGCAAAATAAAGAGCAAAAAAATGACCTTTTTCATGATTAGTTAACATTTGGGTGAAATGGCGGGAGTCAAATTCAATTATGATATTGGGAGTCGGATTGAAGGCATTAATATACCGTGATTTGAACGTCATGATGAAGAGCTGGAAATTGAAATCCATATGTGTGTTAGATTTTGCTTTTTGTTTCAGAGAGGATTTGGGGTTTTTTCTCAAACACGCAGATGCAGAAACAAGGAAGGACATAACCTAGAAGAAAACCAATGTTGGTTGGTTCTAAACTTTACTACTACATGTTTGGTCCTTGTGGTTTATTTTTTACACATGGAGTGATTTCTTGGTTTTAAATTTGGTAAATATCATCGTTGGTCCCTAAAATTTTTTTAGTGGCGTACGTAGTCCCCAACATTTCAGTCGTTAAATTATGTCGTTAGTTGACTAGTCAAAGGGGTATTTTTGTCTTTCCATGTACTTTTAGTTGGCGCATTTGGTCCCTGCGTATACAATAAGGCTCACAACCCGATCATCACACTTGTTACTGTACTCGATCATCTTCCCACTTGTTACTTTACAACCCGATCATTTTCACATTTCGATCTGTTACCGTAATTCTTGCAATGGCAAATAAAGATTTGAGCAAAGTTACATTTGTTGAAGACATGGCAGATTATCTATATGAAAAGTATAAGAATAAATGGAAGGCAGGCGATGATGTGTCAAATGAAATGTTAGATGACTTATGGAAGTATGCTATGTTGAAAGGTTAGCACATTATTGCATTGTTCTTGTTTAGAATAAACCTTTGTCTTAATGACTTGATTTGAGTTTTTAGTTGTTCAACTGCCCCTATCTTATTTCACAGTAATCTCAAATGAACCCAGTGACGTTTTTCCAACCCTTGAAGATGTGTTTGCTCAGAACAAAAAAAAACATGGAAGGAAACCAAGCAGAGCTGAATAAAGGTATGCATTTTGGTTTTTTGTGAAATGGCAAACCTTGAACATGTGTTTAGACCCTTTTGATGTTCATTTGCCCTTTTATTGTTGCCCTAATGAATGCCTTTTAGTTTTAGGTTAATTTATTATTTGCATTACTAAAACTGAAATTTGAGTTTAATAATTAAGGCCCTTTACCCAATTTGACTTTAGCAAGTTAAACTACAATACTCAGAATGCAAATGGATTAGTTATACACTAAGCTGCTAGATGTTGTTACAAGTCTGCATACACTTCAGCATATGAGCTCTTGTCTTATGTAAACCTTTAGGGGTGTTTGGATTACTACACAGCTTGGTAGAAAGAGAGTTAGCAGAGTGTTTGGACTTATGTATTACATGATTAGTCAAACTGCAATGGGGCACACTATTGATGTTGATTTGGCCTTTTGTTTCTTATTTGCATACTTGATTTATGGGTTGTCTGTAAGTGTGTTATATATGCACGTTTAACCTGTGTTAACCTATTAACTTGTAGATGAATATCAGGAAAAGGTTTGTCAAGCAGGATTCAAACCCTTGAGAAGAATATAGAAATCCTTGAGAAAATGATAAAAACCCTTGAGGAGGTGTATTTTTACACAAAAGATTACCCTTATGTGATTAAAAAATCCAATGATGAAGTTGTTTTCAGTGAAAAGAGGATTGAAAACCTTGAAATAAAGCTACAATAGCTTGAAAAGAGGATGCAAACCCTTGAGATGCAGAGCTCCCTAAAGGCAAACGAGGATGAGGTGATTCATTTGGAAGATGATGAAGATCTTTCAAGTGAAGAGTATGTTTCTGATGATGCCAAAGGTTCTAAGAGATCCAGAGCTCCCAAAACTCAACCTGCTTCCACTTCAACTGCTCAAGCTTCTACCAAAAGATCCAGAGCTTCCACATCAATTGCTGAAGCTGCTCCCAAAAGATCCAGAGCTTCCACTTCAATTGCTCAAGCTGCTCCCAAAACATCCAGAGCTCCTGCAACTTCAAAAACAGTTGGTGAAAGGAAAATAGCTCATTCACAAGCTCCTTCAACTTAAGCTCTAAGAGGCTGCAGGAAACCAGCCATCACTGGAATCATACTTGGTTTAAGAGCTCCTAATGCTCCAGAAGTGAGATCTACAAGCTTGAAGGGGAAACGTTGACTTATTTCATGCTTGTTGTAATTGGATGTTTAGAAACAATTACTTTTGTTGCTACATTGGTATATTAACTAATATTTGGAAATGCTACTTTATTTTGTTGTAAAAATTAACACCATAATCTAGTATTATTAAATATGCAGGATTGGTATGTTTTTTGTGTTGTGTTAGCTTTTATTTGAGATCATTTGACTTATGTTTGTTGCAAGTAGCAAGTCTCTGAATGCTATGTAATTTGGCTGTGCTTAGACTCTCTTGTTGTGCTGAACTTGAAGGGGTGTTTGGCATAGCAGACCTGTCATTACTTCCTTTACCCCCCCCCCCCCCCTCTCACAAGTTAGCATTGTGTATGGGTTACAAATGCCTAACTTGGATAAACAACCATAGTGTAGAGCTTTGCTAAGTCCTTTAGTTAGAATGTCTGCCAATTGAAGCTTTCATTTTAGATCATTTGTCTTGTGTTTGTTGATAGTAGTAAGTATTATAACTTTAGTAATATAACAGTTTGTAATTTGAGTGTTGTTTGTAAGTTGACTTATAAAGTCAATTCATGCCATGAGTATTTTCAGTTTGCAGATTTATGGGTTGTTTGGAAATGCATAATGCAATTGCAGACTGCATTTCCACGCTCAAACAACTGTATTTTTAAGTATAACACATATGCAATTGCAGACTGCAATTCCACACTCAAAATGCAATTATGGGTATATTTTTGCATGGTCCTTTTTTGTAGAAAATAAAATTAGTCAACACATAAAAAAGAAGTGATTTTCATTAACCATAACAACAAATGTACAAAAGACATTATCCCAAACGACCTATACCAAGCACTGCCCAACACATAGAAACTTGAAATTAAACACAAAACCACCCGTTATTTTCCTTCTCAGCATCAACCATCATTTTGGAAATGTGCCTAATCCATCTTCTCAGCATACACCTTTTTCCTCTTCAGTGGCTTTCCATTGCCTTCCACCTCTTCATCAGCTATAGCTTCATCAACAAGTTCATCTTTTACTCTTGGTACATTAACTGCACCATGAATTAGTTTCACCAGTATGTTGTCTAAGGTTTGATTAAACTATGTACATACATTTATTGGACACACTTTTTCCTGGATAATCTTGTATTTCAGCATGTCAACATCTGTCCTTAATTTTACTTTAATGTCATTCACGATAACATTGAACTTGTGTAGTTCAGAAATCCTGCTCAACCATAGTGCAGTGAACTTTTGTGGTTCATTGCTGCCCTCATCAGACCATTCAAGGGTATGATCAATAACATCTTTTATAAAATCTAGCATTTTTGACCACTCGGTTCTTGTTTCATCCATTCAGGTGTTGTGGATGTAAAAAAAATTGGTTTTCGTTTCAGTCATTTGGGTGTTTTGGATGCCATTGTGGATGAAAATGGAAGGTGCTATGGGGATAAGACATACTCATGTGGCTAGTTATATAGGTAAAAATGGAAGTTGTGAGTTGCATGGTGGTTTGGCGGGAAAAAAGGGCCAAAGGACGAATATGGAAGGTGAAGTTGGTGTACTTACGTTAATACAAATGCGAAAGTTCAGGGACTAAACAAGTATTTTATGCTATAGGATTATTTGGCGGGAAAAGGGAAAACCCGACAAAAACACAATATTCTAGTCAGACACAAAAACTTTCACACTATTATAAGGTGAAACTTAAGTGGATATCATATAGATTTTCATAAGGATGAGTAAAAATAATGGTTTTCAAAAATTAACAGTAAATTGTAGTACCACACTTTACCGACAAAAATAAAAATACTAGAGATTCGGTTTAATTTTAGATTATTAGTAGGGTCCCTAATTTTACTGAAACATGTACTAACGAAATATGAAGGTTTTTATTCTACTATACGATCGTTTCTCATATTTAAACTTTCAAAAATAGCTAGACAACACTAATCTCACGATCAACCTTTCACACCAAAAAACTAAACTCACGTTCAACCTCTCACACCGAAACTAAACCCTACCCTATAATCAATAGCAAATATTACCAAATTAACAATCATACTTTTACCAAAAAAAAATAAATAAATAAATAAAAATTAACATTGATACATCATCGCTAATAATAATTTTCATCAAATACAACCATAATCATCATCATAATATGTAAGTACAAAAGTTTTGTTATTCCTCTCTTGGTTTATAACAATTATATAATGAACTAAATGTAATGAGCTATAGGTTAGACTGTTGTTGCCGATTTTGTCAAAAAGGGTGGTTTTTGTCGATGTATGCGTTTATTAATGAATATGAGAATGGGGTTTTTTTTGGAGACCTGGGAACGGGGAATGAATATGACGAATTTTTGTTTGAATAAGAAAAAATAAATCAAAAGAGATAAAAATGATGGTATTTTAGTTATTTCACATTGAGATAAACAATTTAAACCCAACTTTTTCGTATAGGGATGCAACATTGTTTTGCAATTAACTCTTTTTCTACGTATTGAAGAAAACTTGTTTATGTGAACAACTTAAGATGGTAGTTGAAACATTTATATGTTGATAATTCTTAACAACAACCCTAATAGACATGGTTAATAACATCTTTCACATTTTTCGCTTGAAAATAGTACAAATATTAAAACACAACGAACAACAAACTACATCATTTTCACGTGTGAAACAAAGAAGAGAAGCAATTTAAGCAAAATCTATATGTTAGAGCATTCACAACTATGGATAATCTTCAGGGGACTTGCGCATCTTACAATATAATCTCGTTGAGTCTCGACACTTCTAAACACCCTCTACTTGAGAACCCAGCGGTTCATGTTTTGGTACCCTTTATTCTTCTTTAGTTTGTCGCCTTTAAAATAGAACCTCGCATGTGTAATTTACATGTTCAAGCTTGTGTATCTGCTATTCGTAACACCATGGCTTGCCCTGGCCAAGCTCTTACCAAAACCATGAAAGCAAGGACATATTCAACTCACAACAGTCATAGTTTGGATTCCAGGTTTGATGCCTCTTCCTCCCCCCTTCCCGTTATTTATTTAGTTATTTGTTTATTTATTTATTATTACTTCATGAATCTTGGTGGATGTTAAATAACAAAAATAAAAAACTTACTGAGAACAATGTTTCAAAAAGTGTACATGTGTTTGTGCACATGTAAAAAGTTTAAAATATATAACCCGTAAGCAAAAATACATTGTAAAAAACCCAACAAGTAAGCAAATAAGAAAACAGAGGCATGCTCATTGCTTACAAGGCCTGCAACTCCTTTTATAGTGACCAGTATCACCTCCTTACTCATCCTTAATCAAACATTGATATTAAGTCGTACTTCGTAGTTACATGATTTTTTATATCAATGATCTGAATGGATTGTTAAATTATAAAACTTAATGATTTAAAAGTTGTTTTGTATTATCATTAACTTAAGAGGATGTTGTTGAATTGTTAAAATACATCTTTAGGTGTTATATGTCATGTTGTATTTATTGGTAAACTTAAAAAGGTGCTAAAATATATTGTAAGAAATAATGAGTTTATATGCTACTTTATATTATTAGTAAATGTAAAAAGGTGTTGCTAAATATTGAATATATTGATAAATAAAGTTAATGGTCTTAGAGGTTATTTTGTATTCTTAATAAATTTAAGGTTATTTTTAACTTTTTTAGAAAAAAAAAAAAAAAAAAAACAAAGTTGAAATTTTAAAGGAACAACGTCTCATTGTGTTTGAGAATGTTATATTACAAATGTTTGCTGAATTAATAAACGTTACCCTGCTTTCGATAATCATTTTTTTATCCTGGGTTCTTACCGTCACAACAGGAACCTAATATACGATCAAATTCATCTTCCATAACTCACTATCTACACACCATATGTAAACAGTTCATACATATATTCTTTATATATATAGAATAATTTCGAATGAGATGTTCTATAAGTTATCACAATGTGATTCAGTGATTGGTATTCCCAAATTTTTATTTCATCAATTATCATTTTGGACTCTTAATGATTTCATGATGAGTGCTTCTTTCTAAGCTGTAGTTCAAAGTTTTTAGAAAGAGATAATAAATGGAACAAAGACAATTTCATAAGTTATTTGAGAGTATGTAAAAAAATGTATCACATAACATTTGAGTGTGTGATATTAAATAAGGCTACCACTTACTTTATTACACTACTACTTCGAATTAAATAACCAGGATTTATATTAGATCGATGGTTGAGATTATCCTTTTAAAATATCCATGAGAATGAAAACACAATATTCTAGTTAGCTACAAAAACTTTCACACTATTCTAAGGTGAAACTTAAGTGGATATCTTATAGATTTTCATAAGGATGAGCAAAAATAATGGTTTTCAAAAATTAACAGTAAAGTGTACTAATGGCGTACCACACTTTACCGACCAAAATAAAAATACTAGAGATTTTACTGAAACATGTACTAATGAAATATGAAGGTTCTTATTCTACTATACAATCGTCTCCCATATTTAAACGTTCAAAAATAGCTAGACAACACTAATCTCACGATCAACCTTTCACACCAAAAAACTAAATTCACGATCAACCTCTCACACCAAAAAAACTAAACCTCACCCTATAATCAATAGCAAATATTACCAAATTAACAATCATACTTTTAAATTAACATTCATACGTCATCGCTAATAATAATTTTCATCAAATACAACCATAATCATCATCATAATATGTAAGTACAAATAGTTTTGTTATTCCTCTCTTGGTTTATAACAATTATATAATGAAGTAAAGGTAATGAGCTATAGGCTAGATTGTTGTTGCCGATTTTGTCAAAAATGGTTTTTGTCGTTGTATGCGTTTATTAATGAATATGAGAATGGGATTTTTTTTGAAGACCTGGGGGAATGAATATGACGAATTTTTGTTTGAATAAGAAAAAATAAATTAAGAGAGATAAAAATGAGAGTATTTTAGTTATTTCACATTGAGATAGACCATTTTAAACCCTACTTTTTCGTATATGATGAGTGTGCAAATACTCATCATTTTTGTACCTTTTAGACTGCAAAAGCATCTGAAAACACTCAGAAATGCATCAAAATGATAAAAATATCACAAATAAGTGTTTTATGTGTTTTAAATGCAAAAATACCAAAAACAGGTGAAAAACGTATCAAGTTTGCATAATTGGCAGTTTTAGTCCCCCAAGTTTCAAAAGTTGTCAAATCTAGTCCCTGGTCATTCCAAAACTTATAAAAAGTCATAAAAGGTCCTTGGGATTCACAAGTTGTAAGAAATTGCCCTTCAAAGTTTAAAAAATCACAATTTACAACTTTGGTCCCTCAACTTTACAAAAGTGTCAAAATCAGTCCCTGGGTGTTTAAAAATGGAAATTATTCAAACTACACCCTTGTACTATTCAAATGTGGCATATTTGGTCCTTATATGATAAGTTTTGAGAAAATTACAAGTTTGGTCCCTGGAGTTACAAAGTTGGCAGTTTTGGTCCTTGGATTTATAAAAATGGAATTTTATGCAATATTGGTCCTTGTACTAACCATTAATTGCAGGTTTAGTCCTTGTGTGATGTTTGGGGAAAGTTCAATCAGGCCCCTCACTTTGCACAAATTACATGAATGGTCCTTGTGCTTAATTTATACCAAACGGACCCTTTATGTTATTTATCCAACCCAATACCCATCCGGCCCAGTCCCAAGCCCAATACAAACCCACGTTTTTTAAAATATACCGCCATCACTGTGCTCCTTTCTCTCTCACGTCTGCAACTCAAAACCACCATGGTTTCCACCTTTCCACCTCACCACCACCTTTTCCACCTCATTCCCCAGCTGTCTACCCACTCCCCTCCACCTCCACAATCTCCCAATTTGCATTAAATGCTAAAAACCTGCTTATGACTTTTTGGCGCCAAAACTCTAAATGGATGATTCTGATGAATTTGAAAGATCCAATGGTTGGAAATAAGTGGGAAATGTTCAGAGGTCGACACAAAGCTTAACAAGATCATTATAAAGAAGAAATGAAGCAATGTATATAGCTATCTAGTGTAATTTTTAATTTCCTTAGTCATTGTTATTAATTTAAACTTTCTAGTGTATGTCTTAGCTTTCTAGTACTGTTTTTATCAATTTCAGTGTAATAAAAATCTTTTTCAGTGAGCAATTTTCATTTTCAGTTTCAATTTCAGTTTATGTAAAATTTCAAGTTCAAAAATCTCATGTTAAGCTTAATGTTGTTATCAGTTGTTATTATGGACTCTTAAGCTCATATAAGCTCCTAGAAAGCTTCTGAAAGCTTTTAGTAACCTTAAAACTCAGTTTAGTATAAAAAAGAAAAATTACCAAAAATATCAAAAAAATTAGTTAAAAATAAAAAATCAATGGAGATGAAGATCAAAGGTGGAGCAGGGTGAATATTGGATTGCCCTTGGTTTAGAGCTTCTTGGGAAGCTATAGGAAGTGTTCTCAGCTCTTGGTTCTCAGTTTTGTGCATAAACACAACTTGTAAGCTATTTCTTAAAAATTTGTAATTCTTAGTCTAAGTGTTTGAATCTTGTTAATTTTAGCTTAATCCTGTTTCATTATAGTTAATTTAAGTTAATCACTAGATTTCTTGGTTTGAAAAGCTGTCTTAGTGCCTAAAACCTTAAAACAGTTTTATAAAGGGTTGTTTGGATTTGCTTTGTAAACTGTGTTAAAGGTTGTTAATGTTATTGTTCTTATTTGTTACATGTCATTTTAGTTCATAATAACTCAGTGCAACAATAAAAACCAGACCTCACTTGTTAAAAAGTCAAAATTACCTTCAATCTCACCTTACTAGTTAACTGTTAGGATTTAGCTTGTCAAATTCATCACAGTAGCTTATAACTTGGTCACATAGCTTAATTTCATCTTATTTTAGGTTAATATAACATAATCAGTTAGTAGGATCAATCCTAAGTTCATATTAGTCAACTTAGATCATTTCATTAAAAAGTCAAAATTTCTCAATTGCAGTTTTTGAATAAACTTGAGAATTTTAGTGTACTCTTGATATTAGGTTTTAGCTTATCATCTCCTAGGATATTAGAATTTTGCTGCTTATCTTCACTAGAGTAATTTTAGTTTATTTTTATTCAGCTTATAAATTGCTTATTTGCTAGCTTGTTTTAAGCTACTTTTCAAAATCCTCCCCTGTGCAAAGGGAGTTGGTGTTATCTGCTTGTTTTCTTAAGCTCACACAGAGCTTATTAGTGAACCTTAGCTTGTGTATTTTGGATTTTTGGAAAGCTAACCTAGCTGTCTTGAAGATCCAAGCTTATTTTTTCACTTTCTAGCTTATTTAATAAGGCTGCAAGTAGCTTGTACCTTGTCCCATTTCTGTGTACACTAGGTAATCAGTGTTTTACAAGCTTTTTCAAAAGCTTGTCATAAGCTTATTAGTGGACCCCAGTGTGTGAGCTTGGACTTTTTAGAAAGCTCACCAACTCATCTCAATACCTCAGTCTTTATTTTGAGCTTTTAAGCTTATTTCACAAGCTTAAATTGCTTTGGAAAATGACTGCAGGCCTGTTTGGTTAGTAGGTTTAGAGTAAGTGCTTATTAGCTTATTTAAAGCTTATCAGTGTATTCCTTTGTATCTTTTAGCTTCATATAAATAGCTTTAGCTTATTTGTATCTTATTTTATCTTTGGTTCCAGTTTGTAAGCTTATTTGAGCTTGAATAATCAAAATAAGCCAAAAGCTTAACTGTTTAGCTCATAAGCTCATTAAACTGCTTATTTTAAAGTTTCAAAATTTTTGTTTTCATTAAAGTTGCTTATTTTCAGTAGTATAGTAGGTTTATAAAAGAAAAATCACAAAAACATCATTTTAAAAATAGTGATAGCGTTTATTTAATAAAAATTAGCTTTTTAATTTTTCTTTTCAGCTTATTATTAAGCACTTTCAGTTTTTATAATTTTCTTAGCTTTCTGTCATCATAGGATATTTATAGAAAAAATTTCATAATTTTCCTAGTTTGTTTAGTATTTATTAGAATTTAAAATAGCTAAAAAGTATTAAATAATTATTAATAAATAAATAAAAAGCATAAAAAATATCTTTTCATTTTTAAAATTAGTTTTATAATATTTTAGATTTTTCTAAGTTAAAATTTCATTTTTCTAGGTTAATTTTATATTTTCTTGTATTTAAGTGTATTTTAAATAATTAATAAATAGTAATTAATTAATAATAAATAGATAAAAAGTGTAAAAAATATATTTTCAATTTTAAAATAAGTTTTATAATATTTTAGATTTTTATAAGTCATAATTTCATTTTTCTAGCTTTATTTCATATTTTCTTATATTTTAGGGTATTATTAAATAGTTAAAAATAGTTTTTAATTAATAATAATTAAATAAATAGTCATAAAAATAATTTTAATTTTCCAATAATTTTCTTTTATTATTAGGATTGTAAAAATATCATTTTCATATCCATAGGTGTTTTATTCTTTTAAATTCACGTTTTATTTTGTACGTTTAAGTATAATTTAGTATACGTACGTATTTACGTTTGTTAATCTGATTGTTGTGATTTATAATTCTGTATCCAAATACTATTCCAATCAATCAGTAGTGTAATTATAAACCAAAAATCTTTACAGATCATTATCCTTAGTGATCATTCGACGTCTGAACGTTTTCAAACACCATTAATCCTCCGTGGGACTTAACGACCTGGGGAAACACTATACTCCTCTGGACTTAATTGCATTGGTTTTAGACTGTTTGAATTTTATTACGGTTGACCATTCACAAGTGGTTGACTTGTGTAATAAACTTGACAGTTTGGAGCGAATCAATATACGGATGCAACATTGTTTTGCAATTAACTCTTTTTCTACGTATTAAAGAAAACTTGTTTATTTGAACAACTTATGATGGTAGTTGAAAATTTTATATGTTGAGAATTCTTAACAACAAACCTAATAGACATGGTTAATAACATCTTTCACATTTTTCGCTTGAAAATAGTATAAATATTAAAACACAACTAACAACAAACTACATCATTTTCACGTGTGAAACAAAGAAAAGAAACAATTATGAGAAACAATTGGAGATAATAACTAATTGTCGGTAATATGTCTTGGATATTATGATAATTTTCAATTAAAATGTTACAAATATGATCGTCTTCAATAACTTTAAAAGTCGTTGTTAGCAAAACTTTTGTGTGGTTTGCAAAAATAGTTGAAGCTAAAGCTAAAATTGAAAATGAAAATGCAATCTAAGCGAGAGTCGGATGATAAAACTTATATTTTCATAAATCATTTGAAATATTTTCTAAGGCTTAAGCGACAATCCTATCAAAAATTCTAGAGTACTAAACTTCTTCGCTTAAACAAAACTTATGTTGTAAATAACTTAATTTCTAAAATCAATTTCAAACCATTTCTATTCACATATTTAAATAAAGTAACATCTTTTAAATTCTAAATCTCTACTACATTACAATATGGGAGGTGATTTGCACACTCCAAATATTGATTTGGACACTCAAAATCTTTATGTCATGACATTTATGCCCTTAATATTTGTATCTTGATTTGCACACTCCATTAAGTGATGTAGGGGTATAATGGTTAAGACACAAACATTTTGAGTGTGCAAATCAATTGTTTGAGTGTTTGGCATAGGTAGTTTTGTGGGTATTATCCTTTTAGGAATAGGTTTGATTGGTTGAGAAGGAATCCTAGCATTTGTTGGCTTGACCGGAGATGATTCGGTTGAAGAGATTTCGTGTACAACACGAGCCTTTTTCTTGGGTGGTTCCTTGGTGGATAAGTTACTACTTGGAGTTTTTCTCATAATGAGATGATTCAAGGAGGTTTGTGAATGTTTAAGTGCTGAAGGTTAGAATGAAGGTGATGACTTTAGAAGTCCTAACTTTGAGGTTTATAAAGCAAAGGAATTGGCAAGTGCATTCAAGCCTTAAGCCACTAAGATTCATTGGAATGTGATGATTAACATGCACAAGAGTTAACTACAGAGTTTGTACTGATCAAGGAACTTATTTAAGATGAGATGGAGTGTTCAAGTTGGAAAGATGAGCTTGAAATGATTTTTTTAGCTTGGTTTGACATAATCTGTCACCCGGATCCCACGATTCCCTTCTAAGAGGGATCCGGCTAGGCTAATCCTAGGGATCCGGCTCTCAGCAGCTATGAAAGGGTTGAGATGATGTTTCTAAGGTCTAAGATCTATTCTATCTTGTGTGTTTCAGTCTTCCTAAGTGTTTTAAATGAAGGGGTGCTTGAGTACTTGAAGGTGATGAGTGATGTAGCTAATGATTGCCTTTTATGGAAGAAATTGAAACCTTCATAAGTACCAATGAATGAACAAGGATGACACTAAAGTTTTTGAGAATGCAAGTGGAGCTAAATGATCTTAGTGATCAGATAGTGACTTAGGATAATGTCTTGGAGAAGATCCTAAAGGTTTAAAGTGGAAAAGCTAGAATTTGATCAACTTTGACCAATTTTGATGTAAGGATGATTATGATCAATTCTACCATAATCGAAAGATTTCTAAGGCTAGATGTTAGGGATCATGTGAGAATGATGAGTAAGCTTAAGAGCGGAAGAGTAATGGATTTAAAATGAGACGATAGATCTATAAGCGTTTTTGAATGTGATCTAGGTGAATTTATGTGTGAGTGGGAAGCATCTACTTAGCTTGATAAGGACTTAATTTGCCTTAAGACACTATGTTTAGCTTAGTGTGAGTTGTTCTAAGGATATGTTTGAAATACAATGTTTGCAATTGCATTTTCTGTCTCACGGATCCCACGGTTCCCTAAGAGTAGGGATCCGTCTAGCACAAACTTTGGGATCCATCTATCTGCTCAGCAGAACCTTTACTAAAGGTATGCAATGATCTTGACAATGCATTATATTCCAAGGTTAGTTAAAAGAGATTCTGACACTAATGTATCAAATGTAAGATGTTTTAATTCATGGAGGAAATAGAATTACATTGATAAAGCACGAGTACGAAAAGATTGATCCTAGTTGAGATACTACTACGTTCTTTGAACGTTTTCGCTAGAGGGGTCATCAAGTGGTTGATGAGTGTTGATGGAGTCAAGAATGAAGAAAGTCTTCATGAGTGATGTGTTTAGCGGTTCCATCATTTTGTTCACAAGTACGTACAACGGACTTTGAAATTGAGGATGAAAATGCATGACGTTATGGTAGAGACGTGTTAAGAACATTCCATAAGGGATGAGTTTGTTCTTGGAGCTTTGAAGATTTACAATTCGCCTTGCAAAGAAATAGGCGAGATTGTATGGTTGTTGTGTTAGCAAACAGTACAACATGTGAGCACAACAAGCGGAAAGAATTTCTCGATTTCCCCTAAGACTCCAAACATTTTCACGTAGAATGAGTGTAAGGGGCTTGTACTCTTCTCGGATGTCCCGTGTGAAGATAATGTTTGGATCGGAGTAATATGGTCGATGTTTGCATATTATGCGATTTAAATCTTCCGGAGAGGGTATGTGTGAACAATATGGACTATTTTCTTCACAAAAGTTGAAGAGAGAATCAAGAGACCAATCTTCGGTGAAGGCACATTGTCCATGATTTGGAATCCGGAGGATGTGGGCAAAATGCCCAAGGGTTAGAGTAAACTTTTGGTTTTTGATATAAAACCAAAAAGATAGAGAGCGATCCTCGTTACGAACGAGTTCGACTTGACGGAAGAATTCCAATACAAACCTTGGACATATTTTCTCGTTAATTTCGAGAAGACATTCCAATCCTATGGTTCGGAAGGAGGTATTGATACCTTCTTCAAATTGTAGAGAGGTGTCTACAATACGTCCTTCATGGAAGTGACGGGTTTCGAGATTATTGAACCCACGGACATGATTGCCAGGGGTGTTGGGCTCAAGAGAGATGTTCGGAGTGTAGACGCTAGTGAGTGAAAAATCAAACTCATATTCATGCGTCATAGTTGAACCTATAGAAATGATGAGTTAATAACAAGTGACGTTTGTGGTCAACCTATGATTATCTAATGTTTTTAATAGATTTATATTAACAATGGTTTTTTTAACACTTTAACTAACTCAAGGTTTTGACTTTCTAGTGGATTATTACTTTTAGAAATATAGTGGTTTTTAATCTTGCATGAAAACTGTTTTCCAGTAGGACGGATCCCACGGTTCCTTTACAAAAGGGATCCGGCTAGTATATTGTCCGGGATCCGTGGATCTGTAGTAACATAAACAGATTTGATAAAAACATAGGTTTTACAGTTTTATACCACGAAATATGTTTTATCCTACATTTTCTTTTAGCATGCATACATGACTTCTAATGTATCACGAAAGAATATGAAACAAATAAATCAAAAGAAATGACAAACACATTATGATAATAATAACCTATATAACTAGATTATTAGTAATATTGCATTTCAATACTAAGGATGATACAAAGGATTGGGTATATGATCCCAATGTAGATTAACAACACAAAGTAAATGTCTCCATATGTGAACTTCATCATAGGGAACACAAGTGCGATGAGTACGAGTGCGATGTAAACCATGTTGATGACGAATCTTCTTGGTTTCGGTTGAGATGAAATGAGGAGGAAGATGAAGTTTTTGAATGAGAGGAGATTTTGAAATTGGAAGATTTGAAAAAAAGAAGATTAGATGGAGTAGGTGACGGTGGGAGTTTATTTATGTGGAAGGAGGAATTTTTGAGATTTGTGTTTTGTTTTATTATTAGAAGATATGATTTTTGGATTAAGTGAGATAAAACACAAGTTTTATAAACCATGATTTTTAGACGAAGGAGTGACGCGTATGTGAGAAAAAGCTTCCTAATGAAGCTACATGTAAAACATGTGTAAACACGAAATCTACTCAAATAAATACCTAACAAATCACACTTATTTATTAAACTAATATCATTTAGATATAAGTGGAAAGTCATACCTCGAATGCACTTAGGAATGTCTTTACAAATGACACAACAAATGTCACTTAGACGATTCCGGCTCCTTTGTGTTTAAGATACCTTCTTAAGGAAGGTATTCTTGTTACCAAGCGATTCCTACAGCTTGGTGGGTATGAGCTTTGACTAATCAACATGACAAAGAAGATTAGTGCAATTAAATGAAAGAGTGAATAAGAAACATGTTGTTTATCCAATCAACATCCAAACATATAGTTTTAAAAGACATGGTGTTTGTTTTTATGAAAAACCTTCTTTGTAGTTTTCAATTAACCATGGATCGTATCAAGTTTTTAAAGTACAATATACTTCAAGAAACTTGGTAACGAAGCTCTGATACCAATTGTGGAAAACTAGAAGTGGGGGTTGAATAGTTTTACCAATTAAAACTTCCTTTTAATCTATTTAGATCGACTTATATCAATCTATTTGGATGTGTGTGTTGGATGTTGATAAACAAGCATATAAAGGTATGTAATGAAAAGATAAAGGTAAGAAGCACAAAACCACAACGCGAGTATTTATAGTGGTTCGGCTACAAGGACACCTTCCTTGCCCTACTCCACTCCCCGAGTCACCTACTCGAGAGTTCGTAAACACTACACCAATCTCCTTATGGCGGAGAAGCCTTCACAACGTCGCTTAACCTTTTTTCCGGTACAAAGCTAAATACCTAGTTCTTTCACACCAAGGCGAACCACACCTATCACCGGGTTCTTTCACTCTAAGGTGAACCACACCTACACAACGTCGCCTACCCTTTATTAGGTACTAGGCTAAGCACCTAGTTCCATTGCATTGGAGGAACTACTACCACACTACACCAACGACTAATCCCAAAAGAGATCTACTCCTTTACAACATCATCAAGGATATCAATATCCTTGGATCTAGTACTAATCTATCTTATACATCGAAACACACCATATCGAATGTATATCAAAGGCACCTTTCACTAATGCCTTTCAACTAGATCTTCAAGACACCCTTCACTAATGTCTTGTGTCTTGACTTGTAAGCACCCTTCACTAATGCTTCTAGTCTTGACTTCTAAGCACCTATCACAAGTGCTTATGACATGGACGATAGATACCCTTCACTAATATCTTTGTCTTGACCCTTGAGACATCTTTCACTAATGTCTTCAACACTACACTTCTTAGAAGAAAGAAAAGAATCATCAACAAGTAGACTTCAGTAGCCTTGATGATGAGGAAGCATGGCAACTCATGGACTTGAGCTTGCTCGACTTCAAAGATGGTGATCTTGCCTTTAAGAGGAACCTAGAAAATCACACAAAAACAAAACTACAAACATAGATCTCTTGGATCTAAGGTTAGTGAGATTTTAACTCAAGGGGGAAAGTGTGTTAGAAAAGGGTAAGAAATAATAAATAAATGGCTCACTATTTATAGAGGAAAAAACCTACTGTTCCCCGGATCCCACGGATCCCTCCCACAAGGGATCCGGCTAGCGTAAAGCTAGGGATCCGTGGGACGCTCCCTTTTACCCATGGGTATTTTGGTTATGGGTCATGGGTCATGGATTGATCCATGGATCTTTAGCTAGATACAATGTATCTCTTGAGTGCAATGCACTTAGTCACTTGGGTATGGGTTGATCCATGGGTTATGGATATTATCCAAGTATGATATAAGCATGATGTCATGCAATGGGTTATGGGTCAAGATCCATGGGTTATGGGCTTTGGGTTGTACCCAACTACATTCAATGTATTTACCCAATGGGTTATGATCCTTAAGTTTCTACCCATTATACTACATACTAGTTATGTGTATATTTGACCCAAATATGTAAACACTAGTTGTTGTACATATGTAATATTAAATCATAAAATCACTTATACTTGTTTTAGTGTTTTATGTGAAAATGTGAGTACGTTAGAAACTATTAGTTCAAACCATTTACGTATTTTATTTGTTTCGTTAAAATGATTTTACGTTTGTTATCGACAAAACATTAGAAAATCGTAAAATATAAATAAATGTTTTTACGGCTTATTTGTATTAACAAGACCCATCCCTTTAGCAGACTTTATAACCAAGTCTCTAGCCAATCTCTTCGTCAAGTGATCAGCTAAATTTTGTTGAGATCTAACAAACTCTATAGATACCACCCCATTCATGATAAGCTCACGAATCATGCTATGTCCGACACCTAAGTGTCTAGACTTCCCATTGTACATCTGGCTATAAGCCTTTGCCAATATAGCTGCACTATCACAACGGATAGAAATAGGTGCTATAGGTTTAGGCCACAATGGAATCTCAAGAAGCAAGTTTTTCAACCATTCAGCTTCTTTACCAGCAGCTGCTAAAGCCACAAATTCATATTCCATTGTTGAACTGGTGATGCAAGTTTGCTTCTTGGATGCCCAAGAAATTGCACCTCCACCAAGTAGGAATACCCAGCCACTGGTAGACGAATTGTCTTTAATGTTACTGATCCAACTTGCATCAGTGTATCCTTCCAACACTGATGGATAACCAGTATATGAGAGACTATAATCCATAGTTCTCTTCAGATACTTCAGTACCCTTTGAACTGCTTGCCAGTGATGAGCACTAGGATTACTAGTATACCTGCTCAATTTACCCACTGCAAAAGCAATATCAGGTCTTGTACAAGTCATGGCATACATCAGGCAACCAATTACCCTAGAATACTCAAGTTGAGATACAACCTTGCCATTATTAGGCATCAGCTTCTCACAAGTATCCATAGGTGTACTCACTGGAGTACAATCAAAGTAATTTGTTGGGTTTATTGATTTGATGATACAAAACAATAAAGAATGAAACATCAAGGACTTAAAGTGACAAGAAGGAAACCTACAAAAAGATGGAGGGACTTGCTTGCAAAAGAAGATTTATTATTTAGTCCTTAGTAGAGATTTGTAAACCCTAATCCTCTAGTATATAAAGAGGACATGGGGTGTAGGTTTTATATACAAGTCTTCCAATAATGTAGACGTCTAGTAAAGGTGTGTGTGTAACCTAGGGCGTGTAGTTTATTGTAAACGCATAGGTTATTAGGTTAGTTAGTTAGTAGTCGATTAGTAGAGTATTTAACAGATTATTAGTTAGAGTTAGATGATGATAAAAACCTTGTTCAATAATAAAGAATTGATTAGTTTATTCCGCTGTGCATGTTGTTAGTCTTTGTTATTGATCCCTAGCTGAGCTTATAAACGATCTTATCAATTGGTATCAGAGCTTATTGGATTTTAGAAGACACACACACGAGATTGGTTCACACACACAAGGAGTTTGGTTTTTGGTTAATTTGTTCTTAAAAGGATTTAAAAAGGCTCGTTTTGGGAGATTTATTGAATAATTGATTGCGAAGGCGATTATTTATCACTTATTTGAAGGTGAAGTGGAATTACTTGGATGCGTGTTCTTATTATATTTTTAAGTGGCGGAATTGTTTAAAAGTAACTTGTTCGTGCTTAAAGGATGTTGACGAAGACTTGCAAAATCTAGTTTTCATAGGTCAAGGGGTGGATGGATGAAGACCTAGTTAACTATCACTTAAAGGAGTTACATTGTAGTGCTCAATGTCTCATTGAAGATGAGGATTTTGTCAAGAGGTTGCGATCTACTTATATTTTTGGTTAGCAATATAAGTTCAACGTCACGTGGATAAACAAGACATAAGATACAAGTTTGGGTTATTTTACTTCTTCATCAAGTTCGTTATATTTGATTTTCTTCACAAGTGATCATTACAAGGAGCTTACAGATTTGAAGAATCATTTGATGTTCATGCACCACTCAAGGAGAAGTTTCTACTGCTTATATTTCCTATTTGTTGATAACAAAAAGGGGAAGAGATGTTGGAGTGGCGTAGCATGGATTAAGGGGAAGACAAAGGAAGACAAGAATGTTTCATTCATGGTGAGATTTAATTATCTCAACTTCTGCTACTTCGTCTAGGGAAGTTCGTACAAGAACCGTGTTTGTTTTGTCATCATCAAATAGGGGAAGATTGTTGGGTTTATTGATTTGATGATACAAAACAATAAAGAATGAAACATCAAGGACTTAAAGTGACAAGAAGGAAACCTACAAAAAGATGGAGGGACTTGCTTGCAAAATAAGATTTATTATTTAGTCCTTAGTAGAGATTTATAAACCCTAATCCTCTAGTACATAAAGAGGACATGGGGTGTATGTTTTATATACAAGTCTTTCAATAATGTAGACGTCTAGTAAAGGTGTGTGTGTGTGTCCTAGGCGTATTGTCTTGTAAACGCCTAGGTAAGTTAGTTAGTTGATCAAAGAAGACTTTGATTATTGTTTAGTTAGAGATGATGACGAGGAACCTTGTTCAATAATAAAGAATTGATTAGTTTATTCCGCTGTGCATGTTGTTAGTCTTTGTTATTGATCCCTAGCTGAGCTTATAAACGATCTTATCATAATTGAATTTCCTCAACACCTTCTCAATATAATGAGACTGAGAGATAGAAATTCTTTCACTTTCATGTTTAATCCTTATACCAAGGATAACATCAGCCTCCCCCATGTCCTTCATGGAGAACCTTGATGACAAAAATTCCTTTGTCAGGTCAACCTGATTTTGGTCAGTGCTAAAGATCAGCATGTCATCAACATATAGGCAAATGATGACTCCTTTACCATATTCATCAAATTTTCTATATACACATTTGTCAGATTGGTTAAGAACATAACCAATAGACAAAACCACTTCATCAAATTCTTGTGCCATTGCTTAGGTACCTGTTTAAGTCCATAAAGAGACTTAATCAGTTTGCACACCGTGTTTTCATTGCCAGGCAAGATGAAGCCCTGAGGTTGGTTCATATAAACCTCCTCATCCAATTCACCATTCAAGAAAGCTGTTTTCACATCCATCTAATGAATAATCAGATTGTGAATAAATGCCAAAGCAATCAGCATTGATTGCTTCTTTCCAGAAAGCAATATCCTGGGACTTCATTGCTTCTTCAAATGTCTTGGGATCATCCTCAACAATGAAGCAATAGGAGTATTGGTCAGAGACCTCATCCCTAGTTCCTTCAACTAAATATAGTTGAAACTCAGGTCCAAATGACTTTGGTGTCCTGACCCTTTTGCTCTTTCTGAGCATAGGTTCAGGTTGTTGAACCACAACCTCATCAGGGACCTCTGATGGTTCTTCATCAGGGATCTCTGATACACCAGTGTCATGAGTTCCATTAGGAATCCTCTGACTTGGTCTAGGGACTGATGAGAATCTATTCTCATCAAAGTTAGCATCCCTTGATTCAATTATGGAGTTAATTGAAACATATTCATTAGGTTCTATAACATAGAATCTAAAAGCCTTGGAATGCTCAGCATATCCAACAAAGATGCAGTCAATGCCTCTTTCACCCAAAGTTTTCAGCTTTGGATCAGGGAGTCTTACAACAGCCCTACAACCCCAAACCATGAGATAGTTCAGGTTGGGTTTCTTTTTAGTCCAGAGTTCATAAGGGGTAACCTTGTTCCTTTTGTTGGGAACCCTATTTAATAAATAGCAAGCTGTTAACATAGCTTCACCCCAGAACCCTTGACTCAGTCCTGAATAGGACAACATGGAATTAACCATCTCCTTCAGCACCCTGTTTTTCCTTTCAGAAATACCATTTTGTTTAGGAGTATAAAGGGCAGTCGTTTCATGGATAATAACAAAAGACTAAAAATACAGAGTATCCATGTACTCACCTCCTCTATCAGTCCTTAATCTTTTGATCAGGGACCCAAGTTGTAATTCAACTTCAGTTTTAAACACTTTAAATTTATCTAATGCTTCATCCTTAGTATGTAATAGATAGACATAACAAAACCTAGAAGCATCATCAATAAATGTCACAAAGTACTTCTTATTCCCCAAAGATGGAGTGGCATGAAAATCACATAGGTCACTGTGAATTAGCTCCAAGAGCTAAGTCTCACGACTAACACCCTGAAAAGGTTTCTTGGTTATCTTGGTCATCATGCAAGTTTTACACTTTTCAGTGTCCATGTCAGATGCTGGGATTAACCCATCCTTAGACATATCTTGCATCCTTTTATAGTGTACATGTCTAAGTCTAGCATGCCAAAGGGTAGAGACAGTCAGGTCAGTGGTGGTCACAAAGGCTGAATTTACACTATCAGTGGCAATATTAAGCCTGAACATTTGGTTACATAAATAGCCAAAACCAATAAAAACACCATTCTTAGAAAGAACAAATTTATCAGATTCAATGTCTTGTTTATATCCATGATTATTCAAAATACTACTTGAAACCAAGTTCTTCCTGATATCAGGAACATGAATAACATTAAACAAAGTTACAATCTTTCCAGAACTAAATCTAAGATCTACACAACCACGACCATGCACCAAGGTTGTTGACTCATTTCCCATGTGAAGATTAGAACCATCATTCAGTGACTCATAAGTCTTAAACCAGCTTCTATCTTTGCACACATGAACTGTTGCACCAGAGTCAACCCACCACGCAACATCATCATCCTGTACATAATAAGATTCAGATACATATGTAACATAATAAATCTGAAAAGACTTATTAAACATATTCTGACCTTTCAGTGAGTTGGAAGAACCACCACTCCCTGAACCATTAGTGCCTGATCCATTGGCTTTACCACCAACCTTAACACCTTTGCAATCCCTTTTAATGTGACCAGTTTTGCCACATTTCCAACAAGTAGGTGTTGCCTTCTTGTTAGGATCTGCCCTTGTGTTATCATGATGTTTACGTTTGCCTTTGTTGTCATTGTACCTGGTGGAGTTGTTATGCTCCACCATATTGACAACAGGTGCACCAGTAGCATTGCTACTCTTTGGCTTGTCATTATCCTGCACCCTGAGAGATTCCTCAATGCGCAGGTGACTGCCCAACTCAACCAGAGTTAATTCCTCCTTCTTATGTTTCAAGGTATGCTTGAAATCTTTCCAAGAAGGAGGGAGTTTGTCATGACACAAGAGACTGAAATAGCCTCATCCATGTGCATATTGTGTTGTGTAAACCTTCCAAGTATACCAAGAAGTTCATTGTATTGTTCCATAACTGGTCTTGAACCAGTCATTTTGTAATTTGTGAAATTACTTACAAGGAACTTCTTACTTGATGCATCCTCAGCCATATATTTGGCATCAAATGAATCCCACAGTTCTTTGGAAGATTCAAAGTTCTGATAAATACCAAACAGAGAATCAGACATACCATTGAGAATTAGACCTCTGCATATGTAGTCATCATTCTCCCATTTGCTTTTCTCCTGATCTGCTCCACAGTAGCATCATCACCATCATCAGGAATTGGAGTGGTTAGCACATGCACCACACTCATGCTGGAAAGCAAGAAGTGCATCTTCTTCTGCCATCTCCTAAAGTCCACCCCTTCAAACTTATCAAGCTTGGCAAAGTTTGAAGCCATGTGTTTTATTGCAGCAGCAGCCATTGACTATTACAAAATAGTTTACTTTGATTGTTGGTGTGTATACGCCCAGAACAGGGTAAGACAATCAAAGGCAACAGCAATACCACTAGGTGGTTACCGGATATCACTTGGAATCGTGTTATCACTTTCCAAAGTAAACTATTCGACCCTAATGCCTGGGTTACACGAATATCTACTTGGGATAAGACCATATGTTAGTTATAGAATTAGGCACAATTCAATAACCCTTGCGCTTATAAGTGTTTAGCTTTATGTTTGTTTCTCCTGATATCAGTATGATTTTCAGTATATCTCAGCTGAAGAAATCCATCTCTATCTATAGTAGAGAAAACTCACTCCTTAGCCAATGGACATTATGAATGATTAACGGCCAATTAATCACCCATAATAAGCCTTCATTAACATAGGAATAGTGGTTACATGACCAATTAAACGTGGTCATAAAGCAGTCATAACAGCCAATTGAATGAGTCAAAGCTGTTACAAATTAATCACTGCAACACTACCAGTAGGAACCATTACACTAGCAGCAGGAACCTCTACACTACCAGCAGGAACCATTACACTAGCAGCAGGAACTATAACACTACCAGCAGGAACCATCAGTTACTACATTATCAGTAGTAACCAATACTACCAGTACAAACCACTATTGAGTCAGGGTGTTCAGGGACCTCATGGGTGTACACTCCGTACCTACTAACCCAAAACTAAGTGTGAACTAATCCCACAAGTGCACTAAATTTTCCAACACTCAACTCACACTGTGTGAAAAAAAAACTTCATCTCTCTCATTTCTATAAATCAAAGTAACCCATAAAAACCCCATTTCATTTTAATCATTTTGAAGCTCGTTTAATGGTTTTTGCTAAATCAGATCTATAAATTCCATAATTTAATTTGTGGGTTTTGTTTGTTTTAGCTTGAAAACATGAGTAAAGAAGAGTTTGTCAGATCATTTGTCTCGTCGTCACCACGGCGAAATCATTCACGGCGAGCCACGAAATGACAGGGCGGTATGGCGGCGAGCCACGGTGAGGTGCCACCTCAGCCGACGGCGAGCCATAACGAAGCCACACCCAATGCTCTAACAAACATAGGTGTCTATTTCATGACAATAGCTCCAGAAACTTTTAAGAGATTGATTTCTAAAATAAGCATTGATCTCTAAAGCAATGTACGAAAGATAAAGGGAAGTTCATACACAAACACCAAGTTATGCTATCTTTGACTGCTTCAATAAGTCAAACTCTCGCACTCAGTCCAGGAGCCAAATGATCTTTCTTTTTTTTGGTAACCATGATTTTCGACCTTTTAGTCGACTAATCCACATGGTTTGAACCCACCGCCACAGGGTTTCTACAGACTCAAATGATCTTTCTTGATTGACTAAGAAATTAGAAAGAGACAGTTCAGTTGAAAGTTATAGAAAAATAAGAAGTGAATTGAAAAGTTAGACTCTAAATGTAGACAAAGAGTAGAGAGGCATGAAACTTAAATGTGTATGAGCGATACATGAACTTATATGATGAGACCAAGAGTAACAAATTTTTGTGATATATTAAGGGTTGTTTACTAAATTAAGTGGTTTAAATATAACGGTCTTAATTAGCCGTTTATATGAGAGAGAGAGAGAGAGAGAGAGAGAGAGAGAGAGAGAGAGAGAGAGACAAGCTTTAATAAGTCTCTCAATTAATAAATGTTTTGAGCCCACATTCATCCCCACTAAGAAAAAATAAACCAGCCCTTAGACTCTCTTCCAACAAGAGACTATGATCCAAGAATATAAATCCGTCCATCCTTTTAAGTGGGCAGGGTAGACTACCGTCATGGATCTTCAAATTCTCTTCAGACATTACCGCATTTGTTATTACTAAGCGAGTACCAGTGCATAGCAACAATATTTTATAGCTGCAAACAATTATAGTTATGATATTGTGGTTAAGTGTTTCTTGTAGTATTTATACATAACAACATAAAACAATTAAAATGTAATTGAAAAGGTTGTAACATGCTATAATTTACTCAAAAAACAATCTAAAAATGTATCAAATAACGCATAAAAACATTTAGTGAAACTGAATATGAAATATTACATCAAGAGTTAATTACATAATTGGTCCTTAAGGTTTACCGGATCTTGCATATATTGTCCCTGTGTTTTTTTTTACGGGTCACGTCCTCGTGGTTTTTGACCCATTACGGGTTTGGTCCTTTGACCAATAATTCTGTTAGTTGACTGTTAACTAGAAGGGTATTTCTGACATTCCACATGTTTTGGCAAACCACAAGGACGATTTATGTAACTAACAAAAAAAAAAACAACATTTAAAAAAAAAAAATTTTATTATACCTAAATTTGGGCTTATATATAATGTGAGAGCTTAAAAAAATTTATTAATACTTAAAAAAATTTATTAAACAGTTTTTATACGCTTAAAAAAAATTATACGCATTAAAAAAAAGTTTTTTTTATACGCTTACAAAATTTATTAATACTTAAAAAACTATTTAATAAAAAAACGAAAGCGTATAAAAACGTATAAGAAGCGTATAAAAATTGATAAAAATGTATAAAAACTTATAAAACAGACGAAAACGTATAAAAATGGATGAAAATATACAAATATCGTACAAAATACGCATTAAAAAAAGTTTTTTTTAAGTATTAATAAATTTTTTTAACCCTCACGTTGTACATTAGCCAAAAAAAACTTTAAGCCCTCACGTTGTGAGGGCCTAATTTTTTTATTTTTCATTTTTTTAAAAGTTTATTATACTTAAATTTTTAAGCCAAAAATTTAAGTATAATAAACTTTCTTTTTTAAGTTTTTTTAAGTGTTAATAAAAAAAATTTAGGCCCTCATGTTGTATATAAGCCCAAAATTTAAGTATAATAATTAAAAAAAAAATAGTTTTCTTAGGCCCTCACATTATATATAAGCCCAAATTTAAGTATAATAAATATTTTTTTTAAATGTTTTTTTTTTTTTTTTTTTTTTTGTTAGTTACATAAATCGTCCTTGTGGTTTGCCAAAACATGTGGAAAGTCAAAAATACCCTTTAAGTTAACAGTCAATTAACAGAATTATTGGTCAAAGGACCAAACCCGTAATGGGTCAAAAGCCACGAGGACGTGACCCGTCAAAAAAAACACAGGGACAATATATGCAAGATCCGGTAAACCTTAAGGACCAATTATGTAATTAACTCTTACATCAATTTTGAAATAAGTAACAATGCATGTTTGGAATACGGATCGAGATGAATTTGTAAAATAGGGAAAGGAATTCATATTTATGATTTATGACGCATCAACTATAAACTAACACAATAATAAAAAAAAAAAATGTTGTTATATAGTGTCTTATATAGTATAGTTTGTGAATGAATTTTTAGAAATTACTATTGTTGGGATTAAATATAAAATGAAAGTGTTCTCTCGTTAGGAAAACGAGATTGAAATGAAAATTTTGGTGGGAACTTTATTAAGACAACTATTTCATTAAGGCAACATTGTTTGAAATTCAAGTTTAAAAATGTATTTTAAGGATTGAATGTTATTCATTTTTTAAGCGATATTATATTAGTTTTATATTTAGTAGTGATTGTCACTGATAAAAACACTAAACACAGACACAGCACTCGCCATATGACGAGTGCTTGGTTTGAGGGAATGGAATGATTTCTATATATTTGGTAATCACCTAAACCCGTATAGGGGTGAACTTTATTTCATTCCCGTCTTTCGTTCTCATCCCAAATATATGTGATGTGAAAGATTCCATGTCTCGGTGCATAAACCAAACAATACTTTCCAAAAACTCGTGAAACCCGCACAAATGCAAACGTGGAACACCACCAATCATTTGTGTTGTCCCATATTAGCATGAATGCAAACTGGGTCTATAATTACGTCAAAGTTTGTTGTAAATATTTTTGGAGGTGGTTTGTATGTCACAGAGAATAATTTTGTGCATCATATGATACAAACTTAGTACTCCTTACTCTCCGTAGTACATAAACAAGCTAACATGTATTTTCAGATGCGTATAGTATCTGAACCAATTTTTAAAGCTGTAATCGAGAGCCGAGGTCTATAATGGAATAGTAGTGAATATTCTTTTCGAAAGGAAGTCACGATATAGCTAGGTTATCTTTTGGCATATTGTTGTGTTCTCACTATGTTCTATTATCAGATAAGAAAATCGTTTTATGGATGCTTATTGAGGACTGCAACTTCTCAAGGGTCTCGAGTTATAACAGCCGATAGGTTATTTCAATTTTGGAGTTGCTCTCCTATGATAGTCTATGAGTTCAGAGGGAGCTCCTCGTCTTCTGGTATTTAATGTTGTGAACTGTGAAGTAGTTCAAAACTGATTCAACTGATACCAATATGTTGTAGTAAGGGTGGCGGAGCCAGGAAATGTGATTACGGGGGGCATCGGGCGATAATAAGGTTTTTAGTGTTGCGTGATACAAGTCGGGTCGGGTACTCGGGTTTCGATAAAGGCAACAAAAGTGCCGTATTTCAATGCAAATTAGCACTTATCATAGACTAAAAACATAAGAAAAAGATACATACAAAATATTTTACAAATCAAACTCAAATGCTTGCCAATCTTTGTGTTGATTTCATCTTGAAAAAATGAAGTATAATATGTCGCTAAAAAACCACGGTTAAAAAAACTATTATGAAATGTTTAACATGACAAATACATGAGTTCATGTATATGATTTTTGTCAACACGATAGATTAAAAAAACTATCGTGTTAACAAAAATATATACATGAACTCATGTATTTGTCATATTAAACATTTTAAAATATGAAGATTCTACCCGTTTAAATTTATGTAAAAATGAGACAAAACCCGTAAATTAATTGATCATAAGTAACAAATTACTCAAAACAAAAATCATAATAAATTTTCACATATACACATGAGTACCGACAAACTCAAAGATGCTAACTAAATGAATACATACTACATTAACTTTTAAAATTAAAACTATATGACATAGCTACTTGTATTAACTTTTAAAATAAAAACTATTCTACATACCTACTTGTATTAATTTACTTTGTAAATATTAAAAAAAGCAAAAGAGCTTTCTATTCTCACGTGACATAATGTGGCCCACAACTTATTCCTCATCACAGTTCACCTTCTTCACTCCCCCCACTTTACCTTTTCATTTTCCATTGTTTCCGACGAAGCAAATTCCACATTAAAAAGCTCTGCTTTTTGATAACCTTTGAGATTATAGAGGGCACTCTGACTATTTGCCTGAGGGCACTAGTTGTATTTGTTACAAGTATCAATTTTTTTCCTATGTAATTTTTGTATTCACGAGAGCTTGGTTGGGGGCAACGCCCCCCACTACTTGACATATGGCTCCGCCCCTGAGGGTGGTGGCAACCATGCCTAAACCAATTTTCATGCCTAATCACCCACCAATAATATCCTTCCATCTCATCTCATACCAATCTCATACCTAACAATATATTTTAGTGGCAACCATGCCTAACTCATCTATTTTTTATTTTATTTTTTATTTTTTTTATTTTTATAATTATATTAAACAATTTAATAAAAACATAATATTTTATTAATATTTAAAAGAAAATTACACCGTACTTATTAAAAAAAAAACACTAGTCATCAAGGTATGGTAAGTCTTGAGCGTCCACATACTCCGTAAGATCATAACAGAGACGGTAATGGATATTTTCATCTTGTAACACCGGTAGTACATTCGGGTCATAAACTGGCGTGACCGGCGGATCCATTATATGAACCGGGGATATTGCCACCCCGTCGTCTTTTAAAATCATATTGTGTAATATAACACACGTATGAACGATTTTTCGAATCTTTTCGACGGACATAGCCCGGAGAGGAATTCTGAGAATAATCCATTTTGCTTTAAGACGACCAAAAGCTCTTTCGACACCCTTTCGTGCAGACTCTTGTAGCTTCTTGAATCTCTTTTCTTTCGGGTCAGTTGGATAAGGATATGCTTTAACAAACGTTGAATACGTAGGATAGATTCCATCGGTAAGATAATATCCACGTTTGTAAAGCTGTTCATTTAGAGTAAATGAACTATTGGGCGCCGTTCCATTTCGATGAGTAAGATACAACGGTGATTGATTCAAAACATGATATCGTTACTTGCACCGGGAGGACCAAAAAACGAATGCCAAAACCACATATCATTTGAAGCAACGGCTTCAAGCATAATAGTCGGGTATTGGTGATCACCTCTTTTATATTGGCCTCTCAAATGCCTAGGACAATTTCGCCAAACGAAATGTGTACAATCAATGCTACCAAGCATTCCAGGAATGTGATGTTGCTCTTCATGTGCCTCGAATAAGCGTGCAACGTCGTGGGTTGTCGGCCTACGTAAGAACTCTTGCCTATATTACCGCTTCACAAAAATGATCAAGGCATTCACCTACAAAGTATACAGAATTATAAAAAAATACATCGTATTATATAAAAATACATCGTAATATAAAAAATACCGAATTATATAAAAACTAAAAATACCGAATTATAACAAATTAAAAATACCGAATTACTCCCTCCGTCCCTAAATAAGTGTCCAGTTTGACTTTTCAGAGTCAAACTAGTTCAACTTTGACCGTAAATATTTTTTTTATGTTATATAATACTTGATGAAAAACTATATCAATGAAAAATACACTTAAAACCCAATCAATTCATATATTTTGCATCAAGTATTATATAACACTCGCAAAAATAAATAAGGTCAAAGTTGATCCAGTTTGACTCTGAAAAGTCAAACTGGACACTTATTTAGGGACGGAGGGAGTATAAAAAATTAAAAATACCAAATTATATAAAAATAAAAATACCGAATTATATAAAAATAACCTGATGTTCTTCGTGCCATGTTTAAGTAGTCATCGTATCTATCCGGAGGTCCACCCGTTGCGAGTTGATGAATAGCCGATGTACATTTTTGCAACGCCGTGAAACTTTTTTCCCCTAGCGTCTACGACCTCTTGAAACCATTCGCAATTCGCTTCAATATCACCAACAATTTTTAGAAACAAGCTTTTATTCATACGAAATCTTTCACGAAAAACATCATAGGGAAACTTTGGGTTTTCTTCTACGAAATAGTCATTCATGAGAGTTTCTAGAGCTTTTTCACGATAACGGGTAACATGTCTTCGGGTAGAGCTAGCCGTGTCTTCAATGCTATCGCACGCGGCTAAATAGGTTTCTATGGTAGAACCGGTGAAAAATATGTCATCGGAAGAGTCGGATAAAAAAATCTAACTCGTCCTCGGATGAAGATGAATACATTTTGTTTGTGAAATAGAAATGATATTGTTTGAGAAAAAATAGAGATGTTATTGTGTTTAAATAGGGAGAAAAAAAAAAGTGATTTTTTTTTAATGCACCTAACGGTAGGAAATTGAGTTTCAATGCACCAACGGCTCTTTTTTTTGCCCATGTAGATTCGGCATACTTTGCCGATTATGCAATTGCTCAAGCCATGCTGCCTCATGCCGATTACAAGGCATTACTCATGCCGATCGGTGTTCATCAAACCGAATCCCATGCCGAGTCCATTGCCAGTACCCTAAAAAAATAAACGTGTATATGAAAACATAATTTCCTTCTTTACAATATTTTATTTCCAATGTAATAAGAACTAGAAAAAGTAGGTGTATTTTGTAGCACCCCCATAAACAAACTGAAGATAGATTTCTAAGAGAAGCGTTGATCTCTAATGCACAGTGCGAAAGATAAAGCAAAGTTCATACACAAAGGCCATCTTATGCTATCTTTGAATGCTTCAACAACTCAAACTCTCGCACTCGGTCTAGCATCCAAATGATCTTTCTTGATTGACTGAGAAATTAGAAAGACAGTTCAGTTAAAAGTTATAGCAAAATATGAAGTGAATGAAAGCTAAATGATAATTAGAATCTAAATGTAGACAAAGAGTATAGGGGCATGAAACTATTATATGTGTATAAGCGATACATTAACTTATATGATGCATGTGCAATGGGGTCAATACGAAAGCAATCTAGGGATACAGATCAATTATCAATCACAATGATTCAATGATAAAATATAGCGAGTTCTGAAAATATAGTCTTCTATGTATTAAAAAAGGGACCATCATATAACAACTTAATTTAGACACAACCTTAGCATTCCTATTCCTTTTGCTATTCTTTGCTTGCCTCCTCTTCCTCTTTAAAGCTTTGATGTCATTTGTTGTCTTGATCTGTCTAGCTATGTTACCATGAGAAGATACCAGGCTCTGCACATATATAGGAGTAGCCATGTAGTCTTTGTTGTCATTTGTTGTCTTGATCATTCTAGTTATGTTACCGTGAGGAGATACAAGGCTCTGCACAAATATAGGAGTAGCCATGTAGTCCATAATCCTTAACATGCGGCAATGGGCAGGGGGGCTCTTCTGGGTAATATGCTTGCGATTGCTCAAGTAGTGTGGATCAACATCCAACGCCTCACAGCGATAGGGTGCCTGCTCCCAAGATTGTGTTACTTGGTAACTTCTCATTATCCATATCCTAGGGCGAGGCTTTATATCTCTAACAAATTTGTTTCCAATCTTTTGAACCCTAGTTGCTTGAAATTTATATATGCATAGAGAGTCTTCAATAAAACCAAGTGTATCATCTTCATAACATTTATATAGCAAATCATCTGGTGGGGGGATTTCTTTAAACTCCTCTAGAGATAAATCAAAGGAAATAATAATTTTCTTCCTTTTCCGATCATTCATAAACCAGTGTAGTGACCCCTCGCATAAGATACCAGGTCTAGAAACAATATCACAATACCTAAATTTGATATCTCCAATAAGTTTCCAAACATTTGATTTCAATGCTAACACATGAAAGCGTGTTCGATGTAAGCCTATCCCAATCCCTAATATAACCTTGTAATCATCTATAGATGAGTCATAACCAAAACCCCAACAAGGGTATGCAGACCGCGGCCTGGTCGTTTGGAGAATAATTTCGTCAGGCAACTTTGGTAGGTAATTAACCTCTCTAGTCAAAGGATTAGTTACTAAAAGTTGAACATCTTTAGGAGAGATGCATACTAGGCCATTTGAAGAACCAATAATAAAAACTCCATTGCATAAAAATGTATTGACTAAACAGTCATAACAATCATCATGCATAATGATCCTTTTATCTCTAAACTCATAATTTTTAATAAAAGTATAGTTGAGATGAGCTTTTACAAAAAGAGTATTCGAGATTAAAGATAGCCATGACTTACAAACTCTTTTGCATTGGAGTAGATCAATCACATCCAGTCTTACAAGTATCTGCTCAATCACATCTAACACAAGCTCTGCCATTAGAACAAGCTCCTATGGCTTGACAGTATGGAAGAAAGCGGCATAGGGGTTGTTGATGTTATGACTTATGATGTATGCAGCCATGTAGGTTAAATCAAGCCCATAAACCCAAAAACATTTTACACGAGCCCACTATAGTTTATGGTCCAGCAATACAAGTCATAAGTCATAACACATCCATGTGCCATTTAAAGCACCAAGTGCAAAAGCAATCATGTGGAACCAATAAAGTGTGGTCACAAGTTTTGTGTAAAAGCAGTTAAAGCACCATGTGCCATAACACATCCATCTTTAACACCAACATTACTCGCAACACCAAAATCACTTTTCCTCATAAGTCATAATTTAAGCCAAAACACCCTTTATAAAACCCATGTTTTATTTTCTTTTCCATTTTTCTAAGCCATTTAAATTTCCATTTGATTACTAAAAAGAATATACTTTTTTGATAAGAGTCAAAAGACATGTCACATATATCAAAGTCAATGCTTTCACACAAAAAACAGCCCAAAAACCAAATTATTTCTGCCAAGATATTATGGTTTTGAGTTTTGACCATAATGCAACTAAATGGCCAACAAGTCATATCCATACTATTTAGATTCTGAAAGAGTCTAAAATTACAATCAGCATAAAACAAGAGTATGAAACCTTCCAATCTGAGCAAAATAAACAGTTTTAAAAAGCAAACCTAAACAAATGTTTTTTGTTTCTTCAACCTTTAGGAGGTACCAAGGCAAACTATGAGTGTCTTTGATCGGCCAATTCACTTTCATGATCTTGTTCTTCAGGCTTCAGGTCCCTGTTATTCAAATGATAGAATGGGAATTATTGATCAAATAAGGAGTTTGAGACTCTCAAATTAAAACAACAACCAATTACTGTATAAGCAGTTTTATTGAGAAATCCTGATCAAAGATTTATAAATTCATCCAACTTCATGAAAGAAACGAAGGTAAACATACGTGTCCATGATATTCGAGATTTTTTTTTAAATAAAAAATAGTTGTAAGATTGCAAATTACATGCAGTGTTCACTGAACCTGAGACGGTTTAGGTTGGCTTATAAGAATGTCATCGGCAATATCTAAATAGTGTTTAGCCTTCAAAACAACAATCATTAACCAGATAACTAGATAAGTAGATTTGATAAGCAATTATACACATAACACACTGGTCCTTTTCTTTACCCTACTTTTGAAACTCTTTTTTTACGGAGTCGAAAACATTACTAGCTCCCTCCTAAAACTAGTGTCCATCTTTCTAATTTAATTCGTTCCAAACACACATATACACAAATTATGAAAACTTAATTACTATTTTTAAAGCGTATGAGGTAACAAACAGTACACCTACATGTAATTATGGCTGCACGTACTAGCAATTGATCTGTCGGGAAGCTTCTGAATTGAATTATAATGTGTCTCATCCTGGCAAGTAACACAGCTCAAGTACAAAACTGCACACACACAAAAAAACATAACTTAAATGTTATTAAGTCTTGAAAAGATGTACCTGAAGATATGTAAATGAAAAGAACAAAATGAGGACACCTTTTTTAGGATGCTCCACACCATAGGGACAAAAATCGTATACAGCACAATCTTCCGAAGAATCTATCACAACAATTTTTACTTGAAACTGAAAATAAACAGAAGACCGTTTTTTATAACTTAGCAGTGTATATATAAAGGTTAAACAAATGTGTGACTTTTCAGGTTTGGCAGATAAAAAAGAGGCAATTAAGTTGCTTACAGCATCAGCAGCCGCTTGCAAAGTGACTGTTTCGCCCCATGCTCCATCCCTATTATATATTAGAAGTTCTAATAAAATGTTAAATTGCAATAAAAGATGCTAAAAAGAGAAGAAAAAAAAGTATATTAAAAATTTTAATAAAAATGTTCAATTGCAATAATGAATGCTAAAAAGCGAAGAACAAGAAGAGTTACTTAGATGTGCAATGTAGGTATTCCAAAAACGTCCAATTACTGCTGTCTACGGATGGAGGGTTGACAAGGTTCTCATAGAGCTCAGAATGTAACAAGATCTGGTCCATGTAAATAAAAAGATTTAATAAACCATTAGCAATTAATACACAAATTTCAAATAACAATAGAACCCATTATTTAGTTAAAGTATGTATTAATGTGTTATTATATTTAGGTGTACCTGCTTAACCACAAACTCCCTCACTTTTTCATGAGGCCAATCAGAAGGATCTAGTTGTTGTGAAATTGCCCTAACCTGGAGAAAACATGTACACATTCAATAACAGAATATTTCCTTGTAGAGATTTAATTAAACAGCACCACAACTACCTGGTTATTACCATCACCTAGAGCTATTTCCCCAACATAACCATAAAAACTGAACCTGATAACAACACATATTGTCAGTCAAAGTGTAAACTAAAGAAAGCCCACAAGCTAAGCACCAACAATAAGATTATAAAATGCCTAAAAACAGCAAAATATAAGCTTTTGTATCTTGACCTTAAAAATGCAATTTTAACCTAAAACAAAGCAAAAAACATGTGTTTGGTGTAAGTTAGGTCGCTAAACTGTTATTATATCCTTTATAAGAAATTACCTTCGCAAAAGTCTCTTGTAATCTGCAGATTCTCGAAGTTCTTTGTCCGTAATAGCAGACTGAAAGCACAAAAATAGTTTTGGTACTCGTAAATAAAGAACGCATTAACCTTTTCATAAGGCCAGGTCAATTGAGTAAATAATGTATTGCGAGTAAAAATGTTTTCTAACTATTTTCAAAAATTTAAAGGATATTGTTTACTCCAATTTCAATCTTTGCACCAGTCTGTTATATTTGAATATATGGTGGGATGAATATTCAGTCAGGCCTCGTCAAATGGAAACCCCAACTAATTAAGTAAATAAACGTTGTGTAATTGGTTAAGCTATATGAATTTATAGCTCTACAAAAGATAGAACAAAGAGGTCTGCATGATTAAACGATGGAAGTATGACAAAATGTTTAGGCTAGTTGTGTAATTGTGAAGAAGTTTTGTATGTATTTTAACACTATTGTTGTTTTGAGAGAGTGAATCCGAACACTATCTTCTAAATTGCAATTTTTTACACCTATGTATTTGCTTCTACTTATAAGCCACAAGCTAAAGATATGAAGTCCCAAACACCCTCCAAAAACAACAAAATAATTTCCATTTACCATTTCGACATGAGTGGTTGAACTCCAGCCTTTAGCTTGATGCCGCTTATTTCCAGACAGTGTCTTCAAGACTAGACTACCATCATTCACAGTAATAATTGGTATTGACGGATTCTCATTAACTAGGGGCCAACAATCATTAACTGTAGTAGCAACAAACATCTTATCGGAGTTGTAAATCCCAACAACACTCGTGATACACTTCTCAGCACTGATTTCTTTCCCATGCACGCAGCTGCAATAAACCAGTAAATGTATTTAAATACATTTCAAAGATAAAAATCCAGATTGCATGTCATCCAAAATACTAACCTCACAAGCTTAACAGTTCTGGCACGTTTGATAGAGTCTTTAAGCACATCTTTAGAACCGGGAAAGCTTTGAAAAAAGAATTCCATTTCTCGCACAACACAATCTGTGGTATAAAAAACGGCTGTAGGATCCTTTATCAAATCTTTGATGGGATCCAGGGTTTTACCATGAAGAGCGAGGTAATAAAAAATGGACCCATCAAGTAACACTGACGACGGTTCTTTGAATCCTAAGCGTTTTCTATAAAAGGTCAATGTATCACAGTGTTTTCTAAGCCAAGTATTGTTTGCTTCTAACTTGCCACGAAAAACATTTAAAGTTGTTTTCCTTGACCTTTTGGTCCTTTTGTTTCGAGTCTGTAAAAGAAAGTAAAATTGAAATCAGGACAAAAATTCTAAAAACGATGAAAAAGAAGGGCGCAAGCGCAACATGTGTAGAATGAATATCAGCATAAACATAACTTATGCAAAACATCAAACGCAAGTAGAATGAATATCAGCGTGAAATGATCTATTCAAGATCAGTTTATTTAAAACTGAAATCAGGACAAAAATTCTAAAAATGATGAAAATGAAGAGCGTGAGCGCAACATGATCTATGTACAAATTATATCAACATAAACATAGCTCATATCAATAATAACACAATTTGTGCAAAGCATCAAACGCAAGTCATCTACGAACTAATATCTAACAAAACCACAATCAACAACCATACGTAAAATGAATATCAGCGTGAAATGATTTATTCAAAATCAGTTTACGTAAAACTAAAATCAAGACAAAAATTCTAAAAATGATGAAAATACAAGGCGCGAGCGCAACATGATCGATGTACAACATTATATCAACACAAACATAACTTATATCAATACTAACACAAGCATCAAACGCAAGCCATGTACGCAACTAATATCAACAAAAACAGTATGTAGAATGAATATCAGTGTGAAATAATTTATTCAAGATCAGTTTATGTAAAACTGAAATCAGGACAGAAATTCTAAAAATGAAGGACATGATTTATGTACAACATTATATCAATAATAACACAATTTATGTGAAGCATCAAGCGCAAGTCATCTACGCAACTAATATCAACGAAAACGCAATCACTAACGGTAAGTAGAATGAATATCAGATTAACAATATAATGAACATGATGCATCAAAAAGTGAAATGTAGAAACATGATTAAGCATAAATTATAAGAAGAAAAAGACATTGACCTTTTTGTTACGGATTTTCATTATCGATTTCAAACCCTAGCTTTCGGTGATGAAAATTTGGGGGGAAATGTTTGAGTGAATTTTTGGGGGGTTAGGAATGGGGAGTAGTAGGTTCTAGAGGGAAATTTTATTCTATTCTATTGAAAATAAAATGATTTTTAAACACTTTATTCATTAGCGTATTTAGTTTTGGCTAATTTTTATTAGGATTTGCTTATAACAACTTTATATGTTCTGTTTAAGTATTCTTTAATTAATAATCTTTCATATAATTAAAATGTTTTGTGTTTCAATTGTACTTTTTGTTGTGTGAGAAGCTTCAGAGGCGGAGATAACGGGGGTATGAGGGTCATGTGACCCCCGGTGAAAAAAAGTGTAGTGTAAATTTTCAAAATTTTCCGGTTATTTTGTAATTTTCAAAATTTTCCGATTAGTGTAATTTCTAAAAATTATCATATTTTGCCCTCTCAACAAAAACTTTTTGGCTCCGCCCTTAAGAAGCTCCCCAAACAATTATTATGGGTTCAAGTCCAATTTGCTATACAATGCTTATTGGATCCTCATGTACTTTTATGTACCTTTTTCACTTCTTATCATGTGACTTAGGGCACATAATAGAAAAACCCTATATGTAAAAGTAAACTTATATTTTTTTAAATTAAAAATCACATATATTTAATGTAATTTGTATGTTCATTTATCGTGCATAAACACATAAGTACTATAAATATAGAAACAATATGTTATTTAATGTACTTTAACCCTTGCCCAGTGGACATTGTATAGCAAATTTCATAAAACAAAACATTGTTTCTTGAAACTTTTCTTGTTAAGTAATTACTAAATTAATTTTTTTTCTAAACAAAATCGAAAAAACATATCCAAGAGTTTACTTTCGAACCTTAAAAAGTGAAATCCAAACTAAAGCAACTAACAACTAAACTTCATTACTTTTTAAAAAGATATGAACCTTTACCCACGTACGTTAAATCAACCAAAATTAAGAACTAAACTTAAAACAAAAAACATTATTGAAAATCTTAAAAAAAAAAAAAAAAAAAAAAAAAAAAAAAAAAAAAAAAATCTCGTTCTCGTACGAGCAGTATAACTAGTGGTTTTAAAATAAAAATCATAATCCTCAGGAATATGTGATTTAACACATATAGTCACAGGGGAAGTCAAAAAGTTTTGTTCAAAGGGGCGCACATTGATAACTCTTAAAAACTACACTATAAAATGGTTCTTAAAGGGCAAATTATTAAAAAAAAAAAAAAAAAAAAAAAAAAAAAAAAAAAAAAAACCTAAATATTTTAGAAAATTTACAATACCATTTTTTTTTTCCGATAAGGGGCACGTGCCTTTTGTCCCTTCGCCCATGCATATAGTTAAAGTGAGTGAGATTTAATAAAAAAAATTATTAACATCAGTTGAGTTTATCTTTGAAATGTTTTTAAATAACATAATGATAAACTCAGTTTAGATCTCACTTAAGAAATGTTAAAGTACTTATTAATGGAGATTAATAACTAGAAATCCAAGGTGAAAGAATTGGAAATGATAGTTGGTTAATCGGATTGTTTGTTGCTATGTTTTGTTACAATGAGAAATGAGATGGAAAGTGTTATTTGATTATCAAGACGATTTTCTAAAAGTGATTACAATTCTCTACTTATACACAAAAAGTTAGTTATTCAAAGTCATTCACTTAGAAAAACCATGTTTTCAAGCTAAAGAACCATAAATGTTTAATGACAACAATTTTTCACCTAAACACAACTTTCATTGTCAATTTCTTCACTTTTTCTTCTTTCCAATGTTTGTGAGGAAATGGGCGAGGCACTTGATCATTCCCTTTGTTTGTTTGAATACTCGGTTTCTTTGGGAAGTTTGGGAAGTTGTTCCATGTATGAAATAGATCAAGGCGATAATTTGAGATGGGATTGCTTTCATCAGCTTCTTCTTCGTCTGATGAGTCCGAAAGAGGACGAGGTCTTTTTCCATTGATCATGAGTCTCTTGGCACGACCTTCAAAAAGGGGTACCATGACATGGTTTGCAAGGAAATGACCATTGGTAATTCGAGAAGATTGCATTGCACTAACAGGGCTAAAAAGGCGTATGAGGAGCATATGCCATAAGGAAGAACCGTTTTGTCGATTTTGAAAACACCAACGATTCTTTTGGTAATGTAATATGCAAGGTTTAAAGGTTTTTGGTGGAAGAGGCAAAAGATCTTGTGAACAAGGCAAGCATTGGGATGATCTTTGTTCCCAATGAGACAAATGACATTCTTCCTAAGGATTTCTTCCCACTTTTTGTAAGGTGGAAGTACTTCGAAGAGTTCCATTTTAAAGGGTCACGATGAATGAGTTCTTTGTTGCGGGTTATTCGAGAGGGTTCGACTCTTTCAATAAAGACGGAGTCTCGAACAAGAACGGGGTCATCAAGAGGGGTGCAGTAAGTAGGATTTGGATATAAGGCAAAGTGTTGATTTGCAATGGACCAATCATTAGAGTACATGCAAATTCCATCACAGGGTATGTGAAGAATTTCGGCAAAGGTGGTAAAAGGTAAGACAATGTTTTGGTTGTTAATGACGAAATCAATGGAGATGGTTCCATCATTGTTACGGACAATCCGAACAGTTTTATAGAACTCAAAAATGAAAATAATACATATTAGTTCATTGATATGAAGAAGGCAATCAAAGTTTATTGCGGAGAAAGTTTGAGAGACGTTAGTATCTTTGAGGTAGGATTCCTCAATGACACGTCCCTCATGGATGAGGCGTTTTTTAAGAATTTTGAAGGTTTTCCAGTCATCTGGCGAGAGACCTTCTTTACGGTAGTATCTAGGGATGTAATGTACGGTATCATGATGATCTTGTTGTGTCGACTTAGGCATTTTAGAACCTATAAAATAGTATTACACAATTTCAACAAAGTAAGTTACGAGATCAAAAATGAGTCGTGTGTGAATGTGTTTAAGTTAGGACATGAATGCTTTTGGTAATAGACGACCCGTATACTTCTTATCATAAATCAATCAAATAAGGTTTAAGAGCATTATTACAAGTTGGTTTATAATATCATTTGTTAATTATTACGAAATTTAAACTTGACATTTTTACTTTTATTAACAATGCCAAACATCTTTTTAAAATCACTTTTTATTCATCAAATCCAAAAATGATCCATATGTGGCTTTTGTGAAAACTAGTTATGGGTGTTTTAGGAGGATGCAATCCCTGAGGGAAATCATCATTGGATATCTAATTTGTATAATAAGATCTCAAGAATGATTCAATTGAGATAAACCTATTTGAATCAACTTTTGATAAGAAAATTAAGGAGATATAATTACTTATGGAGATGATTAGAAGACAGAGACGCATGAGGATTAAATCCTAAGATGAGAATGTGTGAATTTTTTGGTCGTTTGGGAGATGAGTGGGAAAATGAGGATGTCATCTGTGAATTTTGAATATTACTTGTTATCTGTATTGCCGGTTCCACCGGATCTTTTGAGAAAGGGATCCGGCCCGTTATGATGAAGGGATCCGGGATGACAGCAGACACAGGAAAGTTTTGAATGTTTGGTTTTTGGTGTATTGTTTGTTACTAGTTCTTTTAGTTTATTTGGTTTAATGTAAATTATGAATATATGATTATTGCTCCCAAGCAACTAAAGCAAGAGTTTGAGAAATTTAGATGAAAGAATACTTAAATTCCAATATCTTTAATGCACGAGGAAATACAACGAGTAGTAGAGAAGTAGAGATATATGAGAAAATAAATTGCCATGAGGGAGTTTGAGACGGGGATAGATGAGTACCACGTGTTTGATTATGATGATGATCAAGACGTAGAAAACCATTGTTGTGTTGTCTTCACTTCTTCTTTCAGAGATGGGTGATGATTTGAGATATGAGAGTAAATGAATTTTGAATGACGAGGATTAAGAAAATATAGGATGGAATACTATTACTGACGGTTTGAGGAGTGTGGGAATTTGTGAAGAAAGACTTTTGAAATTTGTGATTTGATGTAACAAATAATTCACGTAGATATGACTCTTATGAAAGATACACCAAAACAACAATCAACTAACGATTTTAGAGAAGAGATCATGTAGATGTTAACATAAGGAAGAAACATATAAATCAACATTTTAACCATATGCAACTAACACATTTTGAAACACTAATTATGAATAAGAATACATACCGTTGCTATATTTTCTTAGATGGTTTTTGAAACCATAGACGCGAAATACTTCATGAGCATTTAAAGTACCTGCAAGCTTTTTGCAAAAGCATGCTGACAGCTCTTTAGGTACTTCTTTGTTTGCAAACTTCAACATTCCTTCAATAGGACGAAGTATTCAAAGAAACCTATCATGAAGATTTCTTAAGAAGAATTTGTTAGAATTGTTTAGAAAATATAATAGGTAAGAATAAGACTATCATTATCCTAACATAGAAGTTTTATCCTTTTTGTAAAAAATATATTTGATGTCAATTTTTACAATGGTTTTCCTTCTTTGTAATTTTCAAAACATTCACGAATCGTTTCAAGTTTTTAAAGTACAATATATTCTAAAAAACTTGGTAACAAAGCTCTGATGACAATTGTAGAAAACTGGAAGGGATGGTTGAATACCCAAAACTTTGTCGAAAATACCCAAAACTTGCCAAAAATGCCAACCCGATCAATGACTGTCAAGTTTGCCGGAAACTTGCAAATCTTGCTGGAAATACACAAAACTCGCCAGTCGCCATAAACTAGTTATAATCACTTATAGTCGTTGTTTATATCTATTACAAGATTTTTTTTTAAGAAAAATCTTATCATTAATACCCAAAACTTGCCAAAAATGCCAACCCGATTAATCACCCATACGCGATTTTTACAACCTTGAACAAATGTAATCATTTAGAGTCGCTGTTTATATCTCTTACAAAATGTTTCTTAAGGAAATTCTTGTTGGGAAAACCCAAAACTCGCCGAAAATACTCAAAACTTGCTAAAAATGTCAATCCGATTAATCCCGCCTAGACCGACTACAAGCCACAAAGGGTTCGACCGCCCCGACTACCGATTCATGATTTTTGCAACTTTGGTTACAGGTACGAGTATATTAAGTATAAATAGGAAGTATAATGATTTTTATGTATGAGTATATTAAGTATTTGGGTTAATGACTTGTAATAGCAACATACCTTTTCATTTGGTCAAATATCATATATGACCCCAAAAAAATACCACAATACCCATCCAACTTTCAAATTTGTTTCATTATCATACGTTTTTGCGTCATCTCCATGCACCGTTAGTCCTTTTGACTAACGACCGTTAGTCATCTCTTTGCACCGTTAGTCCTTTTTATACGTTTTTTTTACATTTTCATACGTTTCTATCTATTTTATATGTTTTCGCTCGTTTTGTTACGCTTTTGTTCGTTTTTAAACGTCTTTGTCCATTTTTATACGTTTTCAAGCGTTTTATACGTTTTTCTTAAGTTTTTATACGTTTTATATGTATTCTTACGTTTTTATCCGTTTTTATACGTTTGCGTCCGTTTTAATACGTTTTCATCCGTTTTTATATGTTTATACGCTTTTATCCGTTTTTATACGTTTTCATATGTTTTGCCCGTTTCTATTCGTTTCTTACGTTTTTATTCATTTTTATACGTTTTTGTCATATTTTATACGATTTTTACGTTTTCATACATTTTTGCCCGTTTCTATATGTTTTTGTTCGTTTTATACGTTTTCGTCGGCTTTTATACGGTTTTTACGTTTTTATACATTTTTGTCCGTTTTTATATGTTTTCATACGTTTTTGTTCGTTTTTATACTTTTGTGTCAGTTTTTATAGGTTTTTACGTTTTCATACGTTTTGCCCGTTTTTATACGTTTTTGTTTGTTTTTATACGTCTTCATCCATCTTTATACGATTTTTACTTTTCATACGTTTTGCCCGTTTTTATACGTTTTCATATGTTTTTGTCCATAATAATACATATAAAAAAGGATAAGAATGTATGAAAACGTTAGAAAAACGTATAAAAAAAGACAAAAACGTATAAAAATGCTTGAAAGCGTATGAAGACGGACGAAAACGTTTAAAAACGAACAAAAACGTATAAAAACGGATAAAAACGTAAAAAAACGTATAAAACCGACGAAAATGTATAAAAACGAACGCAAACGTAAGAACACGTATAAAAACGGATAAAAACGTATAAAAACGCTTGAAAACTTGTAAAAATGGACGAAAACGTTTAAAAGCGAACAAAAACGTATGAAAATGTAAGAAAACGAACGAAAATGTATAAAAACGTATGAAAACGGATAAAAATGTAGGAAAACATATTTTTAAGTTAATTACAAACGGTCATTAGTTAAAAGGACTAACGGGACAACTAAAACGTATGATAATGAAACAAATGGGAAAATACATTGCTATTACATGCCTAACGGACTAACGGTGCAAATAGTTGGATAGGTATCGTGATATTTTTTTGCGTTCGTATATGATATTTGAACAAATGAGAAAATACGTTGCTATCACATGCCATTAACACTAAGTATATATAGAATTTATTCTATACGTGTCATGTCCTACTTATTTGCATAGAAATACGCTGATCTTTTATATAATAAAACAAAACCCTTAGTGGGAATTTTTCATTTCAAAAAAATCAATACATACCTTATTTGGTAATATTAATAATTATTAATTTTTTGTTTTTGATGATGTTTAATTAAAAAAACCCTAAATATTTCCATACTTAGCCATAAATTGCAAAAAAACGTTTTTATATTCTCAAAGTGTAAAAAAATAAAAAATACACATGTACTATATAGCTATTTTTTCATAGTATTGTTCCAAAAATATAAAATTAACACAAAAGGCGGGACCTATCTTCCTCGAAGCATATTAAATCTTCTCTTAAAAAATCCTTCAATTCACTCATCTTCAAGGTATCATTCTATTTTTCCTTTTATTTATCCTTCCTGATTATTACTATTGATTGTATGAATTATACGATGCTTTTGTAACTAGGAGATTTGAAATTGTTTTATCTGATTAGTTTATATATGAATTTGTGTATATGAATTAGTTCTAAAACTGTGTAACAACAAACTTTGTATTGTTTATTATTTTGAAACCTTTTAAATCATGTTTTTTGTTTGTATTATAATTTATGGATTTTAGTGTAGGAGTATATATCCTAATCATCTGATTTGATCGAATTGTTGTATTAGGTTTCTCACCATGTCCAACTTGTGCTTCTAAACCAAATTGTTGTTGTTTCGGTATTGTTTGTCTTTGCTATGTCCTTTGTTTTAGAGATTTTGGATTATTATCGATTTGATCTGCTTGCTGTTAGTATAGTTTGATGTTTGTGTTAGTATAGTTTGATGCTTGTCTTCTTATCGTGTTTCAATAATTATCGGCGTCCTATTCCAGTCTTCATTATTAATGTCATACTAGGTTTTTATCTACCCATAGGCGTCACTAAAAACTCCTATCTTCTCCCCAGACATTCATTAACAACCCAATGTCATCAGTAACCTAAAGCTGATGTCATCAATAACCAAATTTGATCAGCAACCCAATTTGATCAACAACTCAATGTCATCAGCAACCCAATGTCATCGGTAACCCAAATTTCATCAGCAACTCAATGTCATCGGCAAAATGGTTGTCAAAAAGTAGAATGCCATTTTAATGATGATTCATTGAATTGAACATAAGGGTTTTATTCGTTGATTTTGATGATGAATTTAGGATTCAAATGTTGAATTGAAATCAGAAAAGAGACAAGTAAAGTTATTAGGTTCGGGTCAAACACATCGAGCCATACCGGAATTTTACTGGTACATGTACACAAGTTGCTCAAATTAGGTTCGGGTCATACTGGGATTGAATGTGTTAAATGGATCGCGTCATACTTAAATCTTATTGATTCATGTAGAAAGGGGTTGGTTACACAAGTTATGCTAAAATTAGGATTGGGTCATGTTGGGATATCGAGATTATTATACCATAGATGGGATTAAGAAATATTGTTTAAGTCATACATTAAATATAATCTATTTGTATATGTTGGTTGCCAATATGTTTAGGCAATGTTTGGCTCATTTATGTGTACGAGTGATTTTCTTTTAAAAAATTTTGGGTGATGGTTTTATTGTGTCTAAAATTTTTGGTGATGCTTCATCTGTTTGCCTCTATTAAACAAGTGTGTGAGTCATTAGTCGGTTAGCGGTTAAATACGATTTTGAATACAATAAATCGTTAAAAATTAGTTTTACAATACGTTGTTGGTGTTTTTAAGTAGGTAGTTTAATAGGATTAACAAAACAGTTTTGGTTCTAACTCCAACATTTAAACTCACACTAATGATTATTAACACATAAATAAAAATTTTATGTTAAAAACCCAGTGCATTGATACGTGCCAAAACTATTCCCAACAAAAGTGACACGTTAGCAGTGGTCAACTTCCGGTCAAACCATGCTTTCCCGCTTTACCTATAAATAGTAGTTGTCATTTCATTTTCAGTTTAAGCAATGTTTGTGTAAATCACAATTCTCTCTCAACTGTAAACTCTCATTTACTATCATAATCCAATAACAAATCATTCGGTTATCATTCCGCCATTGATTACCTTGTGTTTGTTAACTGTAGATCTTCATTTCATTAGAAATTTAGTTCTACTCTTATCAAGTGGTATCAGAGCTCCTTCCTGGCGCTCATACTGTTGATTTTCACAAAAGTTTGTTACGATTCCGACGAGTTTGTTACAATTCCGGCGAAGTTGTTACAATTCCGGTGAAGTTGTTACAATTCCGGCGAAGCAGTTAATTTTCCGGCGATCAAATTTTTAACTAAAACAGAGTGCTACACTGGCTCTCTGTTTAACTGATTGTATGCTATCCGTCAGAAACACGACCAATTGTTGAGTATTCATCGCGATCACGAGAATAGCGCATAAGTGCTTAAATCCTCTATTTTCGAACAGTGATCAGTTTTGTTTGACTCAAGGTTGGCCAAGAACGGTTTAGTTGTTAGTTGTAACTCAATTGAAGAAGAAGGAGTAACATCTAACAGCAAATTCACTAAAATAGCATACAATGGTGGTTCAGACACGTAATCAAGAGCAGAACACCTCTGCACTTGATGAACCTCTTACTTTGACTCAAATAAGTCAAAGTCTGCTTCAATTAACTCAGTTTGTTCAAACTATGGATGAAAGAATCAATGGAAAAATGGAGACATTCCATTTCTTTCAAGGATATGTTACGAATGAGTTGGCAAAATTGAATGGTACAAATGCCACTGAACAACAGAACAATGAGCAAGTGGTACAACCAGTGGTTGCACAGGGTCAAGTTCATGTTGCTCACAACATAATCAACATCAAAATCCATATGGCATACTCACAAGGATTGAATTTCCAAAGTTTACAGGTGAGGATGTTAAAGGATGGGTGTTTAGAGTGCATCAGTTCTTTGCTATTGATCATGTACGAGAAGATCAAAAGCTGAGGTTAGTTTCCATGCATTTGTTTGATAAAGCTTTGCACTGGCATTGGCAGTTTGTTAAGAAACATGGTGAAAATGTGCCTTGGGCTGTATATGAGTCTGAAATTGTGAGTAGATTTGGTGAAGTGAATGATGATCCTTTGGTAGAACTTAAAAATTTGAAACAAACAGGAGATGTACAAACTTACCAGGATAAGTTTGAAGTGCTATTGAATAGGGTTGATTTGACTGAAGAACAAACTGTTAGTACGTTTATTGGTGGACTGAAGGGTGAGATTGGGATACCTTTGAGAATGTTTAAGCCTGTTACATTCAAAGATGTTACTGCTTTGTCCAAAATGCAGGAAGCCACAGTGGCTATAATGAAAACAAAGCCACACTACTCACCTTTTAACAACACTAAATATCAACACACCAATAATGCTACTGCTAGACCAGTTACCAACACTGTGACAAAACCTCCTCTATTGGCACTACCAGCTCCAAAACCGGCATATCCTATCAGGAGACAGTTGACACAAAAAGAGCTGGAAGAAAAGAGAGCCAAAAACCAGTGTTTTTATTGTGATCAAAGATACACCCCTTGTCACAAGTGTACTGGTCAGATGTTTGCTTTGGAGGTAATAGGCAATGGGGAAGAGGATAGTGATATCAATGAGGAAGTACTGGAGGAGATAGGAGAATTGGAGGAACCTACACTGGAGCAATTTCCAAACACTGGTGAAGACATTCCCCAGATATCTCTAAATGCTTTGTCTGGTATCAATTCTTATAAAACCATGGGGGTTAAAGGTCATGTGGGAAAACAATTATTACATACGCTCATGGATAGTGGTAGTACTCATAACTTCTTATCTATGACAGCTGCAAAGAAATTAGGCTGCAAGTTAAGGAGAACTGTGCCACTAGAAGTCTCAGTGGCTAATGGCAACCAAATGATGAGTGAGTATATGTGTAAGGGGTTTCAGTGGCAACTGCATGGTGCTACTTATACCACTGATGTTATGGTTATACCCCTGGGTAGTTGTGATATGGTGCTTGGAGTGCAATGGTTATCCACATTGGGAACTATATTGTGGAATTTTGAAAACTTGACAATGGAGTATAAGTATCAGGGCAAGAGGGTGGTACTGAGGGGATCACAACAGGCTGTGCTATCCTGGATAAATGGAAAGCAAATGACTAGGCACATGGAATGCAATAGAGTGGAATTGGCTGCTATTACTATGTGTGTCTATCCTGCTCAATTGTGGTCAGTGGAGACCAAACATACTAGCACAATTGCAGTGGATGAATCTATACAGTCAGTTTTGACTGACTTTAAGTCAGTATTTGATGTACCAGTTGGCTTACCACCCAAAAGGTCCCATGATCATTCGATACAGCTAATGCCTAACACACCTCCGATCAATCTCAGGCCTTATAGACACCCTCCACACCAAAAGGAAGCCATAGAGTTGATGGTTAAGGAGTTAATGAACTCTGGGGTGATTAGAGATAGTCATAGTTCTTTTTCATCTCCTATTGTTATGGTGAAAAAGAAAGATGGCAGTTGGCGTATGTGTGTTGATTACAGGAAGCTTAACAAATTCATTGTGAAAGACAATTTTCCAATACCAGTCATTGAAGAGTTATTGGATGAATTGAATGGAGCCAAGTTGTTCACCAAGCTTGACTTGAGGTCTGGTTACCATCAGATAAGAATGAAGGATGAAGATATTCACAAAACTGCATTTAGGACTCATGAGGGCCATTATGAGTTCCTTGTTATGCCATTTGGGTTGACAAATGCACCTTCTACCTTCCAAAGTCTTATGAACACAGTCTTCAAGCCTTATTTGAGGAAGTTTGTATTGGTGTTTTTTGATGATATCTTGATCTACAGTGCTAATCTGGAAGATCATTTGCAACATCTGAAGTGTGTTTTGGAGCTTATGCAGTCCAACAAGCTCTATGCAAAACATTCTAAGTGCTCATTTGCTATGACCAAAGTAGAATATTTGGGTCATCTGATTTCTGCTGAAGGTGTTTCCACTGATCCCACAAAGATTCAGGCTATGAAAGATTGGCCCAAACCTCAAAATGTGAAGCAGTTAAGAGGATTTCTGGGGTTAACAGGGTATTATAGAAGATTTATCAAGCACTATGCAATAATCAGTCAGCCATTGACCAAGTTGTTGAAGAAGAACTCTTTTGACTGGACCACTGAAGCTGACATGGCTTTTCAAAAGTTGAAGGAAGCTATGATAAGTACACCAGTGTTAAGTCTACCAAATTTCAACAAGGAATTTGTGGTGGAAACGGATGCTTGTGATACTGGTATTGGTGCTGTTTTGTCACAAAATGGGCATCCTATAGCTTACATGAGCAAAGCCTTAGCTGTTAAACATCAAACTTTATCCACATATGAAAAAGAATTTTTAGCTGTCCTGCTTGCATTGGAAAAATGGAGAGGGTACTTATTGGATAGACATTTTAAGATAAAGACTGACCATTTTAGCTTGAAATACCTGTTGGACCAAAGGCTTACAACACCCTTTCAAACTAAATGGTTGCCAAAGCTATTGGGCTTTGATTATGAAATCAGTTATAAGAAGGGTGGTGATAATATGGCTGCTGATGCTCTCTCCAGAGTTCAAAATGGGGCAGAACTTTGTGTTGTGGTTTTGTCTACTGTTACCAGTAACTTGTTACAACAGATTCAGGAAAGTTGGGAGGTTGATCAAGACATACAAACCATGATTACCAAATTGCAAGCTGATCCTGCTGCAGTGAACAAATTCACATGGATAGATGGGCAGTTGAGAAGGAAAGGTCGATTGGTAGTGGGCAATAAGGAAGAAGTTCAGAAGCAGATCATGGGCTATTTTCATCAAGGTCCAGTTGGTGGTTATTCAGGAGTCCATGTTACTCTTAAAAAGATTTATGCAGTTTTTTATTGGAAGGGTATGAAGTCAGGGTCAGGAAGTTCATCAAAGAATGTGATATTTGTCAAAGATATAAACTTGAATTGATTGCTTATCCTGGTCTCATTCAGCCTCTACCTATTCCTACTCAGGTTTGGACTGACATTTCCATGGATTTCATTGAAAATCTGCCAAAGTCCCATGGAAAAACAGTAATCTTTGTGGTGGTGGATAGATTGAGCAAGTATGCTCATTTCATGGCCCTGAAACATCCTTTTTCTGCTAGTGATGTAGCCAAGGTGTTCCTTGATAACATTTTCAAACTTCATGGGCTGCCTACTACTATTGTCAGTGACAGAGATAAAGTTTTCATCAGTCATTTTTGGCAATCTCTGTTCAAAATGTTGAAGGTGGAGCTCCATATGTCTACAGCTTATCACCCTCAGACAGATGGTCAGACAGAAGTAGTTAATAGGTGTTTGGGGTGTTATTTGAGGTGCATGGCAGGTGAAAGTCCAAAGGAGTGGGTGGACTGGTTGCCTATGGCTGAATATTGGTACAACACTAATCATCATTCTGCTACTCAAGCTACTCCTTTTGAAGTGCTGTATGGTCAAGTCCCTCCTCTTCATATGCCTTATGTTCCTGGTAATAGTACTGTGGAGTCTGTGGATAGGACTTTGCAAGCCAGAGAACAAGCTATTCAGACTTTGAAGTTTCACTTGCAAAGGGCTCAAGATAGAATGGTTAATATGGCCAACAAGAAAAGAACTGAAAGAAGTTTTGAAGTGGGAATGAAAGTGTATGTCAAGCTTCAACCTTATAGACAGCTGACAGTTAGGCAAGGCTCTCAACACAAGTTATCACCAAAGTACTTTGGTCCATTTGTGATTGAGGCTAAAATTGGTGAGGTAGCTTACAGATTGGGGTTACCAACTACAAGTCAAATTCATCCGGTTTTTCATGTCTCCCAATTGAAAAAATGTCATGGACAACAAGTGGAAACTGGGGTGTTGCCTACTTGTGCAGAAGATGGTAGACTTACTATTGAGCCTCTGGCTATTTTGGAAAGGAGATTGGGCAATGTCAACAATAAGCCAGTTATGTACATTCTGGTTCAATGGGCAAATCAAACTCCAAAAAATGCTACTTGGGAGGTGTACCATGAGTTCATTGCTCGTTATCCTCAGTTTGAAATTCAACCTTGAGGACAAGGTTCTTAAGGGGAATGGATTGATACGTGCCAAAACTATTCCCAACAAAAGTGACACGTCAGCAGTGGTCAACTTCCGGTCAAACCATGCTTTCCCGCTTTACCTATAAATAGTAGTTGTCATTTCATTTTCAGTTTAAGCAATGTTTGTGTAAATCACAATTCTCTCTCAACTGTAAACTCTCATTTACCATCATAATCCAATAACAAATCATTCGGTTATCATTCCGCCATTGATTACCTTGTGTTTGTTAACTGTAGATCTTCATTTCATTAGAAATTTAGTTCTACTCTTATCATGCGTGCACGGGTATTATAACTAGTTGTAAATGTAATATACATGTTGTAGATACAAACTTCATATCACACATGGATTAGAAACTCTGCATCTTCATAACCTCTGTATTTAACTCCCTGCTAAGCCATCTTCGTGTCATGTCCTCTTATTTGCATAGAAATACACAAATTGTAAATGTTATATACAGACAAAGTAGCATACAAACTTCATATCACGCATCGATTAGAAACTCTGCATCTTCATAACCTCTGTATTTAACTCCCTGCTAAGCCCATCTTTTAAGTACGTTCTTCGGTCACCCCTGTTTACAGCAAAAATAAATCTTTCAAGAGTAGTAGAATACGAATTATACAGAGTTTCAGACCTTTATAACAATAGGCTTGTTCTCTTTAACCCACATTTCAGTTTTATATAAATAGAAGAATACAAACTATCAAACCAGAAAAGCAGTTTTGAGAGCAAATTTGCAATCAAGGTATCAACATGCATTTTTCATTTTAACCTTCACTTCCATTTCTTGATTAAATGCAGTTTAAGTAGTTGTTTTTAAATAAAAAAATTTAATTTTGATTTGTTCCAAACATACAACATTGAAATAAAAAACTTGCTTGAAACATAACCATTTTTTCAGGAAAGCGTGAACAGCTACAAGTGTACCTAGGTCGAAAAGATGACTACAAGAGGCGGAAGGGGTGCTCTTTGGGTATATAGAGTCAGCATGTCCTGTCTCTACTCCGTTAACAAGTGCCAAATACAGAACTGCCAATATAAGAAAAAGAAAACATTATGAAAATTCAAGAACATCTTAAAATGAATGTAAGAAAGAAGAGATGCTTGTGACAATTAATCTTAATTAAGTTACCTTTTCCAGAATCCACATGACCGTGAGGAATAAACTCCTCAATAGCAAAGTTTTCCTGAGAGCATATACACACGATCTTGGCCTCAAACTGCCAAAAAAAACATTGTTTTACACAAGTGAAGTTAATCAGCTGCTACAGTTAGCAATAAATACATCAATGAGAAAACAGTGCTCTCAATGCTTACGCGGTCAGCAGCTACTTGTTCAATGACAGGAGGACTTGTTACCATATCCCTAATAAAACACAAAAATTAAGTATTAGTTGGTAGTTTAAATAGCACAACAGGATGCTCAGTAAAGGAATAACATATACTTACTGAGAATAATGGTTCAGGAAGTCTGCATATGTCTTTGTACATGTAAAAGTTGACAATATAAAACCCATAAGCAAAAAATACAATGTAAAGTTCCATTAAGTAACCAAAAGTTCTCATTGCTTACAAGGTCGGTAACTCCTTTTATAGAGACAAGATCACCTCCTTCGTTGCCCCTAATCAAGCATTAATAATAAGTCATACTTTGTAGTTACATATCATTAAAAAAATGGTAAACAGGAAGAAAGACCTAGACTTACTTAGAATTCCGATTAACATTCTCCAAGTATTTCTGTGGTACATGAAAAAATATAAAATATAAAAACACATAAACAAAAATTTTAATGTAGAAAAACAATCAGCCGTGTTAATGTTATCTTGAGGTTGTACCTCAAAATACTTGGGACGCGACTCCATAAACTCCTTCACTTTTTCAGAGTACAGATCTTCATTGGACCGCAGCTGATAAATGTCAAAAACAAAAAACTCGTAAGTTAGAATAGAGGCATGTTAAAATGTGAAAAAATATTGTGGTATTACCTGCTCAACAAGTACCTCCCTCACTCTTCCGTAATTATTGTCAGAATGCGTTACTTGTTCAGACAAAGCCCGGACCTAGAGATAACAATTTAAGGACAAATGAGAAATAATTAAATATTAATCCTTAACCAAGGGTCAATAAAATCGCACAGCACTGACCAAACAATTCCCGTCACCCTCGACCGGGATATGAGCAAATTCAAAAAAATTCAACCTGATAACAAAAGAAAAATTGGTATCAAAACAAACAAGAATACAGCACAATTATATACCAGGCAAGTATCAAAGGACTAAAAACTGCTACCATAACCTAGAAAATTGCTACCTATCAGTTACAAGTGTGTTCAGAATGTGCTGTTCCGTTCCGCATTAAGCTATTAATTTATATTGTACCCACACGATCGTTCAAGATATAAAAAAACCAGCACGAATTGCATTAACCTATTTTTTTTACCTGTCCTTTAGTCTTTTGCCATCCGGATATTCTTCATTGATAATAGTAGGCTGAACAATAATAAAAACACACAAATATTAGATTGGGTAAGTAACTATTAGTGATAAGTAACTTTTCCAGAGAGCAAAACAAAATATTTTACAAATTAAAAGAATTAATTTGACCAGAATATTAAGTAACTTGTCCACAATCAGTTTTTTAAAGATCACTTTCTTAAGATATGAGACGAAATTCAAAATCCTAATGTTTAACCTTTGTTCTTTCTCAACTAGAGTTTTCCTAGAGGAGTACTCCCTTTCTAGGCTGATGTTGGTCTCGTGTCTTTATGTAAGTTATATATTCTCCCATTCACCTTACAGTTTTGGCAAGTGATACTTACACCACTTATACTGATTCACACACCACACTTATGCATATATCATGTTGGGACATTGTGGTGAAAGAATAAAAAAATATGGTGTAAGTATCAACTCCCTACAGTTTTTAATTGCAGAAAAGATACCAAAGTGGTTTCCATGTCTAGTTAATAGTTTAAAGTTCTTGAATTTCGGTAATTTAAAATTTGGAGATTAGGATCAACTTCAAGGTGCTCTTTGTTTGCTTCGGAACTCGCCAAATCCAAAAAGACTCAATATTAATACTGAGCAGAGGGTAAATGTAATATTTGTAGATTTGGTAACTTGAGTCCTTTTTTTTCTAATATGATACTAGAGTTGGATTTTAAGCCATTGTTTCATTTTGTGTCTTTCCAGGAGCCTCAACTCATGAATTCTGATGTGGGACCAGTTTCAAATTCTTTGGAATCCCCACACTGCTTATACCAGACATTGAATCTATTGAAAAGTGCGGAAATAATATATAGAGAATAATCAAGGCCGGAACTACTTTTTATAAAGCTTCTACTTGGCAATTCCCCATCTCTTGAGAAGTTTACCGTCCAACCAAGGGGAACTTTTGATGATAATAGAAGGTATAACATTGCCAAGGATGTTATGTGATTCCCACAAGCCTCACCAAAAGCAGAAATGATCTACTTGGATCCGAAGCCATAATCCTGTTGGCATACTTTCATCTACGTACTCCTATCCTAATTACCTTCTTTCTTTTTGTTAGTATTTACCTAGTTTTATATGTAGTGGGGTAGCACAATGCAAGTAGACTTATATAAATTCTTAGTAAAATACTAGTATTTGCATATCTATTTATCTGAAAAGTATTTTTAAGTTTTTAAAACCCCCTTCTAGTGATCGCCGTTTCAGTGAGGGAAATACTCTGTATGAATCTTACAGTTTAAGCAATGGCAACTAAGAAGGAATAACAGAAAATCACATCAGATTAGCCATCCTGAATTCCAAAAACAATGAACTATCCTATCCATGATACCAAGAGAACTTCTAAATTTTGCTTATAATCTGTGTGTAATGCACACTGAAAAGAATACAGAAATAAATGGATGTCCAGATTTATCGTATATAAATTTCTGGATGAACTAACAGTTAAAGTAGTCATCATTGAAGGTAAAATATCATAAATAGAATACTCATCTACCACATAAAATTCAGCAATCCAGTATCATCCACAAAGATTTATTAGTCATATCATAACCACAACAATCACAAATAACAAGAACAAAAACCAGTCACATATTTGTGTACCTTTATGACGGGATCCGGATATTTTAAGCACAACAGTTTCTGGTCGTTCTTTGAGAGGCATTTGAGGGCAAAACATCCTTTGTCTCCCACAACAGCGGGAATTAGAGGGTTCTCACAAATTTTCTGAAGAAAGGTATTATCATGAGTAGCAACAAACAATTTCTCCATGTTGTCTCTTTTGACAAAACTCATAATACAGTCTGATGAACACATTTTGTGTTTATGCTGGCAGCTGCAAGAGAAAAGAAAAAAAAAAAAAAAAAAAGACGTTTTAAAATACAGCTTAAACAAATAAAGCGCATAGCATGCGTAGTAAAAGATACTAACTGTGCCATCCTAAGTGTACTCGTCACTTCGTTGAACTGACCCATGTTTCCATATTCAGTGAACTTGAGCACATAGGATTCAAGTTCTTTCAAAGCACAGTGCGAGGTGTAGAGTTTAGTTTCAGGATCGCCGAGCAACTCTCTGATGCTCCCTATAGGTATTTTGTTATGAATAGCATAAAAGAGGAAAGATCCATCAAGAAACACGGGCGACGGTTTGTTGAATCCCAGGCGATCTCTGTAAATCTTTAGAGTACCTTCCGCCTTGTTCACCAATTTCTGAAAATGTATAACAACAAATTAATTAGCAAGTCACAAATCAAAATGTGATCCACATATGAAACTTTTGTACAATATATATCAACATTAAACACAAATAATAAAAAACTCATGATAAAAACGATATTGTCTAATTTGGGTAGCCGATGTTTGTAAATAACTTTTATTTACTTAAGACTTAGTTAGAAATAAAACTACTAGGTAATAATAATAAACATATAAAAAGTTAGTTAAGATAGCACCAACATAATAATTATAATGTCCAAGAAATAAAAGTTGTAGAAGAATTACAAAAGTCTATCGGGTCGTTTGAAAAATATAAAAAGAGAAGAAAAAGGAAGGCAAAATCCACTAAGCTGCTCACAGCCACCAATACAAAATTACAAACACACATGGATTATATATTTTACTATCTACAAGAGTTACATCACCCACTTTGCTAACTGATATAAAGAGTTGATGCGTGAATGAGCTCACGCTTCGTTGCGAATCTATATAAAATTGATCCAGAGGCATCACAAATATAATAATGTCTTCGTATATTAATCATAAGAAGCAACATCCAAATGTTGACTTGTGAAACTTGTTTCATGTCTTAATAAGTGATATGCATTTTGAACCATGTGGCTTCTAGGATTTTAGGCACAAAGTAGCCATTGTTTAAAAAACAAAAAAATTAAATAAATAAAATAAAATAAAGATGAAAAGCACTCATTTGCAAGAATAAGTGGTTTGAACAGATTGCTAGATTACATTACCAAAAAGGCCACCGTCTTTGGCAATTTTATTCATCTGTTCATTGTTTCAAAGTATCGTGTCTTATTTTTAGCATTTTCACAGTTGGGGTTGTTAGCCACAAAGAGTAAAGTAAAATGGATTGGAAAAAGGCATTACTCATAAATTAGATAAAGGAAACAAAACATATTCCATTGTGGTCCTCAAAACTCAAAAGCCATTATAGTATGGTATGACTTAATACTCTGCCTAGGTGAGATATGTTATGTCATAGAAGAAAGTCCCATACTACGATATAGGATCCGTGAAACAAACAAACGTTAAGAAAGCTACAGTGACCTTTGTTACAAAAAAGTAAGCAAGTTTTCTAACCGTCACCATTCTAAAAGGTTTTTCAGAGCATATTTTGATTTTTTTTTTTTAATTGTATTCATTTAGTGTCGAGTATAACATGTCTTAAAGCTAAAATGTACCTTTTTAACCTTCTTATGGCTCTTTTTCTTCAATCGTTTTTTTGGAGCTAAACGATTTTTCCAAACATCTTTGAACTTTGCCGCCAATCCCTGAAAATCGCAAGAGTATATTATAACGAGTAAGAACATATATCAATAATAAACACAACTAAATGCTAATTAACAAACTAGATGAAACATACTCAAAAAGTCAAAATCATAATGATCATCCACTATTTAACAATTTAGATGAATGCATCCGTAACTTAACCTAATCGGTCCGTAAATTGACCAAACACAAACTAACAAAATTGCCCGTAAATTAATCTAGTTATATGCAAATTAACGTAATTGTTTCAAAAATTAACCTACTTATCCAAAAATAAAACTAATTTATAGGAAAATTAACCTAGCTATCCATTAATTAACATAATTGTTTCAAAATGACCTAATTGTTCCATAAATTAACCTAGTTATCCGTAAAACAACATAATTATCCGTTAATTAACAATATTAACCGTAAATAAACCTAAATTAAGATAGGTAAATTAACTTAATTAATCCGTAAATTAACCTATTTGTCCATAAATTAACCTAATTATCCTAACTGAAACAAAAATTAACCAAATTATACATTAATTAACCTAATTAATCCGTAAATCAACCTAATAAAACTTTAATTAACCTAATTGTTCCGTAAATTAACCTAATTAGCGGTAAATTTAAACGAATTATACGGTAATTAACCTAATTAACCCGAAAATTAACCTAATTGTTCCATAAATTTAACCTAATTAGCGGTAAATTAAATAAACTGATGCATGAATTAACGTAATTAGCAAAATAAAGAGCAAAAAAATGACCTTTTTCATGATTAGTTAACATTTGGGTGAAATGGCGGGAGTCAATTATGATATTGGGAATCGGATTGAAGGTATTAATATACCGTGATTTGAACGTCATGATGAAGAGCTGGAAATTGAAATCCATATGTGTGTTAGATTTTGCTTTTTGTTTCAGAGAGGATTTGGGGTTTTTTCTCAAACACGCAGATGCAGAAACAAGGAAGGACATAACCTAGAATAGGGGTGGCAATTTCTGACCCGACACGAAACCCTACCTGAAACCGACATGAAAATTAACATGTTCGGGTTGTGCTAAATAGATTTCGGGTCAGGTTTGGGTCGACCTATCTAACCCGTTTATTAAACTGGTCAGGTTCGGGTTGGGAATAAAATAAGCGGGTCGACCCGCCAACCCGTTTAAGATTTTTTTTCATAAACTCAAAATTATTTATATTTTATTATGCGGGTTAAATGTGTTAAACGGGTTGACCCGACAACATGTTTAACCTTTTTAACTCGTGTGATGTGCTAAATTTTGTATATAAAAAGGGTTAAATGTGTCAACCTGAAACCCGCTTAACTGATTCAACCCGTTTAACAAATTCAACCCGTGTAACCTATTTAACCCACCAACCCAAGTATATATACGGGTTAAACGGGTTAGGTTCGGGTTATGTCTAAACAGGTTAGGGTTGACATAGCTGACCCGATGATTTAAATGGGTCAGGTTTGGGTTGGGATTTTCTGACCCGCCAACCTGACAACCCGAACCCGCCAACCCGAACCCGACACGAATTGCCACCCCTAACCTAGAAGAAGACCAATGTTGATTCTAAACTTTACTACTACATGTTTGGTCCTTGTGGTTTATTTTTTACACATGGAGTGATTTCTTGGTTTTAAATTGGGTAAATATCATCGTTGGTCCTTAAAATTCGCTCGATTCTCACATTTGGTCCCCCTGACTTTTTTTAGTGGCGTACGTAGTCCCCAACATTTTAGTCGGTAAATTCCGTCGTTAGTTGACTTGTCAAAGGGGTATTTTCATCTTTTCATGTACTTTTATTTGGCGCATTTGGTCCCTGCGTATACAATAAGTCTCACAACTCGATCATCACACTTGTTATTGTATTCGATCATCTTCCCATTTGTTATTGTACAACCCGGTCATTTTCACATTTCGATCTGCTACCGTAATTCTTGCAATGGCAAAAAAAATTTTGAGCAAAGTTACATTTGTTGAAGACATGGCAAATTATCTATATGAAAAGTATAAGAATAACTGGAAGACAGGCGATGATGTGTCAAATGAAATGTTAGACGACTTATGGAATTATGCTATGTTGAACGGTTAGCACATTATTGCATTGTTCTTGTTTAGAATAAACCTTTGTCTTAATGACTTGATTTGAGTTTTTAGTTGTTCAACTGCCCCTATCTTATTTCACAGTAATCTCAAATGGACCCAGTGACGTTTTTCCAACCCTTGAAGATGTGTTTGCTCAGAACAAAAAAAACATGGAGGGAAACCAAGCAGAGCCGAATAAAGGTATGCATTTTGGTTTTTTGTGAAATGGCAAACCTTGAACATGTGTTTAGACCCTTTTGATGTTCATTTGCCCTTTTATTGTTGCCCTAATGAATGCCTTCTAGTTTTAGGTTAATTTATTATTTGCATTACTAAAACTTCAATTTGAGTTTAATAATTAAGGCCCTTTACCCAATTTGACTTTAGCAAGTCAGACTACAGTACTTAGAATGCAAATGGATTAGTTATATACTAAGCTGCTAGATGTTGTTACAAGTCTGCATATACTTCATCAGATTGTCTTATGTAAACCTTTAGGGGTGTTTGGATTACTACACAACTTGGTAGAAAGAGAGTTAGCAGAGTGTTTGGACTTATATATTACATGATTAGTCAAACTGCAATGGGGCACACTATATATGCACGTTTAACCTGTGTTAACTTATTAACTTGTAGATGAGTATCAGGAAAAGGTTTGTGAAAGCAGGATTCAAACCCTTGAGAAGAAGATAGAAATCCTTGAGAAAATGATAAAAACCCTTGAGGAGGTGTATTTTTACACAAAAGATTACCCCAATGTGATTAAAAAATCCAATGATGAAGTTGTTTTCAGTGAAAATAGGATTGAAAACCTTGAAATGAAGCTACAATAGCTTGAAAAGAGGATGCAAAACCTTGAGATGCAGAGCTCCCTAAAGGCAAACGAGGATGAGGTGATTCATTTGGAAGATGTTTCAAGTGAAGAGTAGGTTTCTGATGATGTCAAAGGTTCTAAGAGATCCAGAGCTCCCAAAACTCAACCTGCTTTCACTTCAATTGCTCAAGCTTCTACCAAAAGATCCAGAGCTTCCACTTCAACTGCTCAAGCTTCTACCAAAAGATCCAGAGCTTCCACATCAATTGCTGAAGCTGCTCCCAAAATATCCAGAGCTTCCACTTCAATTGCTCAAGCTGCTCCCAAAACATCCAGAGCTCCTGCAACTTCAAAAACAGTTGGTGAAAGGAAAATAGCTCATTCACAAGCTCCTTCAACTTAAGCTCTAAGAGGCTGCAGGAAACCAGCCATCACTGGAATCATACTTGGTTTAAGAGCTCTTAATGCACCAGAAGTGAGATCTACAAGCATGAAGGGGAAACATTGACTTATTTCATGCTTGTTGTAATTGGATGTTTAGAAACAATTACTTTTGTTGCTACATGGGTATATTAACTAATATTTGGAAATGCTACTTTATTTTGTTGTAAAAATTAACACTGTAATCTAGTATTATTAAATATGCAGGATTGGTATGTTTTTTGTGTTGTGTTAGCTTTTATTTGAGATCATTTGACTTATGTTTGTTGCAAGTAGCAAGTCTCTTAATGCTTTGTACTTTGGATGTGCTTAGACTCTCTTGTTGTGCTGAACTTGAAGGGGTGTTTGGCATAGCAGACCTGTCAATACTTCCTTTACCCCCCCCCCCCCCCCCCCCCTCACAAGTTAGCATTGTGTATGGGTTACAAATGCCTAACTTGGATAAACAACCATAGTGTAGAGCATTGCTAAGTCCTTTAGTTAGAATGTCTGCCAATTGAAGCTTTCATTTTAGATCATTTGACTTGTGTTTGTTGCTAGTAGTAAGTATTATAACTTTAGTAATATAACAGTTTGTAATTTGAGTGTTGTTTGTAAGTTGACTTATAAAGTCAATTCATGCCATTAGCATTTTTAGTTTGCAGTTTTATGGGTTGTTTGGAAATGCATAATGCAATTACAGACTGCATTTCCACACTCAAACAACTGTATTTTTAAGTATAACACATATGCAATTGCATACTGCAATTCCACACTCAAAATGCAATTATGGGTATATTTTTGCATGGTCCTTTTTTGTAGAAAATAAAATTAGTCAACACATAAAAAAGAAGTGATTTTCATTAACCATAACAACAAATGTACAAAAGACATGATCCCAAACAACCCATGCCAAGCACTGCCCAACACATAGAAACTTGAAATTAAACACAAAACCACCCGTTATTTTCCTTCTCAGCATCAACCATCATTTTGGAAATATGCCTAATCCATCTTCTCAGCATACACCCTTTTCCTCTTAAGTGGCTTTCCATTGTCTTCCACCTCTTCATCCGCTATAGCTTCATCAACAACAAGTTCATCTTTTACTCTTGGCACATTAAATGCACCATGAATTAGTTTCACCAGTATGTTGCAGCAACGCAGGGTGGGCACAGGAACTGTTGCAGCAACGCAGGGTCGGCACCATCTTCTTCGGCTCCACGGGTAGTCTCCATCTAACGATCGACAAATGGACGAGCGAAAACAAAATAACAAAATTCGATGCGAAAAGAGGAGGGCCAATTTAGCGAAGACAAAAGAATGTCGAAGTCAAATCTGAACGATCATCAAAGGAATCGAAAGATATCTGAATAGACGAAAACCTAATGTCTACCCAATCCTCACAGGTCATAGCCTAAGCTCTAAGGGTCCTAAAACCTAGAGCTCTGATACCATAATTGTAACACCCCAACCCGACAAGGGTAAAGATATCACAAATATAGTTTCATATCAGAACTTTAAGTACTATACAAAAGCGAAAGTCTTTACAAAATATTCAAAAAGAAAACATAAATAGCTAAACTTCAAAATAAATCTAAGATCTCTAAAGGTCAAGTCTTGCTCTCAGCTCTATTCTCAACCCAGATCAGCTATCCCATAAGCTCATCTTGAATGCTTAATACCTGCCGCAGGAAAAGAAAGTGCGGCTGAGCTTACAAAGCCCAGTGAACAGATATAACAAAACAAAAACTAAACAAAAACATAAACACGAATTGAACAAAGAAACGAATAACAAAATCGTAGCGGAACAAGAATAATGAATCATTGAGGATTCTGCAGAAACACAATTGTACAGAAATCCGGAACAACAATTAGCAATCAAGGACAAACACATAGCATATTGATGACTCCAACGCAAACACATCAAAATAACCAGACACTTAACATATCAAGAAGAAATAGATTACATATAAACCAAACGAAAAGTCTAAGGCTAACAGAAACACTTTCTAGAAAATAAACATGGCATTCAACAAATTAATTAACCTTCACTTAACACACTTAATTCAATATTGCAGCAGCGGAAATAGCAGTCCAAATCATGGCAGTCTCACAAACAAATAGAAACATAGTAGACAAACTATAATTAAATAGACCAAACAAAACATAGCATAACCATTAGCAATTATCAAAACAGCTATCATAAACTAAACCAGTTCTCAGATCAAATCCTAACATCAACAGAGTTAAAGCATGGCAGGTCACATAGGCAGATACAACACTAAAGTATAAGCAAAGTTCACAAAATTAACTGAACAAATTATACATACTAAACTTATAGAATACTCACTTTCACACTAGCACATTCATCATACAGATCAACGACTTCACATAACGAAAACTAACATGACATCAGATGACAGCATGCGAATCATATTTAAACATATTAATCATATCCTAGCATAGCAGACGGTAGTCACATAAACATACAAAAGCATAAACACATATAATAGCATATAATAAGCCTTGCACATAATCATAAACACTTGAACATACCGAATCATAATCAGAATACTTAACATAGAAATAACAAATAAAGATTTAGTTAACTACCACGAGCCCAGAACATATCATATCAAAACATCATAACTTATATAGAAACAATCTCAAAATAATACGGAGTAGCGAGCTCCCAGAGTTTTATGAAGATGCGTATTGCACACGACATCATTCATCTTAAACATATCATATCAAACAACTGATCAGATCTAGGATGCATCCATACGCCCCACAAACATATATTGGCCATATAATATAACTTAAATTGAGCTCATAACAATATCAGATAAGGGACGTGGCAGAACTTCACTCTACTGCCCTAGAGTCATGTCAAATGGTGCATCACTGACACGGACATGGAACCCCCATGACTAGTTAATAATTGGCTCGGGTGTCAAACTATCTTAGGTCAAATAATATTTCAATTATGACACAGGTCTAAATCAAACACAAGGTTCAGCAAATAACATATCAGATAACTCATATCATAAGGTTCATATTCAAATATTCAGAAGTAGAAGTTTATATCACAATCACAAATCATACATTCATATCTAGAAGTTCATAATCAAATATTCATAATCAAACATAGCAAGGTTCAACAAAGGTGCATATCAAAGTCTTCCTAACATACAGTTCAAATCAAATAATGCATGGTTCAATAAAACATAAGTTCAAATAAGCAACAGGTCAAACAATCAGGAAAGGATTCATAGCAATGGCATAGGGAATCCTAATAAGTAAAATAGGAAAGCGAACGAAAAGAACATCATAAGGAACCTTTACTGAAAAGGTCAGAATATCTGTACCTTAAAGCAAATGAGAGGAAAGCAAACGAATGTAGAAATACGAAGATGTAACGTCGCGTCTCCTTCAACGAATCTTAGCTTGTTGGAACAAAAATCTCGACTCCAATGGTTTAGGGTTTCGGCCGAATGGGAAGAAAAAGAAAGAAGAGGCAAAACTAGGGTTCCAAATTATGTTTATGAGTTTGTATATATAGGTGGTGAAAAATTTCGGTTCTAGGGCTTTGAGAAGGTGTGTGGGCTTCGGCCACTTGGTCCAAACGAACGAACAAACACTCGGCCCAAGTTGTTTCCCAAATAACGAAAGACAAGGCCCAATATTTTAGTGAGACGTTTAAATCTTCGTCGTACAAAATCAATCACGTACACATATTAGTTAAGTTTTTAATTATTCGTAAGTTAGGTTTTAATTTCGTTAAACGAATGTAAATGTATTTTAATAATTTCGATTTCAAGGGTAAAATAGTCTTATCATGCATTTATATTTTTAGGGTTTTACAACTCTCCCCTTCTAAAAAGAAAATTTCGTCCTCGAAATTGGACAAGACGGAACAGTACGGCAACAAATGTGGATTTCGGAACTTCAAGGAATAAATGACGAACGCTAATCATATACTTATAAAAGTATTAGCAGTAAAAAGATGAGATGCAGAAAATCAAAAACACACTCTAACTTATTCAGGTATCTAATGATGAAAACAATCATATGCATAGACAGAACGAATCCTATAGGTCTTACTAATCGCAGACAATCAAACTAAAAGGATCTAATATTCCTCAAACACTTCACGAAATATCCAATGATCACAATAAGGGTACATAGAGACGTACACATTTAGAGTAAACATAACAATCCATGGTTCACACAAATCATAACAATTTCGAATTCCAAACGTACAAAACTTACACGTAACAGATATCGACGAAATCTCACAATTAGGTATGATTGGTGCTAAACAGTCAAGTCTAAACAGACTTAAAACAGCTTAAACACAAATTCAATTAAGATCAGAGGAATATAGGGAATTCCTGGGTCGTTAAGTCCCACGGAGGATGAATTGGTGTAATAAACACTTGATCAGATGGTAGAATGATCACTAAGGATAGTGATCAGTAGGGTTTTGAATGGAAAATTATACCTAAAGAGAAAATCTACAATTTAAAGCGACTTAAATGCAAATTAAAAGAAATAAAAGATAAAAGATATTAAATAAACGCTATCACTATTTTTAAAGGCGATGAACGTTTAAAACCTACAACTTAAAACTTACGTTTAAAATAAAATTACGTCTACGTACAAAATAAAACGTGAGTTTTAAAGAAATAAAATACCTACAAATATGAAAATGGTATTTTTACAATCCTAATAATAAAAGAAAATTATTAGAAAAATAGAATTATTTTTACAACTATTTATTTAATTATTATTAATTAAAAACTATTTATTAAATATTAAAAATGCACTAAAATACAAGAAAATACAAAATTAACCTAGAAAAATGAAATTATAACTTGGAAAAATCTAAAATATGATAAAACTTATTTTAAAACTAAAAATATATTTTTTAGACTTTTTATGTATTTATTATTAATTTAAAACTATTTAAAACTAATTAAAATGCTAAAAAATACTTTTTAAACTAAGAAAATTATGAAAAAATACTTTTTATTACTTTTATATTTATCTTAACCTAAAAAAATTGAAAAATCATTTTTTTGGACTTTTTATAATTTATTAGTATTAAAAGCTATTTAAAAATACCTAAAAACTATTTTTAATTAAGAAAAATAGCAAACAGTTAAGGAAAATTATGAAAATTTCAGGAAAAGTCTATTTTAATCTACTGAATCTAAGAAAAATAGAAAAACATGGGCTTGTGTGGAGAAATAAGCAACTGCAGTGGCAACTGCTTATTTATAAGCACTTGAAAAAAGCTAGAAGGACACAACAAGCACCAAATTGATACACAAGCTAGAATAAGCTATAAGAACTTTAATTCAACTAAAAACAACCAACCATGACCTCTGGATTGCAAGTTTAATACAGATTTGATGTTTGAGTTTAAAGAGCAAAACAGAATTTAGTATACTACTTTGAGCTTATGCACAGAACACCAAATAAGCTAAAACTGAAAAGTAATGATTGGAACTTGTATTAGACCTGGTTGACTACCTAGAAACCAAAGATGATGTCCAGATAAGCTAACATGAGCTTGTGAGAAGCTTTTTCAAAACCTGACAAACCATTGAGTTGAGACTCAGTTAATGTTGAGTGAGTTGGGACAAAATGATAAGCACATGCAGGCCTAGTAAATAAGCTGAAAATGGAAATTTTAAACTTGGAACTTAAAAAGGACCGGGTTAACTGTCCAAAGAAACAAAAATCACAGGTTATGGTTAACTAATAAGCTCTATGGGAGCTTATGATTTGGCTAGTAAAACTGATGCACAGGGCAAGTTTTTGACTTTTTGATTGAAATGAAAGGTTGACTAAACTGAACTTGGATCTTGATTTGTTAACTGATATTGATGATATATGATTAAATGAAACTAAATTAGGCTATGCTACTGAATTCCAAACATGAAACAAGGTTTTGATTTCTAAAACTTTTAACAGATAAGCATAATAAGACAGTTATAAGTGATTTTGACTTTTAGGCTAATAAGGACTTGTTTTTATGACTTGTATGAGTTATTAGGACCTATTTAGACATGAGACAAGCAAAAGCAAAGGACTGCACAACCTTTTACACAGTGAACTGAGCAAATCCAAACACCCTTTAAAATGACTGTCTTGGAGCTTTTCAAAGACTGAAACAAATTAAGACTATTCCAATGATTACAGAGCTTATATTATCATAAGTTAGGACTAAATAAACATTAAAAAACAATACTAAAAACATAAAACCAAAGATTGAAGATTATGTTATTATAACTGTGAAAATAAAGTTTTTAACAACTACTAATTTGAATAAGCAAACAACTGATTTAAAGACTGAATAATACTCAATTATGACTACTGAACATGGAAACAAAACAATACAAGCTAATTAACAACTTAACAGTGAAAATGCCAAATTGAGTAAAAAGCTTACAAATGGCTTTGAGTTGAAAACTGAGAACTTAGGCTCAAAGATCACTCCTAAAGCTTCCCATGAAGCACTAATCCCAAGGCCATCCACTATATACCTTGCTCCAGCCTTCTAGAACCTTGCACCATGGATTTTTTATTTTTAAGCTATTTATTTAGTATTTTTGTGAATTTCTGATTTTGGCTAATAAACTGCTTTTAAGAGTATCTAATAGCTTCAATAAGCTATATAGGGAGCTTATGTGAGCTTCTAAGTCCAAACTAACCACTGATTACAAACATTCACCATATTCAGATTTTTGAATAATAAGAAAACTGCATAACTTGAGATGAGACTTGAAACTGGAAATTGTTGCTTACAAAAGTTTTATTTCACCTTAAAAACATAAAATACAAAGCTTAAAGCTTAAACAAACACTGGAATTTGAAAGTTAAACTAAAACGACATTAACAATTAAAATTACACTAGATATCTTTCTTCCATGACTCCTCTGCTTTCTTTATAGTCTTTTTGAACTCCCCACATGTCTCTGATCAAATCCCATCAACAATCTCAACCATTGAAACAGTCAAACGCATCTTAGCCATTAAACTTACTTTTGGCGCCAAAATTGAGATAAGGTTGCTTGAGACAGTTTTAGTTCAATTAAAGAACTTTGGAGTATAGTAGAGGTGTAGGGGACAAGTTGGGAAGTAGGAATGGGTTTAGGGTGATTTGGAAAGCAAAAATCAGGTTTGAGAGTGCTACAGTAAAGGTTACATGGTGGGGAAGCATTAACTGCAAAGTAGGCTAATGAGAGGTGGGGGAATGAGCTGGAGATGTGGATGAGGTGGAAAGGGTGAGGTGGAGATGAGAAAACCACCTCTGGTTTTGAGTTACAGGGGTGGGAGAGACGCATGAACAGTGGCGCGGTTTATTTGATTTTAAAATCTGGGCCGGGTCATGGTATTGGGTTTGGATTGGGCTTAGTTATAAAATAGGATCCGTTTGGTTTGTGTTAACAACAAGGACCAATCATGTAATTCTCTGAAAGTTGAGGGCTGATCTTGAACATTTTCCAAAGCTCTCACAATGACTAAAACTGCCAAGTAAGAATAGTACAAGGACCTTTGTTGATAATTTCCATTTTTGTAAATCCAGGGACCAAAACTGTCAAGTTTGAAACTTGAGGGACCAATATTGTAATTTTCTCCAAAGTTTTATCATAAGGACCATTTTTGTCATTTATAAATAGTATAAGGTTTATTTTGATTATTTTCTTATTTTTAAAACCTTAGGGACTAATTTTGACACTTTTGCAAAGTTGAGGGACTAAAGTTGTCAATTTATGATTTTTAAACTTTAAAGGGTTTATTTTGACAACTTTTGAATCTCATGGACCTAAAATGATATTTTACAAGTTTTTGAATTACCAGGGACTGATTTTGACAACTTTTGTAACTTGGGGGACTAAAACTGCCAATTATGCAAATTTGATACGTTTTTCATCAGATTTTGATGTTTTTGCATTTAAAACATATAAAACACTGTTTTGTGATATTTTCATCATTTTGAAGCATTTCTGAGTGTTTTCAGATGTTTTTGGCATTCTAACAGTATAAAAATGATGAGTATTTAGACACTCATCAATCCCCCACACTAAGATATTGCTAGTCCCTAGCAATGATTTGAGAAAACATAATGGATTTTAATCTCTTTACCAAAAGCCATTACTTCTGGAGTAGCCAAATGTTTCAGTTCAAGTAAGAACCTTGGTACAATGATAACCAAATGATTTTGAGCAAATCATAAGCTTTCAACGGATTTGATTTGTCTTTACCAGAAGCCGTTTGCTCTGGACTAGCCAACTCTTAGATAAATTATCAGAATTATCTTTGGTGAGCCGATTACCAATTATGGTTTTTCCACTGCCTTTACCACAAGCCATAAACTTGCGGGCTAGCCAACTTTTCACTAGTTTGAAGATATGGTGAGTTGAACACCATACAATTTTGGGCAAATTGCAAGCCATAAACGGATTTGAGAAATCTTTACCAAGAGCCGTTTGCTCATGGATTAGCCAATCCTTATGTGGGTTAGACATGGTGGACTGATTACCATTTGCTGAGTAAGTGAAAAACACTTACTCCAAAAAAAAATTTGGCCAAAAACGGGGGAATTGGGTGGAATAATTACATGATGAAATTCGTGAGAATTCCCCCCCACACTTAGAAATGAATATTGCCCTCAATATTCAAAGTACCGGCGGTTATGCCGAAACATAGAACATAAAAGGGAAATACTACGGCCATTATTTTGTTTTTGATATATACACTTTTTTTTTTTTTTTTTTTTTTTTTTTTTTTTTTTTTTTTTTTAGAGGATTATATATAAAACAGCGTGGGAAAAACTCCCCCACACTAGGGTGATAGAAAGGGGATAAGAAAACAGAAATATGGATGAAAATCCATATGATGTGTGCTACTATTTTTGATTCCCGAGTCACTAGCTTGACTCGATCCCCGCATTCATTGGTTCATGGGGAATGTTTGTAAATCCGGGACAACCACAGGGGGAATGTCCTCTCCAAAGTAATGCTTTAATCGATGCCCATTTACTTTAAAGTTTGGACCATCAGGTTGAGATAACTCAATGGTGCCATAAGGATAAACCTTAGAAATGGTAAATGGACCAGACCAGCGGGACTTAAGCTTTCCCGAGAAAATCTTTAATCTAGAGTTGAAAAGAAGGACTCGATCACCAACGTTGAAAACGCGGTTCTTGATTTTAGAGTCATGAATCTTCTTTGTTTTTTGTTTATAGATCAAAGAGTTCTCATAAGCTTGATCACGAAGTTCATTTAGTTCATTCATTTGAACTTTTCTGTGATCACCGGCTGTCTGTATATCGAAGTTTGCATGCTTTAAGGCCCAGTAAGCCTTGTGCTCTAGTTCAATCGGAAGATGACATGCTTTTCCGTACACTAGCTTGTATGGAGTACACCCAATTGGTGTTTTGTAAGCTGTACGAAAAGCCCAGAGTGCGTCATCTAGTTTATCCGACCAGGATGCACGATTTTCACCTACTGTCCTTTCAAGTATTCTTTTAATACCACGATTTGAAACTTCCACCTGCCCACTTGTTTGGGGGTGGTATGCAGTAGATAGACGGTGGGTAACACCATACTTTTGCATGACACGATCAAATTGGTCATTACAAAAATGTGTACCACGATCACTGATTATTGCACGAGGAGTTCCAAACCTGGCAAAGAGAGCTTTCAAAAATTTCACAACTACTCGGGCATCATTTGTAGGTAAAGCTTTTGCTTCAACCCATTTCGACAAATAGTCAACAGCCACGAGTATGTACTTGTTACCACGAGAAGATGGAAATGGCCCCATAAAATCAATACCCCAGATGTCAAATATCTCACAAACTTGAATGGCATTTTGTGGCATTTCATTCCTTTGAGATATGTTTCCATGACGTTGACAAGCGTCACAAGTTTTGACATAATCGTGGGCATCCTTATAGATTGTGGGCCAATAAAACCCGGAATCAAACACCTTTTTGGCGGTGTAGTTTGGACTATGATGGCCCCCGGTGGGTCCAGCATGGCAAGCTTTGAGAATGTCAAGAGCTTCTTGTCCATAAACACACCGTCGGATGACTTGATCCGCACAGATTTTGAATAAGAAAGGGTCGTCCCAGAAATAGTGTTTAACATCCTTGAAGAATTTATTCTTCTGCTGGGTCGACATCCCTTTCACAATGAAGTTACCCGCATGGTAATTTGCAAAGTCAGCAAACCATGGGGTAGAAGAGTTTCCACGAAAAGAAACCGCATTGAGTGTCTCGAGAGGAAATGTTTCATTTATTTCCTTTTTCTCGAAAACATCTTGGTGAGGGTTTTCTAATCTGGACAGATGATCAGCAGCCAAGTTCTCAGCTCCTTTTTTATCACGTATGATAATATCAAATTCTTGGAGGAGGAGAACCCAACGGAGCAATCTCGGCTTTGCATCTTGTTTTGCAAAGAGATATTTGAGAGCCGAGTGATCCGTATACACTACGCATTTGGTCAAGATTAAGTACGGCCGAAACTTCTCAAATGCATACACCACGGCTAATAGCTCTTTTTCTGTGGTGGTGTAATGAGTTTGAGCTTCAGTCATAGTCTTACTTGCGTAGTGGATAGGCTGAAAATGCTTGTTTCTTCGTTGCCCTAAGACTGCGCCGATAGCAAAATCACTTGCATCGCACATAAGCTCAAAGGGTAAATCCCAGTCAGGAGCAACGAGAATGGGTGCTTCAGTAAGCTTTTTCTTCAATGTTTCAAAAGCTACGATGCACTCGGGTGAGAAGATAAAAGGAGCATCCTTTTCAAGAAGATGGGTCATTGGCCGGGCGATTTTAGAAAAATCTTGAATGAATCTACGATAGAAGCCGGCATGACCTAAAAAGCTCCTAATACCTTTGACGGTAGTAGGATGAGGCAGCTTAGCAATAACATCGACTTTTGCTCTATCTACCTCAATCCCGTTCTTTGAAATCTTATGGCCAAGGACTATGCCTTCTTTGACCATAAAGTGGCTTTTCTCCCAGTTTAGACAAAGATTGGTGTCTTCACACCGTTTGAGCATTTTATCTAGATGGGAGAGACATGTTTGAAACGAATCCCCAATGACAGAGAAGTCATCCATAAACACCTCCATTGTTTCCCCGATCATGTCGTGGAAAATGGCCATCATACATCGTTGGAATGTGCCAGGAGCATTACATAAGCCGAAAGGCATACGTCTATAGGCAAAAGTTCCGTATGGGCAGGTGAATGTAGTTTTATCTTGATCCTTTGGATCAATGGGAATCTGAAAGTACCCCGAGAAACCATCAAGGAAACAATAGTATTCATTCCCTGCTAATCTCTCAAGCATCTGGTCCATAAAGGGCAGAGGAAAATGGTCTTTACGAGTGGCGTCATTCAACTTACGATAGTCAATGCAAACACGCCATCCCGTAACCAGACAAGTTGGAATTAACTCGTTATCTTCATTTGTGATAACAGTTATGCCACCCTTTTTAGGAACACAATGAATTGGGCTAACCCAAGGACTATCTGAGATTGGGTAAATCAATCCTGCATCAAGAAGTTTGATAACCTCCTGTTTGATAACATCATGGATTTTTGGATTCACTCGTCTCTGATGTTGAACTGCTGGCTTGAAGTCATCCTCCATCAAGATTTTATGAGTACAAAACTCAGGGTTGATACCCTTAATGTCGGAGAGTTTCCAAGCAATTGCTTGTTTGTGTGACTTCAAGATTTTTATGAGAGCAGCTTTTTCATCTTTACTCAAATCTCTAGCAATAATGACGGGTAATTTATCATCACCCTCAAGGAATGCATACTCGAGATGAGGTGGTAAGTCCTTAAGCTCAACCTCAGGAAATTCTTCAGTTTTCTCAACTGAATTGACTTCCTTGTTATGAAGTTTGATGGGAGGGAGTGGAGAACAAATGTCATGATTTAACAACTTCTCAAGAAGAATATCTCCTCCCAGATTAATCTCATTTTGATTAATCTCAGCAGGAATTGAATCACTAGAGTGAGGGGCTGATGATGGATCATCATTAAGCAACTTCTCAATGAGAAGTATGTCTCCCTCAATGTCAATTGGAGCGTGATCAATTTCCCATGGAACAGAATCACTGGATAAGTAAGCTTCAATCACTTCTAAGATGAAGTCACTTTCCTCAAATGGGGTAAGAGAAGGAGTAGAATTGGCGATGATAGGTTGAGATGAATGAGTGAGATTATCACTCGAAGAATTATGATCATAACCAAGAACTTCTTGAGAGTACTCTTCTGAAGCAACATCAATGATATCTATTCGGTTAACCGATTCAGAATCATAATTTGCGGAGTACCTCAAAGTTTGATCAAGGTTAAAAGTGACAGCTTCATTACCAACACGTAATGTGATTTCTTGCTCAAATACATCTATGAGAGCACGGCCCGTTCTCAGGAATCCTCGACCAACAATGAGAGGAACCCGATGATCGGCATCAAAATCAACAACCACGAAGTCAGCTGGAAAATGGAACTTTCCTACTTTCACAAATACGTCCTCGGCAATGCCAAGAGGACGGGAGATTGTACGATCTGCAAGCTCGAGAGTCATGCATGTAGGAGTAAGTTCCGGAAGAGAAAGTTTCTTCCATACTGAATAAGGCATAAGGTTAATGCTTGCACCAAGATCTGCTAGGGCAAAGCATTCAACCATTCCTGGGAATACACAAGGTAAGAGAAATTTCCCAGGATCTCCTAGCTTTTCAGGAAGCTTTTTCAGGATAACTGCAGAGCAGTTTTCGTTAAGAGGAGTCTTAGCCATTTCAAACAGCTTTTCCTTGTTGCTTAACATGTGTTTGAGAGTCGATGCAAACTTGGGCATCAGCATGATAGCATCCGCAAAGCTTATGTCAAAATGTAACTCTTGGAAAATTTGGAAAAAATTATCCATTTGATGACTAGCTTTTTCACGGAGCTTTTGCTCATTCAAACGTGATGGATATGGAATAGAAGATTTGGATTTGGTATTTTCAACGGGAGCTACAGGTGGTTCAAAAACAACTCCTGGATTAGACTTGGGTTTCTGGACAACTTGAGGCTGGACTACTGAAGGTAGGACTTGTGCGGTATTACGTGGGCTAGAATAATGCACCTTGTCCGTTGTTTCCTTGGTAACTTGACTCATTTCCACAGGAGGAGGGGGCATTGGAGTCGTAGGTCCATTGTGAGTCAGAGGTTCACTTTCCACTACCTTTGGAAGAGAAGAAGAAGAGGTAGTAGGAATAGCGGGTCCATTGTATGAAACACCACTTCTGGTCGTGATCGCCTTAGCATCGCCCCTCGGGTTAGCGATCGTGTTGCTCGGAAGTTTTCCTGAGCCCGAGGGTTGATCATTTAAAGACTTCTTGAGATCAGCAATCTGACTGACCAACAACCTGTTCATTTCATCTTGGGATTTCATGAACTGCTTCAGTAACTCATCAGATGATGGTCCTGGAGGAGTAATGACGGGAGGTGGATTAGGAGGGAAATTTTGAGGTCGGATGTTTTGATTATGACCTTGTTGTTGAAAATTCCCTTGATTAGGATTCACATTCCCATGAAATTGATTCCCACGATTGAAATTGTTTTGATGAAGGTTCCCTTGTTGTTGGAAACCTTGATTGGGTCCAGGATAGAAATTACCTTGGTTTTGATAACCTTGGTTCATTCTAGGTTGATTCTGATTCCGGTTAGGATTCTGGTTAAAACCGGGTGGTGCCTGATAAGTGTTAGCACGGTAGTTTGGTTCATTCTGAGGACGGTATTGATTACCTCCTTGATTTGAAGTACCGGCTATAGCATTTGCTTCAAACGGACTACCATCGGTGGCAGTACAGTTGTAGTATGCATGAGGACCACCACAAGTGACACAAACTTCAACTTTCTTCACTTCACCATGTGATGGTGTTTGAGTGAAGGTGACTTTCTTTTGGTTAGCAAGAACCAAAGCCTGAACAATATCTGTGAGTTTATCAATCTTAGCATCGGTGCTAGATGTACTCACAGGAGATGAAGTAGAAGGTCCAGCATTAGACTGATTCTGATTTGTCTTTGTGCGGAAAGGACGGACCTGGGACTTGTTTTCAATGATTTGTAAGGCTTCTTTGGTGGTTTTGCTAAGGAAATTACCTCCCGCGGAGGCATTCAGAGAGTCTTGGTCAGCTTGTCTCAGACCATTGTAGAAAGTATCCATTTGCATTAACTCGGTAAAACCATGATGTGGACACTTGCGGAGCAATTCTTTGTAACGATCCCATGCCTCCCCGAATGATTCATCAAATCTCTGAGAAAATTTCATTATCTCATTCTTAAGACTTGTGGTTCGGGATGGAGGATAGAATTCGTTAACAAACTTGGTAACTAGATCTTCCCATGTCTCTATGGAACGAGGGGGTTGTTTCTCAAGCCAATTCCGGGCTTGTCCCTCTAGAGAAAATGGGAACAGAAGAAGCTTGATAGCTTCGTGTGGGACATTCTTGTACTTGATGGTTGATGCTATCTTGTTAAACCATCGAATGTGTGCATGAGGATCATCCCGCTCAAAACCATAGAATTGGCTTTGGGTTACCAGATTAAGTAACCCGGTTTTGAGCTCGAAGGTATCAGCCACAATGGCTGGGACAACAATGGCATCTCCGTAACCCTCGATGGGTGCTTGGAGAAGCTCATTCATAGGTTTGTCTTCTGCCATTTCGACAGGTGGTGGTGGTGGTAGACGTTCCTCAGTCACGGCTGAAGGAGCTGAACGTCCTCTACGTCTGCGAGGAATCTTTCCAAGTTCTGAAAGTGGACTTGTAGAATTGGAAGAACGAGTGCGCATGCACTAAGTATAAAAATCAATTTTTCAAAACAAATGAGGCAAAACACAAGTGAACTTAACCAATAATCCCAAATGAAATGGCTTCTTTGAAAAAGGTACACCAAATCACAAGTGACACAAAGGCAAGTTTTAAATCTGTGGTTCGGGAACTTATTAATGGTCGCACCCCCAGTTAGGTAGTGCACTGCCTTGATTTGCGGTGGTTGATTTTTATGTATATTAAGTACCACTGAAAAGACGTAGGTATGATTTGTGCAAAGGGGTTTAAAAACTTTTGGAAAATATTTTTGGTATCGTCTCGTTTAACCAAATCGTATCTCTTTAAGAATCACCTTAAAAGAAACACAAGACAGAAAACGTTACGATTGTTTTGTTGTTTTATATTGTTTTTGGGTTTTTAACACTTTAGGAAAACTGTTAATGAACTTTTTGATATATATTAACTTTACAGAAAACTTTTTACAAACTGTGGTATATGTGCAAGTACGGGTCTGATAATGCTAGAAACACGCTTACAGCCTCCCCGGCAGCGGCGCCAAAATTTGATTGGTGCTAAACAGTCAAGTCTAAACAGACTTAAAACAGCTTAAACACAAATTCAATTAAGATCAGAGGAATATAGGGAATTCCTGGGTCGTTAAGTCCCACGGAGGATGAATTGGTGTAATAAACACTTGATCAGATGGTAGAATGATCACTAAGGATAGTGATCAGTAGGGTTTTGGATGGAAAATTATACCTAAAGAGAAAATCTACAATTTAAAGCGACTTAAATGCAAATTAAAAGAAATAAAAGATAAAAGATATTAAATAAACGCTATCACTATTTTTAAAGGCGATGAACGTTTAAAACCTACAACTTAAAACTTACGTTTAAAATAAAATTACGTCTACGTACAAAATAAAACGTGAGTTTTAAAGAAATAAAAGACCTACAAATATGAAAATGGTATTTTTACAATCCTAATAATAAAAGAAAATTATTAGAAAAATAGAATTATTTTTACAACTATTTATTTAATTATTATTAATTAAAAACTATTTATTAAATATTAAAAATGCACTAAAATACAAGAAAATACAAAATTAACCTAGAAAAATGAAATTATAACTTGGAAAAATCTAAAATATGATAAAACTTATTTTAAAACTAAAAATATATTTTTTAGACTTTTTATGTATTTATTATTAATTTAAAACTATTTAAAACTAATTAAAATGCTAAAAAATACTTTTTAAACTAAGAAAATTATGGAAAAATACTTTTTATTACTTTTATATTTATCTTAACCTAAGAAAATTGAAAAAATCATTTTTTTGGACTTTTTATAATTTATTAGTATTAAAAGCTATTTAAAAATACCTAAAAACTATTTTTAATTAAGAAAAATAGCAAACAGTTAAGGAAAATTATGAAAATTTCAGGAAAAGTCTATTTTAATCTACTGAATCTAAGAAAAATAGAAAAACATGGGCTTGTGTGGAGAAATAAGCAACTGCAGTGGCAACTGCTTATTTATAAGCACTTGAAAAAAGCTAGAAGGACACAACAAGCACCAAATTGATACACAAGCTAGAATAAGCTATAAGAACTTTAATTCAACTAAAAACAACCAACCATGACCTCTGGATTGCAAGTTTAATACAGATTTGATGTTTGAGTTTAAAGAGCAAAACAGAATTTAGTATACTACTTTGAGCTTATGCACAGAACACCAAATAAGCTAAAACTGAAAAGTAATGATTGGAACTTGTATTAGACCTGGTTGACTACCTAGAAACCAAAGATGATGTCCAGATAAGCTAACATGAGCTTGTGAGAAGCTTTTTCAAAACCTGACAAACCACTGAGTTGAGACTCAGTTAATGTTGAGTGAGTTGGGACAAAATGATAAGCACATGCAGGCCTAGTAAATAAGCTGAAAATGGAAATTTTAAACTTGGAACTTAAAAAGGACCAGGTTAACTGTCCAAAGAAACAAAAATCACAGGTTATGGTTAACTAATAAGCTCTATGGGAGCTTATGATTTGGCTAGTAAAACTGATGCACAGGGCAAGTTTTTGACTTTTTGATTGAAATGAAAGGTTGACTAAACTGAACTTGGATCTTGATTTGTTAACTGATATTGATGATATATGATTAAATGAAACTAAATTAGGCTATGCTACTGAATTCCAAACATGAAACAAGGTTTTGATTTCTAAAACTTTTAACAGATAAGCATAATAAGACAGTTATAAGTGATTTTGACTTTTAGGCTAATAAGGACTTGTTTTTATGACTTGTATGAGTTATTAGGACCTATTTAGACATGAGACAAGCAAAAGCAAAGGACTGCACAACCTTTTACACAGTGAACTGAGCAAATCCAAACACCCTTTAAAATGACTGTCTTGGAGCTTTTCAAAGACTGAAACAAATTAAGACTATTCCAATGATTACAGAGCTTATATTATCATAAGTTAGGACTAAATAAACATTAAAAAACAATACTAAAAACATAAAACCAAAGATTGAAGATTATGTTATTATAACTGTGAAAATAAAGTTTTTAACAACTACTAATTTGAATAAGCAAACAACTGATTTAAAGACTGAATAATACTCAATTATGACTACTGAACATGGAAACAAAACAATACAAGCTAATTAACAACTTAACAGTGAAAATGCCAAATTGAGTAAAAAGCTTACAAATGGCTTTGAGTTGAAAACTGAGAACTTAGGCTCAAAGATCACTACTAAAGCTTCCCATGAAGCACTAATCCCAAGGCCATCCACTATATACCTTGCTCCAGCCTTCTAGAACCTTGCACCATGGATTTTTTATTTTTAAGCTATTTATTTAGTATTTTTGTGAATTTCTGATTTTGGCTAATAAACTGCTTTTAAGAGTATCTAATAGCTTCAATAAGCTATATAGGGAGCTTATGTGAGCTTCTAAGTCCAAACTAACCACTGATTACAAACATTCACCATATTCAGATTTTTGAATAATAAGAAAACTGCATAACTTGAGATGAGACTTGAAACTGGAAATTGTTGCTTACAAAAGTTTTATTTCACCTTAAAAACATAAAATACAAAGCTTAAAGCTTAAACAAACACTGGAATTTGAAAGTTAAACTAAAACGACATTAACAATTAAAATTACACTAGATATCTTTCTTCCATGACTCCTCTGCTTTCTTTATAGTCTTTTTGAACTCCCCACATGTCTCTGATCAAATCCCATCAACAATCTCAACCATTGAAACAGTCAAACACATCTTAGCCATTAAACTTACTTTTGGCGCCAAAATTGAGATAAGGTTGCTTGAGACAGTTTTAGTTCAATTAAAGAACTTTGGAGTATAGTAGAGGTGTAGGGGACAAGTTGGGAAGTAGGAATGGGTTTAGGGTGATTTGGAAAGCAAAAATCAGGTTTGAGAGTGCTACAGTAAAGGTTACATGGTGGGGAAGCATTAACTGCAAAGTAGGCTAATGAGAGGTGGGGGAATGAGCTGGAGATGTGGATGAGGTGGAAAGGGTGAGGTGGAGATGAGAAAACCACCTCTGGTTTTGAGTTACAGGGGTGGGAGAGACGCATGAACAGTGGCGCGGTTTATTTGATTTTAAAATCTGGGTCGGGTCATGGTATTGGGTTTGGATTGGGCTTAGTTATAAAATAGGATCCGTTTGGTTTGTGTTAACAACAAGGACCAATCATGTAATTCTCTGAAAGTTGAGGGCTGATCTTGAACATTTTCCAAAGCTCTCACAATGACTAAAACTGCCAAGTAAGAATAGTACAAGGACCTTTGTTGATAATTTCCATTTTTGTAAATCCAGGGACCAAAACTGTCAAGTTTGAAACTTGAGGGACCAATATTGTAATTTTCTCCAAAGTTTTATCATAAGGACCATTTTTGTCATTTATAAATAGTATAAGGTTTATTTTGATTATTTTCTTATTTTTAAAACCTTAGGGACTAATTTTGACACTTTTGCAAAGTTGAGGGACTAAAGTTGTCAATTTGTGATTTTTAAACTTTAAAGGGTTTATTTTGACAACTTTTGAATCTCATGGACCTAAAATGATATTTTACAAGTTTTTGAATTACCAGGGACTGATTTTGACAACTTTTGTAACTTGGGGGACTAAAACTGCCAATTATGCAAATTTGATACGTTTTTCATCAGATTTTGATGTTTTTGCATTTAAAACATATAAAACACTGTTTTGTGATATTTTCATCATTTTGAAGCATTTCTGAGTGTTTTCAGATGTTTTTGGCATTCTAACAGATAGCAAGTAACCTACTATAACAAACCAGATACACATTCATGCAGCATATATGACATCAAAACAACTTACCATACCACAAAAGAAAAGAAGGCCACCAATGCACAAAACAGTTCCTCATGACTCATTACTGACGATCCAGAAAGAAAATCTGAGTTATACCAGAATACTAAACGATAAAACTTCACGATTCAAATCGAGTTCTGAACGAATCAAAGAAAAGTAATGCCGATCAAAATCATGTAGTAAGATATCAAACCGCCTCAAAACGCGTGGCAAACGAATCAGAGTAACACACGTCGCGCCCAAATCATATGAAGTAGATGAACTTTCTCAGCCACCGGTTGAATCTTATCTCCGTCTTTAGCGCCTTTGGTTGGTCCGTCCAGCTTCCTCCAGCAGCATCCTGATGTCTCCAACAGCACGGCAGTCAGGTGTGGCTTCTGCTTTACGAACCTCTCCAGCACAGGAACTGTTGCAGCAACGCAGGGTCGGCACCATCTTCTTCGGCTCCACGGGTAGTCTCCATCTAACGATCGACAAATGGACGAGCGAAAACAAAATAACAAAATTCGATGCGAAAAGAGGAGGGCCAATTTAGCGAAGACAAAAGAATGTCGAAGTCAAATCTGAACGATCATCAAAGGAATCGAAAGATATCTGAATAGACGAAAACCTAATGTCTACCCAATCCTCACAGGTCATAGCCTAAGCTCTAAGGGTCCTAAAACCTAGAGCTCTGATACCATAATTGTAACACCCCAACCCGACAAGGGTAAAGATATCACAAATATAGTTTCATGTCAGAACTTTAAGTACTATACAAAAGCGAAAGTCTTTACAAAATATTCAAAAAGAAAACATAAATAGCTAAACTTCAAAATAAATCTAAGATCTCTAAAGGTCAAGTCTTGCTCTCAGCTCTATTCTCAACCCAGATCAGCTATCCCATAGGCTCATCTTGAATGCTTAATACCTGCCGCAGGAAAAGAAAGTGCGGCTGAGCTTACAAAGCCCAGTGAACAGATATAACAAAACAAAAACTAAACAAAAACATAAATACGAATTGAACAAAGAAACGAATAACAAAATCGTAGCGGAACAAGAATAATGAATCATTGAGGATTCTGCAGAAACACAATTGTACAGAAATCCGGAACAACAATTAGCAATCAAGGACAAACACATAGCATATTGATGACTCCAACGCAAACACATCAAAATAACCAGACACTTAACATATCAAGAAGAAATAGATTACATATAAACCAAACGAAAAGTCTAAGGCTAACGGAAACACTTTCTAGAAAATAAACATGGCATTCAACAAATTAATTAACCTTCACTTAACAAACTTAATTCAATATTGCAGCAGCGGAAATAGCAGTCCAAATCATGGCAGTCTCACAAACAAATAGAAACATAGTAGACAAACTATAATTAAATAGACCAAACAAAACATAGCATAACCATTAGCAATTATCAAAACAGCTATCATAAACTAAACCAGTTCTCAGATCAAATCCTAACATCAACAGAGTTAAAGCATGGCAGGTCACATAGGCAGATACAACACTAAAGTATAAGCAAAGTTCACAAAATTAACTGAACAAATTATACATACTAAACTTATAGAATACTCACTTTCACACTAGCACATTCATCATACAGATCAACGACTTCACATAACGAAAACTAACATGACATCAGATGACAGCATGCGAATCATATTTAAACATATTAATCATATCCTAGCATAGCAGACGGTAGTCACATAAACATACAAAAGCATAAACACATATAATAGCATATAATAAGCCTTGCACATAATCATAAACACTTGAACATACCGAATCATAATCAGAATACTTAACATAGAAATAACAAATAAAGATTTAGTTAACTACCACGAGCCCAGAACATATCATATCAAAACATCATAACTTATATAGAAACAATCTCAAAATAATACGGAGTAGCGAGCTCCCAGAGTTTTATGAAGATGCGTATTGCACACGACATCATTCATCTTAAACATATCATATCAAACAACTGATCAGATCTAGGATGCATCCATACGCCCCACAAACATATATTGGCCATATAATATAACTTAAATTGAGCTCATAACAATATCAGATAAGGGACGTGGCAGAACTTCACTCTACTGCCCTAGAGTCATGTCAAATGGTGCATCACTGACACGGACATGGAACCCCCATGACTAGTTAATAATTGGCTCGGGTGTCAAACTATCTTAGGTCAAATAATATTTCAATTATGACACAGGTCTAAATCAAACACAAGGTTCAGCAAATAACATATCAGATAACTCATATCATAAGGTTCATATTCAAATATTCAGAAGTAGAAGTTTATATCACAATCACAAATCATACATTCATATCTAGAAGTTCATAATCAAATATTCATAATCAAACATAGCAAGGTTCAACAAAGGTGCATATCAAAGTCTTCCTAACATACAGTTCAAATCAAATAATGCATGGTTCAATAAAACATAAGTTCAAATAAGCAACAGGTCAAACAATCAAGAAAGGATTCATAGCAATGGCATAGGGAATCCTAATAAGTAAAATAGGAAAGCGAACGAAAAGAACATCATAAGGAACCTTTACTGAAAAGGTCAGAATATCTGTACCTTAAAGCAAATGAGAGGAAAGCAAACGAATGTAGAAATACGAAGATGTAACGTCGCGTCTCCTTCAACGAATCTTAGCTTGTTGGAACAAAAATCTCGACTCCAATGGTTTAGGGTTTCGGCCGAATGGGAAGAAAAAGAAATAAGAGGCAAAACTAGGGTTCCAAATTATGTTTATGAGTTTGTATATATAGGTGGTGAAAAATTTCGGTTCTAGGGCTTTGAGAAGGTGTGTGGGCTTCGGCCTCTTGGTCCAAACGAACGAACAAACACTCGGCCCAAGTTGTTTCCCAAATAACGAAAGACAAGGCCCAATATTTTAGTGAGACGTTTAAATCTTCGTCGTACAAAATCAATCACGTACACATATTAGTTAAGTTTTTAATTATTCGTAAGTTAGGTTTTAATTTCGTTAAACGAATGTAAATGTATTTTAATAATTTCGATTTCAAGGGTAAAATAGTCTTATCATGCATTTATATTTTTAGGGTTTTACAATAACATTGAACTTGTGTATTTCAGAAATCCTGCTCAACCATAGTGCAGTGAACTTTTGTGGTTCATTGCTGCCCTCATCAAACCATTCTAGGGTATGATCAATAACATCTTTTATAAAATCTAGCATTTTTGACCACTCGGTTCTTGTTTCATCCATTTAGGTGTTGTGGATGTCAAAAAAATTGGTTTTCCTTTCAGTCATTTGGGTGTTTTGGATGCCATTGTGGATGAAAATGGAAGGTGCTATGAGGATAAGACATACTCATGTGGCTAGTTATATAGGTAAAAATGGAAGTTGTGAGTTGCATGGTGGTTTGGCGGGAAAATGGGCCAAAGGACTAATATGGAAGGTGAAGTTGGTGTACTTATGTTAATACAAATGCGAAAGTTCAGGGACTAAACAAGTATTTTATGCTATAGGATTATATGGCGGGAAAAGGGAAAACCCGACAAAAACACAATATTCTAGTCAGACACAAAAACTTTCACACTATTATAAGGTGAAAATTAAGTGGATATCCTATAGATTTTCATAAGGATGAGCAAAACTAATGGTTTTCAAAAATTAACAGTAAATTGTAGTACCACACTTTACCGACCAAAATAAAAATACTAGAGATTTGGTTTAATTTTCGATTATTAGTAGGGTCCCTAATTTTACTGAAACATGTACTAACGAAATATGAAGGTTTTTATTCTACTATACGATCGTTTCTCATATTTAAACGTTCAAAAATAGCTAGACAACACTAATCTCACGATCAACCTTTCACACCAAAAAACTAAACTCACGATCAACCTCTCACACCAAAACTAAACCCTACCCTATAATCAATAGCAAATATTACCAAATTAACAAGCATACTTTTACCCAAAAAAAAAAAAAAAAAAAAATTAACATTGATACGTCATCGCTAATAATAATTTTCATCAAATACAACCATAATCATCATCATAATATGTAAGTCTTGTTATTCCTCTTTTGGTTTATAACGATTATATAATGAACTAAAGGTAATGAGCAATAGGTTAGACTGTTGTTGCCGATTTTGTCAAAAAGGGTTTTTGTCGATGTATGCGTTTATTAATGAATATGAGAATGAGGATTTTTTTTGAAGACCTGGGAACGGGGAATGAATATGACGAATTTTTGTTTGAATAAGAAAAAATAAATCAAAAGAGATAAAAATGATGGTATTTTAGTTATTTCACATTGAGATAAACCATTTTAAACCCAACTTTTTCGTATAGGGATGCAACATTGTTTTGCAATTAACTCTTTTTCTACGTATTAAAGAAAACTTGTTTATGTGAACAACTTAAGATGGTAGTTGAAACATTTATATGTTGAGAATTCTTAACAACAACCCTAATAGACATGGTTAATAACATCTTTCACGTTTTTCGCTTGAAAATAGTACAAATATTAAAACACAACTAACAACAAACTACATCATTTTCACGTGTGAAACAAAGAAGAGAAACAATTTAAGCAAAATCTATATGTTAGAGCATTCACAACTATGGATAATCTTCAGGGGACTTGCGCATCTTACAATATAATCTCGTTCAGTCTCGACACTTCTAAACACCCTATACTTGAGAACCCAGCGGTTCATGTTTTGGTACCCTTTATTCTTCTTTAGTTTGTCGCCTTTAAACTAGAACCTCGCATGTTTAATTTACATGTTCAAGCTTGTGTATCTTCTATTCGTAACACCATGGCTTGCCCTGGCCAAGCTCTTACCAAAACCATGAAAGCAAGGACATATTCAACTCACAACAGTCAGAGTTTGGATTCCAGGTTTGATGCCTCTTCCTCCCCCCCCCCCCCCCTTCCCGTTATTTATTTAGTTATTTGTTTATTTATTTATTATTACTTCATGAATCTTGGTGGATGTTAAATAACAAAAATAAAAAACTTACTGAGAACAATGTTTCAAAAAGTGTACATGTGTTTGTGCACATGTAAAAAGTTTAAAATATATAACCCATAAGCAAAAATACAATGTAAAAAACCCAACAAATAAACAAATAAGAAAACAGAGGCATGCTCATTGCTTACAAGGCCTGCAACTCCTTTTATAGTGACAATATCACCTTGTTACTCATCCTTAATCAAACATTGATATTAAGTCGTACTTCGTAGTTACATAATTTTTTATATCAATGATATGAATGGATTGTTAAATTATAAAACTTAGTGATTTAAAAGTTGTTTTGTATTATCATTAACTTAAGAGGATGTTGTTGAATTGTTAAAATACATCTTTAGGTGTTATAGGTCATGTTGTATTTATCGGTAAACTTAAAAAGGTGCTAAAATATATTGTAAGAAATAATGAGTTTATATGCTACTTTATATTATTAGTAAATGTAAAAAGGTGTTGCTAAATATGGAATATATTGATAAATAAAGTTAATGGTCTTAGAGGTTATTTTGTATTCTTAATAAATTTAAGGTTATTTTTAACTTTTTTAGAAAAAAAAAAAAAAAAAAAAAAAACAACAACAAATTTGAAATTATAAAGGAGCAACGTCTCATTGTGTTTGAGAATGTTATATTACAAATGTTTGCTGAATTAATAAACGTTACCCTGCTTTCGATAATCATTTTTTTTATCCTGAGTTCTTACCGTCACAACATGAACCTAATATACGATCAAATCCATCATCCATAACTCACTATCTACACACCATATGTAAACAGTTCATACATATATTCTTTATATATAGAATAATTTCGAATGAGATGTTCTACAAGTTATCACAATGTGATTCATTGATTGGTATTCCCAAATTTTTATTTCATCAATTATCATTTTGGACTCTCAATGATTTCATGATGAGTGCTTCTTTCTAAGCTGTAGTTCAAAGTTTTTAGAAAGAGATAATAAATGGAACAAAGACAATTTCATAAATTATTTGAGAGTATGTAAAAAAATGTATCACATAACATTTGAGTGTGTGATATTAAATAAGGCTACCACTTACTTTATTACACTACTACTTCGAATTAAATAACCAGGATTTATATTAGATCGATGGTTGAGATTATCCTTTTAAAATATCCATGAGAATGAAAACACAATATTCTAGTTAGCTACAAAAACTTTCACACTATTCTAAGGTGAAACTTAAGTGGATATCTTATAGATTTTCATAAGGACGAGGAAAAATAATGGTTTTAAAAATTTAACAGTAAATTGTACTAATGGCGTACCACACTTTACCGACCAAAATAAAAATACTAGAGATTCGGTTTAATTTTATATTATTAGTAGGGTCCCTAATTTTACTGAAACATGTACTAATGAAATATGAAGGTTCTTATTCTACTATACGATCATCTCCCATATTTAAACGTTCAAAAATAGCTAGACAACACTAATCTCACGATCAACCTTTCACACCAAAAAACTAAATTCACGATCAACCTCTCACACCAAAAAACTAAACCCCACCCTATAATCAATAGCAAATATTACCAAATTAACAATCATACTTTTAAATTAACATTTATACGTCATCACTAATAATAATTTTCATCAAATACAACCATAGTCATCATCATAATATGTAAGTACAAATAGTTTTGTTATTCCTCTCTTGGTTTATAACAATTATATAATGAACTAAAGGTAATGAGCTATAGGTTAGATTGTTGTTGCCGATTTTGTCAAAAAAGGTTTTTGTCGTTGTATGGGTTTATTAATGAATATGAGAATGAGGAGTTTTTTTAGTGGATCATGGTTCTTTTAAAATTAATTTAACAAAATACGCACTTTGAAATATATTTAATTTATAATAGTAGTTAATATCTTTTTTACATTAAACTAAAAAAATAGAAAGATGAGGAAACAAAAAGTCAAACACTATCAACAACCACTCATTTGGTATTCCCTGCAACTGATCTAAACTTCCACTTCTCAACATGAACCAAAGGTTAAAGACGACCATCATTGTCCGCTGCACCATAAAAGTCGACTTCCCGTCATCGTTTTTCAATCTCCCCCTTTCGTATGGTATGATCACTCCTTGCTTTTTACCCCAATTATTAAGTGTTTTTTAATTGCCTTTATGGAACATATATGATGAAAAGTATCAAATAGTCACAATGTTTTATTATAACAACGAAGAATAAAACAGTTACATATGGATTTGATTAAGAAAACATCAAAAGAGAAAACGGGAAATATGTTTATCTTCTATGTTTAATTAACCTCATGAAACATGGACATGGACTAATGCAAAAGTAAGGCTTTTATATTTATTGTTGACAAAGATTTTTAATATGTTTCATTTACCAGGTTTTCGACTTTTGTGATTATGACATCAAAGTGTGTTATACTATTATGTTATTGGGGCGGCAATATTTGTGATGGACCAGAAGGTGTATGCTATAACAAGCCGCCGAGCAAAGCAATCAAGGTTCAACCCGGAATAAAGTTCAACGAACTTATTAACCAACTTCATGTTGCTACATCTATTGATAAACAAAAAAATTGTATCAAAGTAATATGTAGATATCCGTCTGGTTTTGGGGAGATGATGAAATACATTCCTCTCCCAATCATGGACAATGACGATATCGAGATCATGTTTCAAGTACTTACTCTTTATCAGGACCTAAGTTCCATTGAATTGTACTTAGAGGTTGAAACACAACGGCACACTACTTCAATAGAACTCAAAAGACAAGTTTAACAGAAAAGGATGCTTCATTGCCTCATGAGATACCGAAAGAAAGGACCAACGAGTTTTTATCTACCAATGTCGTGTATGAGGATTATAACAACCACATAGATACAACACACATGTATATTCTTTGTTACTTATTATAGTGTTTACTTTACTTTTAACTTCAGTATTTTGTTGATTTTCTCATATAAAACATGTTTGTTACACTATTTACAGACCTCAAGAATTAACTTTGATAGATAATGACACTTCAAAAGAAAGTACCAACGAGTTTTTACCTACTAATGTTGTGTCAAACATGACAGAGAATGAGGATTTCAACACAATCTCTCAAATTGCTGTTGTGAACAATGAAATGAGCAGTGGATTTGAAACATGTGATGAATATTCTGAGAATGATGATGAAACCGGAGATGGTGATGGAATCAGAGATGATCAGGATACTAGAGTCGACAATGAAACATATGAAACACCACATGTAGATGGACAAGATATCTACTCTAATAAGCAGGTACCCTCTTGTTTTACTAGTGTGGAGGGAATGGAAAAGGCTAATATTGATAACTGGATGATATCGTATTCTGAAAGTAAAAATGATTTAACACGGGAGTTAAAAAAAGATTCATTTAAGGATAAGGAAGAACTTGTTAGATCTATTAAGTTTTACACCATCCGAAAGCATAGGCAATTTGAAGTAGTCGAAACAAGTCCCACTATTTGGAAAATAAGATGTCGTCTAAGTACACAATGTGGTTGTAAGTGGCAACTTCGTGCATGCAAACGTAAATGTAGTGGATATTTTGAAATCACACAATATACCGGGCCACATACATGTTTACACAACAAGATTAGTCAAGACCATCCAAATCTCGATTCAAATCTGATTGCTCAAGAAATACAACATCTTATAAAGGAGCAACCATCTATTAGTATTCCTACTTTGAGAGCCGAAATAATTGATAAGTTAGGCTATAATCCATCGTACATGAAGGTTTGGGCAGGAAAACAAAAGGCAATTGAACATATATTTGGGAATTGGGAAGAATCTTATAATGCTTTACCCAAATTTTTAGCCGCACTTCAAAAATTTAATCCCGGGACTGTTGTTGAATGGTCTACTCAGAGGCTTCCAAACGTGGAACATGTGGAGTTTAGACGTGTTTTTTGGGCTTTTGATCCCTCTATCAAGGGTTTTGAGCATTGTCGACCTGTGATTAGCATTGATGGTACGCATTTGTATGGTAAGTATAACGGCAAAATGATGATTGCAATGGGAGTTGATGGAAACAATCAAATATTGCCACTTGCATTCGCTATTGTTGAAAGTGAATCTTATAGTAGTTGGTATTGGTTTCTCCACCGTGTCAAGAAGCATTTGGTAAAAGAACGAAAAGGTATTTGTCTGTTATCTGATTGCCATAGTGGGATTTTAAAGGTAGTTAATGATCACGGATCTCCATGGTTGGAGCCGAACGGTTTCCACAGGTATTCTTTACATCATTCTCCTGAATAAATTTCACGCTAAGTCATGTGTCTTGAACTGAATATTATTTTGCAGGTATTGTTTAAGGCATTTCATCAACAACTTTAATGATAAGTTTCGAAACCAAAATTTAAAAGTGTTGGCTTACCGTGCCGAGAGTCAGAATCAAGTTCGAAAGTTCAACTCAATTATGGAAGAAATTGGGAACCTTAATCCAAAAGCTCGTGAGTGGCTTGAAGGACATCCCTTGTCCAAATGGACGCTCACACATGATGGTGGTAAGCGTTACGGTATGCTTACAACAAATATGTAAGAGATTTTTAATAATGTGCTCAAGGGTGCTCGTTACTTACCTATAACGGCATGTGTCCAACTAACATTCTATAGAGTGGTGCACTATTTTAATGTGAGACGTTCTTTAGGACGTGTTGCTCAAGCTAACAGAAATTTTCATACTCCACATGTTGCTGCAAAATTGGCCGCTTCAATGACAAAGGCCAGTGCACATACCATGAGATCATTTAATAGGGAGAAAGGTATTTTTGAGGTGACAACTCAAAGAGGAAAAAATGTACAAGTTGTTAACTTGTAGAAACAAACTTGCACATGTGGTAAATGGGAGATTAACAAGTATCCATGCTCTCATGTATTAAGTGCATGCGCGTTTCTTTCTTTGAATAGTTCACAATATGTTCAAAGATATTACTCAATTGTAGAGTATTCGGCTACTTGGGCATCTGAATTTTTCCCTGTCCCTCATGAAGCATATTGGCCACAATCATCTATCACATTGCTCCCAAGTTCTGATCTTAAACGAAAAGGAAGAGGCCGTCCTCGTTCAACAAGGCTTCGGAATGGAATGGACATTAAAGAAGAAGAAAAGCTAGCCTTTGCGGGATTTGTAAGAAAAGTGGTCATTATCAGAAAACATGTCCTTCTAGGCCTAGAAAAAGACCCGCTGAGCCATGATTAAACCATAGACATGCATGCCTTTTAGACGCTATTTATGGATATCTTGTTCCAGTAGTTTATGCACCGGTGAAAACTATACAACTTTTGTTAATTTTGTTTTGTTTAGTGGAAGTTGTGTATTTGGTTTTAGTTTATGCACTGGTGAAAACTATACTACTTTTGTTCATTTGGTTTTGTTTAGTGGAAGGTTGTGTTAGTTTTGTCATGACCCTCTAATTCATACTTGGTCTTCTTTTTTATATACTTGGCATTTCTTTTATACACTGAAGATATGTCATGTTTATGCGGGTTGGTATCTTTAAAGCAAGAAAAAGATAAACAACAAAAGCACTAGCTTTTTCCAAAAGTACTCACTTTGTTAAATAAATTTGAAAGTACTCACTTTGTTAAATAAATTTTAAAAGTACAATGGTAAAACAAAAAACTCATTTTTTTTGAAGACCTGGGGGAATGAATATGACGAATTTTTGTTTGAATAAGAAAAAATAAATTAAGAGAGATGAAAATGAGGGTATTTTAGTTATTTCACATTGAGATAGACCATTTTAAACCCAACTTTTTCGTATAGGGATGCAACATTGTTTTGCAATTAACTCTTTTTCTACGTATTAAAGAAAACTTGTTTATTTGAACAACTTATGATGGTAGTTGAAAATTTTATATGTTGAGAATTCTTAACAACAAACCTAATAGACATGGTTAATAACATCTTTTACATTTTTCGCTTGAAAATAGTACAAATATTAAAACACAACTAACAACAAACTACATCATTTTCACGTGTGAAACAAAGAAAAGAAACAATTACGAGAAACAATTGGAGATAATAACTAATTGTCGGTAATATGTCTTGGATATTATGATCATTTTCAATTAAAATGTTACAAATATGATCGTCTTCAATAGCTTTAAAAGTCGTTGTTAGCAAAACTTTTGTGTGGTTTGCAAAAATAGTTGAAGCTAAAGCTAAAATTGAAAATGAAAATGCAATCCAAGCAAGAGTCGGATGATAAAACTCATATTTTCATAAATCATTTGAAATATTTTTAAGGGTTAAGCGACAATCATATCAAAAATTCTAGAGTACTAAACTTCTTCGCTTAAACAAAACTTATATTGTAAATAACTTAATTTCTAAAATCAATTTCAAACCATTTCTATTCACATATTTAAGTAAAGTAACATCTTTTAAATTCTAAATCTCTACTACATTACAAAATATTTGAGACCTTCTTAAAATGAAAGTCTTAAACAATTAAATCAATGCATTTGCTTATTATGACAAGTTTTAATAAATATAATTATAATAACATTAGTTATAACACTTTTTGCAGACATTTAAAAAAATCATATGTAATTTAATATAGAGAAAAAAAAAAGTTTATAACCATAACTACCTAAACTATTTTAATAAATATTATTTTTAAAACACATTTAAAATGAAAAATATATTTTATTATACAAACTAATAAAACACACAAAAATTTATACAATTTATATGTAAACAAGTTGATAATACATATGGTTTTAAAAACGATCAATAGGTTTAATTAGTTTAATCGGGAATCAGAGTCGCCACTAGTTCAGATAACCAGTAAAGGCTGTCCGAAAACGAATCTGAGAGGACCGTCAAAACCGGCAAAAACAGATGAACCAAGTCAACCCTGGATCATTTTCTTATTTCTTTTTTCAGGTTAATCAACTTATTATTGTTATTTTTTTTTGATACATGTGATCCCGCCGTCGCAACACGTAAATAAAATACTGCTTACCCAAAATATTTGAAACGAAAGTGTTGGATAACCATTGAAAACACAAGTATTTTGGTAAGATCTCTACTAGTACTAAAACACACAACACAAAAACACACTTCACCACTTCCAATTTGTACAACTCATAAACCCATCCATTCACTCATATCTTCAAAATCAATCACCATCTTCCCAAACAACAAACAAAAAACCACAATGCAAGCACAAGCTCTTCTTCAATCCACCCCACTTCGGGTCGACCCATTCACAAAAAAAAACCCATTTTCCACCACACCCAAATCACCATCACCATCCTTAACCCCCACGCGCCGACGCGCCGCCGTAATCTCCGCCGTCAGCACAACATCACCACCCAAAAGAGAAACAGATCCCAAGAAACGTGTAGTGATAACTGGCATGGGCTTAGTATCAGTTTTTGGAAACGATGTTGACACATATTATGAGAAGCTTTTAGCAGGTGAAAGTGGGATTGGTTTGATTGATAGATTTGATGCTTCAAAGTTTCCTACAAGATTTGGTGGACAGATTCGTGGGTTTAAGTCAGATGGGTATATTGATGGCAAAAATGATAGGAGATTAGATGATTGTTTAAGGTATTGTATTGTTGCTGGTAAGAAAGCTCTTGAACATGCTGATCTTGGTGGTGATAAACGTGACAAGGTTTGTAAATTTTTATAAAATTTGCATCTTTTTTTATAAATTTGGTTAAAGTTTGGATCTTTTTTATAAAATTTGGTTAAAGTTTGGATCTTTTTTACTTTTTGGATCTGGGTTGATTTGCATGTGCTGAATTTTGGCAATGTATACTAATTGTGGCAAATTTTTTGTTAAATTTTGTGCTTATTATAAAGTCTTTATTTGTATTTGATTAAAGTTGGGATATTTTATAAGTTTTATGGTTAAAGTTTGGATCTTTTTTACTTTTTGGATCTGGGTTGATTTGCATGTGTTGAATTTAGGCATTGTATACTAATTGTGTGTTGAAAACTTGAAATGTGACACCAATTTTGTGCTTATTATAAAGTTTTTATTTGTATTTGATTGAAGTTGGGATATTTTATAAGTTTTATGGTTAAAATTTGGATCTTTTTTGGTTTTTGGATCTGGGTTGATTTCATTTGCATGTGTTGGTGAGTTTAGTCAATGTGGCATCACTTTTGTGTCGAAAAGTTGAAATGTATGTATAGTGTGAAGAATTGTGTTGGATTGAGCTGAATTTAGTGAATGTTACAATAATTGAGTGCTTATTATTATGTTTTTCTTAAATAAGTTTGGATCTTTTTTTGTTTCTGAATCTGGATTTTTTGTTTGGATGGTTTCGTTTGCATGTGTTTAGTTTGGTCAACGTGTCATCACTTGTGTGTTGAAAACTTGAATTGCTTGTAAAGTGTAGAGATTTGTGTTAAATTGAGTGAATGTGGCACCAATTGTGTGTTAATTATTAAAATTTTCATATGTTTTTTGATTAAAGTTTGGATCTTTTTAGGTTTTTTTAATATCTTTGTTTGGTAGTTTGGTTTGCATCTGTTGAATTTACTCATTTAGTCAATGTGACGTCACTTTCGTGCTGCAAACTTGAAATGTATGTTAAGTCTGAAGAACTGTGTTAGATTGAGCTGATTTTAATGAATGTGACACCAATTGCGTGCTTATTAATTTTTGTTGTATGTTTTGTGATTCAAGTTTTGATCTGAGTTTTTTATTTGCGTAGTTTAGTTTGCATGAGTTGGATTTAGTCAATGTGACATCATTGTAAAGATTAGTATGAATTTGAATTGATTTTGTGGCTGATTTGAGTAAAAATTAGTTAATTTGATGCTACATCGTGTCAGAAATGTGAAAGATGTAATTTCTGAAAGCTTATTTTTCGAGAAGGATGCTATTTACCCATTTAGAGCAATTTTTGAGAAGGCGATTTGCACAGGGTTTTTTGTGATAACAAGGAGGTGTTTGAATGTGTGTTTAAAGTGATTACTGTCATCTGATGTCTTTGTGTAAAGTGGTTATGAATATGATTTTACGATTATTTAGAGTCAAATTATTTGGATTTGGATAATGAGGAAAATAGTGGCCGTAAGAAATGTGAACATTACCTAACTATCATAGCTTTCAGCAACTGACTGTCTAGTCCGGATAATTGCTAACGAAACACAAATCCAACCATTTCCCTAGTGTATCTATGTGGTTGCTATCACATGGTTTTATAGTTTATAATATTGATTGTGATTTAAGACTTAAGAGGCTCATACTGTTATGGTATTTGGCCATGTGTGCTATATTTGTTTCAGAGTTCAATTGTGTGTTTTTTAAGGCTTAAACCAACTTGATCATGTGGTTGGTTATGTGCTTTTCGACGATGAAAGGTTTCGATCAAAATAAAGATTAGGAGGGCTATATGGGGTAAAAAGGGAATATAAGCAATAATTTGAAGCATACGTGATACATTTGCTTTTAGTAAAAGAGTTTGTGATGCGTATGCTAAGGATCATGTGCAAAGTGCACTTCTAGATCACTTTGTTAGAAAGCAATGTTAACTGCATGATGTTCATATGACATTCACCAATTCTATTTGTTCATCTCTTTTGTGTAGATAATGCATGTGACATACGTCAAGAAGTATGAAGTTTACGTGGCATATGTCACCACTCTAGTAAAAGAGATGTAAATTGCATGAATGTTAAAATGTAGGACTTGCTTATCTACTTTTCATTCCATCCAAGATAGTTAAAAGGATTTTCAGTATGACATTCTATTAATTGCAACCTTATCTTCTGCACCCCATTCTAAGGCTAATTTATAGATGTGGCAAAATGGGCTGGTCAGAATGGTGGGTCAAAAAGGGTTTGGGTCATTGGTCAAAGAAGTCGGGTTGGACTGAAAAACTTTTTTCTCCAATACTTTGGTGTAACTTGTGTGACAAGTATTATTAAAAAAGGTTTATTATCTTACAGTAACATTGTGTATTGACAAAGGCCGGCTTTCGACTAATTAAAGATAAACACACAAGTACATAACCCAGAATGACATTTTTTGACAAGGAAATGGGTAATTGCCACTTCTGTTAAGTTCCCTTATGGGCTTATTGCCACTACCCAAAGGCACTTGACATTTAAGTGTCGCTAGACATTTCTATTGAACTAATTTATACTTCACGATTCATTGTATATTTGATCCTCTTATATGAACTATTTGTTTTGTTAAACTGCATTATACTTGTAAGTTATTGCAGGGCACATATATATATACCGCTGATGCTAAAATAGTTTTTAGTTTTTTAGATCACTTTTGGTTATGTACATGCATGAATAAAGGGAGCTAAATCACATATTTATATACTGTCTGCAGATCGATAAGGAGCGAGCTGGTGTGCTTGTTGGAACAGGAATGGGAGGTCTTACAGTATTTTCTGATGGAGTCCAAAATCTAATTGAAAAGGGTTACAGAAAAATCACTCCTTTTTTCATTCCGTATGCAATAACGAACATGGGGTCTGCCTTGCTAGCTATTGATTTAGGATTCATGGGACCAAATTACTCAATTTCAACTGCTTGTGCTACCTCTAATTACTGCTTTCATGCTGCTGCAAATCATATCCGTCGAGGGGAAGCTGATTTGATGGTTGCTGGTGGTACCGAAGCTGCCATTATTCCCATTGGGTTAGGTGGTTTTGTTGCATGTAGAGCACTGTCTCAGAGGAATGATGATCCACAAACTGCTTCAAGGCCGTGGGACCAAGCTAGAGATGGGTTCGTTATGGGTGAAGGTGCTGGTGTTTTGGTAAGTCTGCCATCGTAACGAGTCAAAACAGGCTGGGTCGGATTGACCACTAATAGTCCAATTTTGTCTTTTTTGTTATAAATAGTTGATTGTATACAAGCTGATTACGTAGACTATGCCATAACAATGATAATCTAATTTCTTTGAATGAAGTAATTTAGGAGGGTTGTAAGGATTTGACATACTTTGGGTGACTTTGGACCAGTTTGACCCATCTGACCTCTTTCGATGGTAACTAAGCTTTTTAGTTTTATCCACTTGACCCCTTGGAGATAACATCCCAAATTGGCCTATTTGTAAATGGTTTGAAATTTAGCAGTTGCAATTTCAACCCATTAACTTATGGATGGATCGATTTGGGTTGTTTTCATCTTGGTCAAATGGGTAAAAATCCAAAAAGTTACTAAAAGGAAACTGGATCCAAAATTGCTTCAAGGTGCGACTCTAATGCATACAACCTCATAAATAACACTATAAAAAACATTAAAATATTAATGTACTAACATATTTTTTGTAAAAATTACGCATTAGTCATGTATAGAAGATTTTAATAATTGGACATAAAGTGCGTGCATGTCGACCCACCCGAAAAAATACATATTTTGATTAGTTACCCAACCTGCGTATTTTGCCACCTGTTAAGATACTATTTTATACTTTTATTTTTTGAAAGAGATAACTCAGATGAGTGTAACTTTGTTTACAGGTAATGGAGAGCTTGGAACATGCAATGAAGAGAGGTGCACCGATACTTGCGGAATACCTGGGAGGTGCAATTAATTGTGATGCTTATCATATGACCGATCCTCGCTCAGATGGACTCGGTGTTTCTTCTTGTATTCATAGCTGTTTGGAGGATGCTGGTGTATCAGCAGAGGAGGTATTGTATTTTCTTGTTGTATGGCTCGTGTTGTTTTCTTCTAAAGTATCACTAAATGCATTCTATAAGTGAATGTGATGAATTAGCCATTTTTCCTTCTTGTTCTATTAACACAGTATGATATAACAGGCTAACATCGTTAGTTTGGCGGTCTTACTTTGATTATCCATTGTTAAGTATGTAATTCTTGATAGGTGTTTTTGTCATCCTTCTTGTGAAGCAGTAAATATCTATTAACCACCATATTAAAATTTATAATGGGCCATTGGAATACTTTGTATTCTGATAATGTGTAAATTAACTTGTTTCAGGTTAACTACATTAATGCACATGCAACTTCAACGTTGGTTGGTGATTTGGCTGAGGTGAATGCTGTTAAAAAGGTATTCAAGAAGACTGAAGGAATCAAAATGAACGCAACCAAGGTATATCCTGTAGTTATTTTTTTTTTTTTTTTTTTTTTATTTTTTGTTTTTTGTGTTGAAGTAGTACTTATAGTGCATTCCCACAAACACTTTATTATGGCCTTTACAATAAGTTTTGTTGAATAAAAACACCGTGTGACTTTTATGATAAATTACTTATTTGACCCGTTACTGATTGTTAGTTTTCTTGATGTTTCAGTCAATGATTGGACACTGCTTAGGTGCAGCTGGAGGTCTGGAAGCCATTGCTACAGTAAAAGCCATTCAAACGGGGTGGCTTCATCCCTCCATAAATCAATTCGTACGTTCATCATTTCTGTTAATATTAACACGATCGTTCTTCTTTCCTTATCTTAACATTATTTATTTGTAAAATGTAGAACCCGGAGCCTGCAGTTGAATTCGATACTGTTGCAAATACAAAGCAACAACATGAAATCAACGTTGGTGAGTTAACTTTTTTCTTCCCGGTTGCGACTATGTTGTGATTTTGTGTTTCTTATGAGAAAAGATTGACTGATCAAGTTGTTTTGGTAATGTGCAGCGGTTTCAAATTCGTTTGGTTTTGGCGGGCACAACTCTGTTGTAGCATTCTCTGCGTTCAAGCCTTGATTGCCGGAAATGCATTATGAGCATATCTAGAGTTTATAAAAACTGTTGTTTTAATATTTATTGGCCAATTTTAGACATGTTAGAAGTGAGTTGAGTACATTTTGTGATTTAGAGGCGCTAGCATTGGGCTAAAGAACTTGACACAATACTTTTTCAGATCTGAATTATTTGATAAATCACATCTGTCTTCTTCTTTCCATATCTGTCTCTTTACACTTATGCGCACACATAACTACAGAGAGGACAGGACTGTACAAACAAATGTCAACTATATACATGGTTCATGTGTGACTGATCTTGCGGCTGTTAATTGTAGTCGGGTATGTCTTGCTAGATCATAAGTGACACACAAGGGAATGTCGTTTCATCATCTGAGTTGAAATTGTAACGCTTAAACTTTTGAAATGATCTCGTCTAGGCTACATCTTATTTAAGTTACTTGTGATTATTGTAAATATGTTCTGAGACCAACTTTTTTTAACGAATGACATACAACATTGGTCATATCAGCAAAAAGTGATTTAACAATTATTATAAGTTGAAACTGATCTATCGATTTGGGCTGAGCCACAATATCCTTTTGACCATTTATTTTATTTTTATAAATAACTATGCCAATAAGGCCATAATGATTAACAATATAATATAGCATTTCATTCAAGTCGACTACATTCATCTAACTAATAACAAAAATGATTTACATGCCTAAAGAATATGTCTAACAACATGAGTGATACATGTGGCAAATCAAAAGGTCGAGATGCTACAAGAGAAACTAGTCATGATTTTGTATTGCACTGTTACTATTAGTATGATGTTTACATTTTCATGAAGTAGTCACTTAAAGTTGTGTTTGGTATTCTATAACTCTTTAAAAATGTATAACTGCTATTAGCAGGGGCGGAGCCAAAAAATTTTGCTTGAGAGGGCATATTTTAATAATTTTTAAAAACTACATTACAAAATGGTTATTACGAGAGGCAAATGATAAAAAATCCAAATATTTTTAAAAATTTACACTTAAACTTTTTTGCTAATGACACGTGACCTTCGAGAGTCCTCCCTATCTCCGCCCATGGCTAGTAAAAGATAATTAGTCGGATTTCCGATCCCATACTGATCCGATCCTAATAAAATTGCAATTCCTATTAGGATGACCACACACAAGAAACGATCTTATTAGCCATTGCCCCCCATGGCTAGCCGAAAAGGTTGAGATTATAGTGTAAGTTTTTTTTTAATTTTGACCTTTTTTCGAAAGTGACCCCCACCAAAAACTCAAATTGCCCCCCACCCACATACTAAAATCGAACATTCAACACTCTAAAGTCTAAACCCTTATAAATCCTTCATCTCTGAGTAAAAATACATTATTTATCATTACAATCTTAGTTTTTTCTTTCGCATTTTATTGCTATTGTAGAAATTTTTTTTTGCCCCACACATTTTATTTTTCTGGGTCCGTCACTGCCTGATAACCTAAGCGAGTAGCATATTTGGATGACCACACACTTGACATGAGTAAACAACTAAAATGCATATGGGCTTGACCACTTGGGCTTCTCTTTATGGCCCTCATCATCTCCCAACACAACAACGCGGGAACCCATCTCCCATTTCCCGCCAAAAACACTTTAACACCTAAGACATCCTCCCGCCAAAACCACAGTCACACTTGATTTAGGGCAATCAATAATCTCACCCCTCTCTTCACATCTACTCAGATCTCTTCAACCAATCTCTCCCCAAAAAAATGGACATCAGTGAAGAGCAGAGAGCAATTAACAAGAAAGCCTTCAGCGAACTCTTCGAAAACAACGTAACCTTTCATTTCAATTGATTAGTTTTTTTTTTTTTTTTTTTTTTTTTTTTTTTTTTTTTTATAAATATAGATATGTTTTTATAACCTTTATATTTTTTTGTTAATAACAGGATCTGTTAGATGAAGATATCGGAAACATGATTCGCAACAAGCGCAACCGTTTGATCTTCCAGTTGTCGCATCTCTTTCAATCCGGAGCCGAACATCTCGCTAGAAGGTACTTTTTTATATTAATTTTAATAGTAATTACTCATTTGACTATTATGTTTAGTTTATACATTTATTATGGTTTCAAATATGTTTTGTCATGTACTGATTTGTGTTTTAGGGGTTATTTTTGTTTTGGTTTATTTGATTCTGGGCTTATGTTTAATAATCTCACTTTTTGTGGCTTATTTTGAATCTTTTCCGTTTGTATAGTTACAAAATATGCCACAAAAACTGAGCTTATAAGCCTGTTTGGCTAAGCTTATTAAACGAAAGCCTACTTGGGCTTATTTTTTATAAGCTCCAATTTTACGGCTTATTTTGATAAACTTATATAAGCTGACTAGTCTCAAAATAAGCTGTAAAATTGGAGCTTATAAAAAATAAGCCCAAGTAGGCTTTCGTTTAATAAGCTTAGCCAAACACCTCAACATAAGCCCAAAATCAAATAAGCCATAAGCCGAAACAAACACCCCCTTCAAATTACTTGGTGATGGATTATATACATTCAACTTGAGTGAAATTAGTAATTTGTGGTAAATTGATTTTTTTTAGATAAATTAGTACCCTGGCGTGAATGATAATATCAATAGACATTGAATTGGACTAGTTTGTTAATTTAGTGCTACAAATTTTACATTACATTGGGCCTGGACGAACGGTGTATGGATTTAATAGTTACATACATTGAATTGGATGAGTAATGTAGTAATACAGTGCTTATGGTTTTATGGACTCAAGTTATAGTTAAAGAGGCGTCATAACCTTCTTTAAGGATTTGACTTTTTAAAGATAACATGATGAATATAAACATTGAAATGGAATAGTTAAATAGTAATATGATGCTGGAGGCTTCGTAGCTTATGGTTAAGTCTGTAATTTATGGTTTTGTGATATGTACTAGATTGTTACAGAACACTAGTTAAGGATATGACTTTAAGGTTTTAAGGATAATATGAATATACACATTGAATTGGAATAATAAATTAGGAATGTGATGTTTGATGTTTGTTAGGCTATGTTTTACTTTGTGATTTAATGGATTTGTGTTTTTAGGTTGTTGCAGAACCCCAGTGAATACATTCAGCCGTTATCGGATTTTATAACAGACAGAACCCGAAGTATTGACCCGAAGTTTCTGAAAGAAGGAGAACAAGTGTTGATTGGGTTTGATGGACCGTTTGTTTCAAGGAAGGTTACGCCCCGAGATCTGCTTTCGGAGTTTATTGGTTCTATGGTTAAAGTTGAGGGGATTATTACCAAATGTAAGTTTTCGTAATTTCTTGGTTTCGTATATTGTAGTTTCTAGAATTCTGTGCTGTGTCTGCTAAGTTTTTTATTGGTTCAATTGCTTTAGTCGATTTCCATCTATCTGCAAAAGTTTTACATTTTGGCCTAGCTTGTCCAAGTGGATAGAACTTACTTAAGCTAATCATAAACTTGTTTGACGCGTACTACTGACCAGTGAGTTTACAATAGAAAACATAATTGAATTAAACCAATATTTTAGATTAAGCATTTTTGGTTGTTAGAAATGTACATTGATACTTCTGGTAAAACAAAGATTGCGAGTCTCTTCAGGCATATGCATGAACATAAGCTCTGATTTCAAAGTTGTTTTTGTAATAGTAATGCACACCATTGCTAAAAACCATGGATCTGATGCTGCGATGTAGATAATACTATATCGTTTCTTTGATTGACAGTAACACCAGGAACATTTATCTATATAGACTGTTTATTACATGTAAACTGCATTTTTTTAGAGCTTAAGTCTGTACTTTTTCGGACCGTCTGTTTGAATGCCCTTAAAGATTTTGTCAATTAGACTCTTCATCTCTTCAAGGAATTTTGCTATAGTTTTACACATCTGATCTGCCATTTCTTTTTCTAGGCTCTCTTGTCAGGCCAAAGGTTGTAAAAAGTGTTCACTATTGCCCTACAACTAATCAATTCACATCGCGCGAGTATCGGGATATTACTTCTACTATGGGTTTACCCACTGGCTCCGTGTATCCGACCAGGGTAATAACAAACTCCCTATAGCATATCACAATTCACAACAATTATAAGAATTTATCTCATTCATAATACTTTCTGCAGGATGACAATGGAAATTTGTTAGTTACCGAGTATGGGATGTGCAATTACAAAGACCATCAAACACTATCAATGCAAGAGGTGCCTGAGAACTCTGCTCCTGGCCAACTACCAAGAACCGTTGATGTAATTGCTGAAGATGATCTGGTTGACTCATGCAAGCCTGGAGACCGTGTGGCAATTGTAGGAATATACAAAGCTATTCCAGGAAAAAGTCAAGGCAGTGTTAATGGAGTATTCAGGTTTGTTCAAAGCCAGCAATAACGACCTAAGTTTTTATAGCAAACAATGTCTATAATCTATAATATTAACCGATTTACTATGCTATGTAGGACTGTGCTTATAGCAAACAATGTTTCTCTCCTTAACAAAGAGGCAAACGCTCCGGTGTATAGCGCTGAGGACTTGAAACAAATTAAGCAGATATCTGAGAGAGAAGATACATTTGAACTTCTTTCCAGATCACTTGCACCTTCAATTTATGGGCATTCATGGATTAAGAAAGCAGTTATTCTACTGATGCTTGGTGGAACAGAAAAGAATCTGAAAAACGGGACTCATTTAAGAGGGTAAGCTGTCATATATTTTTTGTCTGTATTAAACATAATAAGATAAAATTAATAAAGTGTATGCTAACTGCAGTGATATTAACATGATGATGGTTGGGGATCCTTCTGTTGCCAAGTCGCAGCTTCTTAGAGCTATCATGAATATTGCTCCTCTAGCAATTTCAACGACAGGTCGTGGTTCTTCTGGGGTTGGTTTGACAGCTGCAGTTACTACTGATCAAGAAACAGGTAAGAGCTCTTTGATAAACTGAAAAAAAGCTGTATAATCATCAGTTTCTGTTGCTGAATTTTTAGCTATTTAAATTTATAGGAGAAAGAAGGCTGGAAGCTGGTGCTATGGTTCTTGCAGACAGAGGTGTTATTTGTATTGATGAGTTTGATAAGATGAACGACCAAGATCGTGTAGCAATACATGAAGTTATGGAGCAGCAGACTGTGACTATTGCTAAAGCTGGTATTCACGCGTCCCTAAATGCTCGTTGCAGTGTTGTAGCAGCTGCTAATCCTATCTATGGAACAGTAAGTAGTTTAACTACATTTTTTAGTTACATCAGATGCTAATTGTAAGCTATGTTTAACTTTATCTATGTTAATTAACTCACTGCAGTATGACCGTTCAATCACTCCAACAAAGAATATTGGACTTCCTGATTCTCTGCTGTCTCGATTTGATTTGCTGTTCATTGTGTTGGACCAAATGGATCCTGTAATCGATCGGAAAATTTCTGACCATGTTTTGCGTATGCACCGCTTTCGGTCTGCTGCAGATGGAGGTAGGATTGTGTTTTGTTACAAGATTTTAACTACTATATGATATGCTTCAAATTTCTTAACTACAAGCAACATACCTTTTTTAGGCGAGGATTCAGTTTCGATGTACGGAAGGGAGGATGAAACTGATGCAGATGGTTCGGTTTTTGTTGAGTTTAATCGAATGCTACATGGACAAACAAAAGGTAGGAGGGTTCATGTTGAAGCTCTGAAAATCAAGTTTCTTAAGAAGTACATACATTATGCAAAACACAGGATTCAGCCAGATCTCACTGATGAGGTAGTTTCTTTTTTGAAGAATTGTATTTTATCATCATTAGTTTAAAGCCTTCAAATTAAAAGTTTGAATCTACTTTTTAATTAAGTGTTAATATGCAGTTATATTTTTTTTAGAAAAGCTATATTGCTAGATATTTGATATATGGTTAATTTTGCGAGATATTTGATATCTTCTTCTATGTTCAGGCATCCGAGTACATCGCAACTGCATATGCAGAGCTCAGAAACACTGGTGGCAGTACAAGGGTTGGTGTTAACAGTCTACTATTTGTTTAATTTTCCATAAAGATCTGTCTGTTTCTCCATGATAATCAGGATTTTGGTTTTTGTAGACTGGAGGAACACTTCCAATAACTGCCAGAACCCTGGAGACTATTATTCGGCTCTCTACAGCACATGCCAAACTAAAATTGAGCAAACAGGTACCTTAATCTTGTTTCTCTTCTCTCTTGCTTCATTTTGTCAAAATAGACTGGGTCAAATCGCCTTTAATTTTTATAAATAATGAATGCATTGATTATGATAAAAGAGAAATATATCACTAATAATCTTAGTAGTTAAATAAAACTCTTTCAGAGGTTGTATGCTCAATATATAGTTAAGCCACTTTCAACAGTTTCCTTTTTAGCTAATTTTTTAGATGGACTTGTTTGTAACACAATCCAAATTGTCCCCATCATTAAGTAAATGGGTTAAAATTTCGACCTTGTTTTATGTTTACATGAAAGCTCTTGTTTTGTTTTGTAGGTTTTAAAGTCTGATGTAGAAGCTGCATTAAAAGTTCTGAACTTTGCCATTTACCATCAAGAGTTGACTGACATGGAAGAGCGTGAGCAACAACAAGAGAAAGAGCAAGAAAGAAAGCGTAGAGCTGATGGTGATGGAAATGAGCACGGTACCAGAAGAAAGGGAAGATCTGATGCTGGTGATGCTACTAATACAGAGTAAGTACTTAACCAAATATAAACTTTCATTTGAATGAAACCACTAGTTGTAGGACAATCCCATTCTTTGGTATACATCATCAGTAGAGGTGACAGTTTCAGCCCATTTGCTTGTGAATGGGTTGATTCTTGGTGTGCTTTATCTTTTAACGCATCGAACGGGTCAAAGTGCCAAACGTCTCCCTAAGTGTTTGGTAACCGCATAAGCATTTTTTTCATTATTCGGATTACATTAAAACAGTATGTTCTTGGACTTATCCGCTTTGGTCCATCATCTTTAACATTCTTAGAAGAAACTGAATTTTTAATCAGTGCGGCAAATTTTTGTTCTTAAGTATTTGACCCACTTTGTCATTTTGCTTTCCAAAAGGAAGTAGGAAGAAGTTCATTAACTTTTTTGATAACGAAAACAGGCATGTAATGCATCTATATTTTACCATTTTTTGCTGGTTTTGAACATTGAGCATTATGTTTTCATTGTTTTTCTGTTCTCTTTCATTAGATTCAAGTTACAGCCTATTAAATACGATACTTCTTTTCTTTCAGGGATGCAACTGAAGCAATGGAAGTAGATGAGCCTGTGGCGGCACCAACTATCTCCGCTGAGAGGTGTGTACCCTTTTATTTTTATTTTTATCAAGCCCAAGGCTATTGTTTTAAACACTATTCATCGTTGAACCATATTTTTTTAATGGATCTGTTGTTTTTGTTATGTAGGGTTGCTGCATTCAGGTCTGCATTTGAGCAGCATCGCCATGAACAGCGCTTTGAGCAGATAACAATAGCAGAAATCGAGCAGGTGGTTAATGCTAGGGCAGCAGTACCTTACTTGAGGGCAGAGATCACTTTGCTTCTAGAGGTATAGATTTTTATTTTTATTTTTTTACATTCGTATAGATAAAGCTTCAATAATTTAACACGCCAATTTCATGTGTGCAGAGCTGGCGAGACGAAGGGAGGGTGATGATTGTTGATGATACTATTTATCCTACTTATTGAAAAGAACATTGCATGGATTTGTCAACTGATGTTCTTACGGTATTGATTATTGATACCATTTATGAATGTTTTTACTACCTCAGCTGTTTGTAACTCTTTAGGCGATCTAGTGTATGAACATCTACTTTTTTCAATTACTGTTTAGATAGTTGAGACTTATGCCTTGCAGTTGGTTATGGTATTTCCTTTTTTGGCAGTTTCGGACAGTGATTAACGGATATCTTTAAAAAGCTGCGTACTTATAAAGTTCAGTACGTTATTATAACATAAACTACAAAGATGCCATCTTCTCAAATCGAAGAAGAAATTTGGTAACAAATGTAGAGTTAAACTCTAGAAATACAAGTTTGAAACATTAGTTATTAAGAGAACACCGGTTATAAATAAATAAGATCATGAAAAAAACTTTGAGGCCTCAGAAGAGGTGAGCCACGAAAGACACAACGACTGCAAGTAAAGCTGGTACTTGCAATGCCATTCCTGCACTCTCCATTGATGGAGAAGGAGCTGGTGTTGCACCAAACTCTTGAGCCATAGTTCCGGAACTGGTGAATGCCACAAGGACCATCATTGCAATGGCGAGAACAGTGGCTAGCTTGGCACTTCCCATTTTGGTTATTGTCTTTTGTATGTATTTACTGGTAAAATAAAGCTTGGTTGTATGGCTTGTTTGAGTGGGAAGTGTAGTGGGATTAATGGCTTTTATAGGAGCTGTTTAGTGAGATTAATGGAGGAATCTAACAGCTAATGACATGGTAAATATTGTTTTTAAATCAAAGGCATAATCATTTGACAGAAAGTGGGCATCATATCAACTCCATTTTGCCTTTGTGGCATTGCTGCTAGGCTGGACAAATTTTTTGTACACATTAATACCTCACTCTTTGTGTGCTGACTTGTATTCTTTGATATTTTAATGATCTTTTAGGATTTCTTACTTCAGATCTAATAATGATCTTTTAGGATGATAAGCCAAAGTGTTATGCAGGTGTTGAGTTTCTTGATACTATTTAACATGAGTGATGGATATTAGTCTCCACTCACAGTCAATAACCTTAAATAAAAATTCAACAAATAAATACAAAACACTTGGCGTGTTATCTACTCGACTCATCGTTTGCACTTGTAACGGTTGAAACAAGTTGTCGACGATGATGGAAATGATGACAAACCCGTTTGAACAAACCCCAAATTAACACCATATCCAAACACCCTGAAGCCAAATTTTACATTATTCAATTAACGTTTATTTTCATTTTCGTGTGTTAAAAGTTTAAAAAATTCATAAAAAAAATAAAAAATGATATAGTGGTATAATAAAAGTATAAAGTATAAACTATGAACTGTGATACTAGTATAAGAAAAGAAATAAAAAAATGACGTAATGGTCAAAAGGTGAGGGGAACCGGTCCTGATTGGCCAGGCCAAGTGATTGAGTTGGAAACTGGAACTGAACCGATGGTCTGGTCTATAGGGAGCATGGACTATCACTATGACGTGATGAACTAGCCCAAAATAAAATAAAATTATATAATTATAACTTCCAAGTACTATATGATTTATAGAAGTTACACTTTTTACTCGGAATATTCAAATATTTACATAGTTACGATATGCATGGACGGAACTTGAACATTGTCGGTGGAGAGTAGTGGCCGACTTGAAAAGTATTTATTTTAGGGGGGCGGATATACACCACACTGAAATTTTTGTATTAAAAATGACAAACTATTTGTTAAAGGGTATAAAATGTACATAGTGCTCAGTTCCGTCCCTGACGATATGTATGTTTTTTTTCATGCTCAGCGCGCTCAACCAAAGAGCTTCTCTCGTATATATAAAATAGCAAGCTAGATGCTTAAATTACACGTACACGACCATAACAAACCGACTGCACCCATTCATGAATAATGTTTGACTTTATATGTTAAAAAGAAGTCAAACTACCATGTAAAGACACAGATATCCAAAATATACAACTGGGGCTACTAACAAAAGAAATTCATGATTTACAACATGTATTGCGAGTAAAAGAAAGAATCAAGATACGGTTATAGTTCTGCAAACCACATTTTGCTCCGAAATCTATGAATGAGTAGAAGTACAGATCTAAAATAGCAAAGTCTAACCAATGAGTATGAATTGATGGTTATATGAAACAAAGGTAGTTTTATATGAACAAAAATAAGAACTAGTAATCTCCTTGACACATTGCAGATTCGGTCAAGTCAAAAAGTCAGAACAGCATGTTCTGTTAGCAACAAATGCTTCTACCTCACTTTTCTTCTTTCTGAAATAACTTCGCACTTCCTTTCACCTTCTCGTTCAGTTCCACCATTTTCAATGTTAGTTCATCGTTCATTATCTACATCATCAACCAACGAACGTACCCCAACATGCATAGCTTACAGTGAATTCAAACGGGTCTCTAGTTCTTGGATTAAATCGTCTGTAGTGTAATCTTCTTTTTGCAGTGTCTCAAGCTGTGCACTAAGACCATTTTTCTCTACCTTCAAAGCGTTTAAGCGTTCAATCAAATCACTGAATGACTTACATTTTGACTCAACTTTCACTTTTAACTTTCCAACATCGTCACTCCAAATATCCTCTTTCAACTTACTCATCAATCTTTATGTTTATCTCTGTGGTTTGATCCTCGCGTATCGACGTCTCAGTAGCAATTCTCTAGTAATTCATTGATTGTTTGATTCCTCAGTGGCAAGTTCTCCAGCTAGTGTTGTACGATCAAATTGTTGGCATAAACCAGCTCAGCCGGCTCAATATCATGTTGTGACGAATCTGATTGAGACTCATGCACATCTGATTCACTCTCTAGAACCTGTAACTTCAACTTAGTATTTTCGTCTTCTAAGATTGTAATCTTTTCATTCAACTACCACCTCTTGTTCCAAAGCGGGAAGTTTTTTAAGTAAAGCCTCACTGGTTTCTTTTACATTCACCTCATCATTGATGACTTTTTCAAAACAATGCTGATCTGCCAACACAGTATGCCTGCTAGATAACTCAGTCAAACATGTTGTCAAGTAAGACTTCATTTTATCATAATCTCCTATTGTCTTGTTAACTTCTTTAACAAACTACTGGAACCCTGATTTCCATATATATGTCAAAGTCATTTATTTTAAAGATTTAAACTACTGTACAAACAATAAATAGGATTTGAGTGTTAACTAATTTGTTTACTGATAGAATCATCCTGAAAAAATATTTGCAACTACTATAACCCACAAACGCATAATAAGATGGTAAACACCCTGACAGTGACACATATGCAATTAAGGACCTCACCTTTAACACTTTCTGCAACTCTTTCAGGACTATCCAAATTATCATGGATAGTGTGAGACTGCAGCGTATGGGTCTTACTGTGAAGAAATCTACTCAAGTTCTGCAAGTTTCAGATATTTGGAATACCCAATTTCAGTATAGCACAAAAAGCTGATAAGTGAAGCTGTTTGTTTTGCTTTGGTTAAGTATGTGGTCTCATGTGGTATGTGGTAGGTTTTGGATGAGAGGTGGTTGTCTCCATCAGTTGGTGATGCCTTCCTTTGTCTGATTCAGCTACGACTCATGTGAGGTTTGGAGGTTCTACATACTGGTATGTAGCCTGCTGTTTGAATAGATGGATCAGTAGATGAGGCCAATATGTGTTAGTGATGTGATGCTGCACTTGGTTTTTGGGTCTGAGCATTGATATTGGAAATGCAGTCTGCTGATGTGAAGTATAAAAGCTATAGTATGAGAATCATTGATTAGTTTGGTATAGAATGGGTTTTGTTTTCGGGTCTGTCCATTAACAATCAAATCCATTAGAACATTTGTAAATGTTTATAGCTTTTGTGATTATATAGACTTCACGGTTTCAAAAAAAAAAAAAAAAAAAAAAAAAAAAACTTTACATGACTAAGCTGACTGTCCTTGTGTTTCAACTGTAATTCTGATTTGACACACTTCATTTGAGGAGAACAGCTACACTGCAATACTAGATATCAAAACTAAAAGACTAAGTCTAATAAAAGCAATACGGGTTATGCATGAGCCTGATGTAGTAATAGGTACAAGACAGTTTAATAGCGTAACAAAGGCAACACCCAGTCAATATTTCGATATCCACGTGTAGAAAATATGATGTTCAATTTATCATATATTTGAAAGAAAAAAATTGCTTGCTTACACATTGACAATTAATACTTAATATACAATTTCGGGATCAGTATCATTTATATGATCGCTTGTCTGGATCACAAAAAATGCATAAAAACAGGTGCCTGTGTTGAAACTAGTTTTGCAAGATGAAAGAAGTATCAGCTAATGTCTTACTTCTACAAAGATCGTTGTGAAATTTATGCCTATCATTTTCGCCGAATTTATTAGCAATTACACGCATGATGAATTCAAGATCAGTACTTTACCATTTTACTATTCCATTAAATTAAATCAGAAACATAAACGTTTATAATCATCATGACAGACTGACAGTCATCATTTCATTTACGATACAGTATATGCACACCAATTTTGCACTTATATTTAATACCGTTTAAACTAAAACAAAATAAAGAAAGTATGCAAGAATCATATCAGGATCATAAGTTCATAACATTCTAGTTGTTTTTAAGATACAGATTAAGAATGTTTGTAAGTGCATTTAAAACATAATTTGTTTGTATGAAGATGTTAGAAGCAGAATGTATTTATCGTAACATTAGAATAACTCAGTGTTATGGTTTATCATAACTTAAACGATACAAGGATCAGTTAACCACATAAGCAAAAACTAAAAAAAATGTAAAATTTATATAAACGCGATGGTTTAAACACATCCACAATCGCATATGATTGCATAACAGACATCACTTAATAACATCAAAGCAGTGATAAACAACAAAAATAGATGACACTGATTTTTCCATACCTAAACTACAAACTAGGTCCCTCCCTCATTAGGAACATATCACTTCGTTAATCCACACCTTGAAATGTGGTCGTCATCTTTATCATCAATTATTGTCAGGATATATTTGTGAATCCGGGTGATCAAGTAGCAATAGTGATTCCTCGTAAGAGCCCATGAAGAATGAGTCCTCTACTCCAACAATCCCAAGATTCTTGATTTGTTGTGAAGAGGGGTCGTAAACATTAAGTGTGGTAAGCTCTCCATAGTCCTTCCGAGCTTCAAATATCGGTTCACCACTCTTCCTAAACCCCAATATCTTATCTACATCTGTGCCTATTGAGAATAGCTTTCTGAATGAGGAATCATGCTCCATTACCCATACACCACAACAAAGTGCTTCCTCGATCAAAATGTAACCATACACAACAAGAGACTCCCTTAGCTTACATACGGACACGAAGAAAGATCCATATAGCTCGTTTGTTAAGCTATCTGGTAGGTCTACCACTCTAAATTCCTTGGTAATCAAATCAAATGACACAAGCATATGATTTGGGGTACGTTTACCATCATCAGCATAGGTCATTTCACAAGCACCCCAATAAATAAACCTATCTATAACAACCTGAGTTGACTTGTTAAATTGAATTGATTTACGAGGTGAATTACCACTTGGAATCACATTCCAAACCCCCGAACTTAATGTAAAAACATCAACATGCTGAGAAATGCCATCATATGAATGTGTTAATTTCACAACGGTAGGATCCTTAGTAACGGGACAAACCCCGAAACCAAAAAAAGGATTAGAAATACCATCAGGGACAACAATACCAAATGATTTTCGAATCGAAGGGTTCCAAATAACAAGCAAGTTACTATGCCTAGCTGAACCATACAAACACAGTAATCCATGACAAGCACCAACAACGTTTTCATAAGAAGTAATTTTTTTCATAAGCGGAGAAACAACAAGAGATGGAGCAACCTTAAAAAGAGTTTCATTGTTATCATCATCGTCTAGAAAACAAATGTACATTACCTTACCAGCATAATAACTTTCTATGTAGCTTAGAATACGACTATGCGGCTTCGTATGGCGGGCGCCATAACTTTTAATAAACTTAGAGCTTTCGATAAAAGACTTCCATGGTTTCGAGACTAGCCTGAACCGAATCAATGACTTGAAATTAGAAACCCTTCTTATTATTTCCTTTTGGATATCAAAAGGAATGCAGTAATCTGACATTTTTTTCTTTCTTTCTAGGGTTTATGTTAATCAGCAATTGAAATGAAATGACCTAATTTGAAAACTAACTTGACCTCTGTTTGGGCTATTTCAGACATCATGGGCCGGGTTAAAATATTTATATATACCTTCGCCCCCTTAACTTTTGACGTATTATAACTTTCAAGTTTCAAGTAATATATGATTTATAGAAGAGTAAATTACACCGTTCGTCCTTGTGGTTTGCGTTGACCGCAGGGTTTCGTCCTTTGACCAAAAAAGTTGCATTGTCCGTCTTTAAGTGGGAAACGTTATGCACCGTTCGTCCCTCCATCCATTTGGGCCCACCAATTCCCACTAACGTCAGTTAAGTCACTTAACCCATGAGGGCATATCCGTCATTTCTAAACCCCCGTTTTTCCCGCCCATAATAAAACCCTATATACTTATGTATCTACCCCACCCACCCACATAATCCTAAATCTAATCGGTTCCACCACCATTTTCAAAACAAAGGCTTTTCTCAAATCAAATCAAAATCATGGTTAGATGTCCTCGTTGCCAAACACTTGCAGTTATGAAAACATCATGGACAAATAGAAACCCAGGTCGAAGGTTTTATGCTTGTTCCCAAATTGTATGTGTTAATGGTTTAACTTTGTAATTGAACAATATAAGTATTTGTTGTTTAATTTTGTTTTACAGGATTTGTTGTTTAATTTTGTTTTACAAGATTGTAACAGATTTGTTGATTGGGTGGACCCAGAAATGTGCCATCGTTCAATGGTAGTTATACCTGGTTTATTAAGGTCTTTGAACAACCATCAAGCAATCATACAAAATATGGAGCAAGAAAGATCAACATTGAAGAAGTATCTTATGGTTTCATGTATTTTGTTGTTTGTGTCTGTTATGTATAACATATTGACCTAGCAGTGTAGTATTTGGGTGTTAAGAGATAGATGTATTTTGGGTGTTTAATGTTAGATGTATTTTGTGTCTGTTATGTAGCACCATTGTAATGAAAACAAGCTTTGTAGCATTATTGCAATTTACTGTTCTACATATTGCAGTCACTTTTACTCATTTTACTATTGCATTTTCTCACTTTTATGCATATGCAGTCACTTTTATCAATGCAACACTATTTCTACATTGATGCAGTCAATGAATCAATGCCACTTTGCTGCATTCTTGCAATTTACTGTTATACAGTTTACTGTTCTACATTACCACACCTCTATATAAGGGCACATATGGATAATACAAAACCATATCAAACATCTTCCTAATCTATTCATACTTGCTGCAAACATGAGTTCAGGAAACAAGGGTTCCAACAAGAGAAAAGGTTATAAACATCTTCATGTGCCTTTTCCATCTCTTATATGTTAAACATACTTTTTTTTTTTTTTTTTTTTTTTTTTTTTTTTTTTTCAAAAGTAATCTGCATTTCCAGTGATACATCTCAAAGTACAGATGACACAAGTTCAGGTAACACATGGACATGGTATTTTCCATTGCAGTATGTAGTACCACCTGATGAGCTAGAGTTTTATGAACCAAAGGTGGGCTCAAGCTCTTTTCCTGTTGAACCAAGAAAAAATGCAAAGGATGATGATAAGCCACTAACCCAAAAACAGATTCAAAAGCTTCTATTTGATGCAAGGCCTAAAGTTCTAGGATTGCCTACAAAGGCCACTCTTGAAGAATTTGGTGTCAAACCTTATGTTGCACCAACTAAAATTGCAGCACCAAAAGGGAAGGGGAAGGGAAACAAAAGGATGGGTTAGAAGCACCTAGTACCTAGCACTGATCTTTCATTGTTTATGGTCTTATCAGCACTTGGTCTTTCATGGTTTCAGTTTAGTTTATGTATGCCTTTTATGGCCCTAAAATAATGTGTACTTGAACCTATTTTAAATAAGTTAGTGCAGTGCTTGGTCTAACCTATCATAGTGCAGTGCAGTTACCAAATTACCAACATAACATACCAAAAGAATCTGTACATTTGGGTCAAACAAAATAACATACCAAATTAAAGTCAAACAAAATAAAGTCTAAAGCAACCATACCATTAATCAATCAAGTTTCAAGGCATATAATGCCATAAACATCCAAAACAACTTAATTGACATTGTGCATAAGACATACTAGAAACACAGACATAACAGACATAATCATAACATACACTATCAAACACAGACATGACAGATAATTCAACCTAACACAACCACCTTCTTCCTTAGTTGCTCTTGAACAACTCTAACAGGTATATTAGGGTTTGTTTTCAACTGCTCAACTAATTCCTTTGAGAACCAATTGTAGGTGGCATAAAGGTTATCTCTTTCCTGTAGACATTTATGGACTGACCTGTATGTTTTTACCTCACAAGATTCAGTCTTTTTGACTTTGGAAACTAACAGAACCCATGGACATTTATTATCATCCAACAGTTTTTGTCTATTAGGTTTACCCCCATTAATGACTCTCTCCTTATTAACTTTTCTTTTGTTGGGCTAGGGTATCCATGGGCTGTAGCAACTTTCTCCTTGGTCCAGTTTTGTTTTGATTGGGTAGACTGACTTGGCCCTTTTTCACCCTCAGTTGGGCCTTTTTCTTGACTTGGCCCAATAGCCTGAGTTGGCCCACAATCATTGACTTCACCAGCTGGTAGAGAAGGGATAACACCTTTGCATACTGCCCTCACTCTCTCATTGTCATTCTTTTCCATTCTTATTTTTCTCCTAGTCTCAATTGAATGCTCTTTAATGTACTCCTTCACCTTTTCTCTGTTTGCAAATTTTTGACCCACATAGAAATATGTCTTGTAAATTTTCTGAGTAGCATGTGCTTGTTTTCTTAACTGCTTCAACTTCTTTTTCCTTAACCTACTACCTTCACTGTCACTACCTGATCCACTCTCAAAATAGTCATTTTCTAATTCATTGACATCATCTCCATCTGCTTCATCTTCAATCTCAACTGCTTCCCTTTCTCTACACCCAACAAACTCCACAGTCTCATCAATAGTGTAGTTAAAGTCCCTCATGTCAACATCCACCTCATCTACATTATTATTGTCATCTACTATGAAATCACTGTCTTGGCTATCATCATCTCCTTGACTATCACCCTCTGTTTCACTCTCAGTTTCACCCTCAACTTCACTTTCAACAGTCTCACTAGGATTACCCATTCCAACCTCAGGATTTGTTTCAAAATTTTCACTAGGATTTGTTTCAACCTCAGGATTTGTTTGAACATTCATTGTTGGTGATATAATGTCCAAGTCAGCAAATGGGTCAAACTTAGGATCTTGTGACTCTACATATGGGTCATAAGAAGAGTAAAAATCATTTACAAACTGACTAGGGACTTAAGAAGACTCGTCATTAGCAACTACAATACTTTGCCCTTGGTCTTTACCACTGCTTTGACCTATATCTTTACCTACACACCCTTCATTGACATCCAAAACTACTTTCTTAGCCACTGGGGTAATCCCTGCCTTTGATGTTATTGGTTCATTTAACTCTTCTATTACAAGTTTTTTATGACTTTGGTTGTATGTAAATGTCAGGATTGGTCTTTTCATGCTCAACATATACATCAACTAGCTTAAGACCTTCCATCACATACTTGCCTAATAACTGAACATCTTTGTCACATGCTAAAGGCTCTAGTCCATTGTCTAAATCATAATCAGGTTTCAAGAAATGGTAAAACATCAACCTATGACCATCATGACCTAAGTCTTCTAGCATGGAATCAATTTCATGGATTGAAAACTGATCACTGTCTATCAAATCCACAAAAGTAATCTTACCATTCTTGTAAATCCTGTTGGGTGCATTCGTGAAAAAACCACCATGATTGAGCTTGATGGAAAACAGAGTAGAGTTTTTATCTGCAAATAATTAAAGGAATCAATCAGACAAGGGTTTGAGACATTAAAACACCAAACAAAGTATCGCAAACCCAAAAAATGCATACTCTAATGATTAAAAACATACGTCACTTAACACCATTATCAAAAAAATGACTATAAACAGTCACTTACGATACATGCAATATGGGTCTCGATCAAGAACATCATTTGCTCTAATTTCATACAATGGGACCACCATCTGATTCTTTGCGAAGTATCAGTACAAATGTTACTGGGTTTTTCACAATTGATTTGGGGAAGAAGATGATTAAATCGTGGGTTACTGGTGCAAAAGATTTTAGTTTGGGGGATTAGTCATGACTGACAAGGTAGATGGGATTTAATAAATGGTATGTACTTGGGAAATGACCGAAATACCCCTTTAAAAACCTCCGTTAACTGACGTTAGTGGGAATTGGTGGGCCCAGATGGATGGAGGGACGAACGGTGCATAACGTTTCCCACTTAAGGACGGACGGTGCAACTTTTTTGGTTAAAGGACGAAACCCTGCGGTCAACGCAAACCACAAGGACGAACGGTGTAATTTACTCTTTATAGAAGTTACACTTTCTAGTCGGAATATTCAAATATTTATATAATTATGATATGCAGGAACAAAACTTGAACATTCTTGAAAAGTAGAGTAAATTACAAAGATGGTCCTTCATGTGACTTGCACATGAGGGTATAATTGTCATTTCATCATCTCTTTCATTATACAGTAAAACCTTTATAAATTAATAACCTCGATAAAATTAATAATTTGTCTAGTCCCAACTTGATACCACTACAAATTTAAACTCCAATCGATAAAATAATAAGATAATATTTTTTTTTGAAACCCTAGTGTATATATATTGGTCATAACGAAACTATAAATTAATAATTACTAAAAAAATCCACACACACACATATATACACACACACACACACACACACATTGTAATGTGAATTCATAAAGTGTTAATCAGAACTTATTTGTCTAATTTGTTTTTCATCTCTAACTAGTATACATTGTAACTAGTATGTTGGATTTGGAAATTTAAAGGTCATACCTAAAACCTCTTTAATTAATAAATTATTAATTTATCGATATAATAATATCTCGCTAAATTAGTAAAATATCCCAGTCCCTTAATTTATAGAGGGTTAACTGTACTCTTTTAATATCACATACACATCTAGAGGTGGCAATTTTTAACCAAATGGTTAAATTCGGGTCAAAATGGTTAAAATTTTAAAGTGGAAGGGGTATAGTTGGGTTTTCTTAAAAATAAAGATGGTTTAAATGGGCTAAATTGTTTTTAATTAATTACTATTGTTGGGTTTAAATGGGGTATAGTCGGTGATGCGCGCAAAACCGTCAAGTTCTCTCACGCAAGCGTAAGAAAACTTAAAACAGCTTAAGCACGAAATCAATGAAGATCTGGGGAGTATAGTGTTTCCCCGGGTCGTTATGTCCCAGCGAGCTGTGCAATGGATCACCTCACGTATAGTGATCGGGAGATTTGGACGGAAAAGAGAATTTGGATTATTATAACTACGGAAAAAGGACATAAACTACAAGGGCTAAAATGAAAATTAAAGGAAATTAAAAAAAAAGATTAAAAATATTAAATAAACGCTATCACTATATTTAAAGTGATGAACGTTTAAAACTTAAAACTGAAAACTTACGTTTAAATTAAAATTACGTAAACGTATAAAATAAAAAGTGGAATCTAAGAAATAAAAGTCCTAAAAATATGAAAAATACATTTTTACAAACCTAATGATAAAAGAAAATTTATAGAAAAAGAAAATTATTTTTATGACTATTTAATTAATTATTATTAATTAAAAACTATTTTCTACTATTAAATAATTATCTAAAATACAAGAAATTAGGAAATTAGGCTAGAAAAATAAGATTAAAACTTGAAAAAGTCTAAAATATCAAAATAGACTTTTCAAAACTATTTTTGTATTTTTATGATTATTTTCCTATTTTCTACTAATTTTAAACTATTTAAATCTAATTTAAATTATTAAAAATACCAAATAAAAGGAGAAAAATATGGAAAAATCTTTTTTATGCTTTTTATATTTATCTTAAACTATTAAAATTAAAAAACTATTTTTTGAAACTTTTTCTCAATTAATTGCAATAAACACGATTTAAAAAGACTTAAAAACTGTTTTTAAATAAGAAAAATAGTAAATGGTGACTAAAAATTATGAAAATTTCAGGGAAATACTAAAATGTTATTCTAAGACAGAGAAAAATATGAAAGCTAGAGCTTATGTGGAAGAATCTAAAGCTGCTGTGTAAATGACAATGAAATAAGCACTTTTGATTAAGCAAATAAGCTCAACAGTGAACCAACTAATAACATAAGCTACACTATACTAAAACTAATCTAAGGCAACTAATAGCACCTACTCCTAACACCTAAAGAGCATTTTAACAAGGTTAATGCAAACTGAAATTATAAGCTCAAACAGATTTGGGACCCTATTTTGAGCTTATGCATAGGATTCACAATAAGCTGAAAATGAAAAGCACTTGTTGGATCCTACACTAGACCTAGGTGAGATTGTCTAAACCAAAAATCAGACATGGATAAGCTCTTGAGAGCTCTGTGGAAGCTTGCCAAGAACTGAGAAAAACTCAGCATAAGCTGAGTTTTGCACAGGGCATGTGTAGCTATTTTGAAGCTTATGCACAGGCTTATCTATTAAACTATTTAGAAAACTAGAAATGGGGAACTCAAGATTACCTATCAAGGATCTCATAAACCAATTTTGAGCTTCTAATTATAAAAGACAAACACTGTGCAAGACCTGCAAGTGTTGAAGAAAACTGGTTTTGACACTCTTTTGACTTTTATAGACAGAACTAGAAGTTTGACTTTGGTGAGTTTAGAGCTTGATTTATCAACTGCAAATGATGTTTTAAGCTAAAATGGAACTAGATTAAGCTAACCTATCTACTTCTAAGCCTACATGCACAATCTTAACCACTGATTTGAACAGATATGAGAATTGAAACAGATTCAGTTTGATTTTGACTATGAGTGTTCTAAAATGCAAATTAATGCCTGAATTGGACTTAATAATGCTAAGCTAGACTATGCAACCTATCTTGGCCTTAATTTGAACCTATACCTCAGCATACCTAGCAGACCCAAACACCCCTTTAAAACTGCATTGCAATCTTAAACTAAAAAGAGAACTGAACCAGCAAAAACCATTGATCCAACTGAGCTTATATGATCTAATTACAACTATTTAGACATATTAAAACTACAATTGATCACAGATATAAAAGAAGCATGAAACTGCACTTATACTTGAAATTGGAAAATGGGGGAGAGAACTCACTACTGTGACAGCTTATGCAGGCTCAAAACCAAATCCAACATTACTCTAATCTAAGTAAATCCAACCCAAAGAACCCTCTGCATCAACCATAACCTGCTTCCATTCCAATTGAGGCCCAGTTGACTTTCGTTGACCATCATTCCCATTTACTTTGAAAATGAAATGTAGCTTGTAAAAAACTTATAATGAGCTTATACAAGCTTATTCAAGCTTAAAACAAATCACTAATAAATTTGGCAATAGAATTTAAAACTGAAACAGTGCAACAGTGAACATAAAACTTAGAACTTGTATAAAACTTAAGATTGATGCTCAAAAGCACCCACAATGTTGATTTAACTCAAATGTTATACAAAGAAACTTGAATTACATTATTTAAACTGAAACTAAGACTTTTAACTAGAAAACGACATTGAGAAAAATTAAAACTAAAATCTACTCCCTTTTCTTCTCTTCCCTTGCTTTCTTTTATAGCTCAGATACTTTCTCTCTCTCTTCTGACTTAATCCCAGCACTCACCTCCACCATTGGATGAAAAAATCATGATCTTGGCCCTCCATTGGTTTTGGCGGGAAACTTGGTTTGATACTTTAGACAGGGAAAGGGGAAGCATTTATTGTGGTGGGATGTTAGGTGAGGTGGGGGGAGACAAGTTGAGGTGATAGGGTGGCTATGGGAGGAGTTTGAGGAGGGGGGTGGTAGCAGACAAACTGGTCGGGGGACAGGGAAGAGGGGGCGGTTTTTTTATTTAAAATGTGGGTTGGGTTTGGTCGGGTAAGGGATTGGGCCAAGGTGTGTTTTGGGCTTGGGTATATTAACATAAGGTCCGGTTGGTTTGTGTTAATAAAATCATAAGGACCAAAATTGTAAAGTCTGAAATCCCAGGGACCCAACATGTAAATTATGAAAATGTAATCCAAGGACTAATGTTGCCAACTTTTAATAGACCAAGGTCTAATTTGACATTTTTGAAAATTTCCAAGGACTAAATTTGACCAATTTGGATTTTTAGGGACTAAATTGTAACTTTCTCAAAACTTTTAGATTTCTCACCAAAGGACTAAATATGACAATTTATGATTTTAAAAAGACCTTTGGTGACTTTTCTTTTGAAATTTTGGCTCAGGGACTATTTTTGACAATTTTATAAACTTGGGGGACTAAAACTGCAATTTTTGCAAATTTGATATGTTTTTCATCTGATTTTGATATTTTTGTATTTAAAACACATAAAACACTGATTTGTGATATTTTGATCATTTTGATGTGTTTCTGAGTGTTTTCAGATGATTTTGCAGTTTATTTTGTACAAAAATGATGAGTATTTAGAGACTCATCAATCCCCCACACTGAGATATTGCTAGTCCCTAGCAATGATTTGAGAAAACATAATGGATTTTAAACTCTTTACCAAAAGCCATTACTTCTGGAGTAGCCAAATGTTTCAGTTCAAGTAAGAACCATGGTACACCGATAACCATGTGATTTTGAGCAAACCACCAGCTTCCAACGGATTTGATTTGTCTTTACCAGAAGCCGTACCCTTCTGGACTAGCCAACTCTTAGATAAATTATCAATATTATCTTTGGTGAGCTGATTACCAATTATGGTTTTTCCACTGCCTTTACCACAAGCCATAATCTTGCGGGCTAGCCAACTCTTCACTTTTTAGGATATGGTGAGTTGAGAACCATACAATTTTGGGCAAATTGCAAGCCATATAAACGGATTTGAGAAATCTTTACCAAGAGCCGTTTGCTCCTGGATTAGTCAATCCTTTTGTCTTACAGACATGGCGGACTGATAACCTGATGAGAAAGTGTAGAACACTTACTCCAAAAAAAATTTTGGCCAAAAACGGGGGAATTGGGTAGATAATATATGAAATTCGTGAGAATTCCCCCCCCGCACTTAGAAATGAATATTTCCCTCAATATTCAAAGTACCGGCGGTTATGCCGAAACAAAGAACGTGAAAGGGAAATACTACGGCCATTATTTAGAAAGATTTTTTTTTTTTTTTTTTTTTTTTTTTTTTTTTTTTAACATGTGGGGCATCACCCCCACACTTAGGTGGTAGAAAGGGGTAAGAAGTCAGAAATATGGGTGAAAACCCATATGGTGTGTGCTACTGTTTTTGATTTCCGAGTCGCTAGCTTGACTCGACCCCGAATTCATTGGTTCATGGGGAAGCAAAGTGGAAGAAACAATCTCCATCGGACTTTCATTCAAGATGTTTGGACAAACATTTGAAGCACGTGAAAGTTCCACACCGATGAGATATACATAGAACCGGCTCAAAATGATAAGTGAAAATGCCGGGGTCAAAGATAGTGTCTTCATTCCCGAAGGAGTGAAGAAGAGAGGAAGTCACCGAGTAGGTGAGGAAAAGAAGGAAGATCATGATAACAATCATAACTAGATCTTCTTCCTTGGGATTAAGTGCAGTTGCACTTATTTGGATTTTATTGGTTGAGCTCTTTGGGTTGGAAGGCATCTCGGTTGGGAGGGTGGGAAGATTTGTCATAACTATGCAAATTGAGATTCTCTCCCCCCGATCATGATTTTTGCCATCCACGTAATCATACTCCAGCGGAGATATGATATGAGTGAGTTCACTGGAGAACTCCTCATGAAGAGTATACGGAGGTGGGACATGTGCGATACTTCGTGGGCTATAAATATGCACCTCGTCCATTATAGTCTCCGTGTCAGACTCATCACTATCAAAGATTGGATTAACTGAATTTAGAGTAAATTCAGAATCGAATTCGAATAAGGGATTAGTGATAGTCGTATTAACTGTTGTGGAAACAACATGGTCAACATCCTCTTCTAAGTTGACGATCTCGGAATGTGGAAGTGATGCATCAATAAATTCTATGTCTTTAGAATATAAAGAATCGGCATCACTATAATCACTGTCAAAATCTGAGAAAGTCTCAACAAGATTATTTGTAAGAGGAGAAGACACATCACACTCATGGTCAAGAATTCCCTCAGACTCACTTGGGATCGGGATAAAGTTCTCAACATTAGACGATTCCGTTTCCGGAATAGTGCTGAGATGCTTATCCCCCATGATGAGAGAGTATTTGGGAGCTTCGGGTGTGATAGCAGTTGTTTGAGATGAAATCTCAACTGCTGGAATATCAACTGACTGAGGGGGTTGAGAAATATTACCTTTAAAAGGATAAAAACCCTCCTCGTCATCATCATATAGAGCTGCCTTAAGAAATTGGGAACGCCTTAGAGCTGCATGCTCTAGGGCTAATAATTCTTCCCTAGATTTGCGGGCTTCTCGCTCTTCGGCAAGCAATTCTCCTATGGTCTTTTCACCACTCACTTGATTCTTAAAATTACTCATCATATCCTCAAGTGTTTTCATTGCGGTTTCAAGATCTTGGGAAATTTCTTTAGGCAACGGCTCAGGTGGAGTTTGAACCGTATGGTGCTGTGGAGGTTGGAAATTGTCAAAACCGGAAGTATAGTAATTTTGATTCCACGGTTGACATTGAAAATTATTGTGAGGACCTCCACAATTTGTGCAAGAAAAATTCGGTACATTCTGAAACCATGTGTCATTAAAACTTTGATAGCACGGTTCTTGCTCAAATGAATACTGAGGAGTGTGGCTAAAATCGTTTTGAGGATGATTGGAAAAGTTCGGATAAGTGCATGAGTTTTCAGCATCCGAAGCACAAAACGAACAAAATCCATCCGTAAGATCATTTCCACACCTCTCGCAAGAACATCGTTGACATCGAAAATCAACTAACGGATCCCCACAACCATAGCGATACTGCTGATTGAACGAAAAATTTTGGGGTTGGGGTGGGTAGTCGGAGAAGTTTTTCGGTTCATTGAAAGAATTTTGATCATAAGAACATGAATTCCTCGAACCGCAAAACAAACAACTTCCGTTATGAATGTCATTACCGCATCGTTCGCACGTACACCAACGACACGGTAAACCGAAAAGCGGTTCTCCACAACCGACACAAGGAATCGATGATTCCATCAGAATTAAACGCAAAGAAGATCAAGAAGATAGAATTAAACGTTTAGAGGATACGAGAGAAAGAATCAAACGGATAACAGGGATAAGAAAAATCTTTTTGGATTTTTTGGAAAACATTATATAAAAATAGGAAGGAAAATCTTTTTGGGTTTTTGATTTTTGAAAGAAAATATAAACATATACAGATGGATGGTATGAACAAAGAATGAATATCCAAATCACTAATCTGCTAGACGGAAGATAAGCCGCACAGCTCCCCGGCAGCGGCGCCAAAAATTTGATGCGCGCAAAACCGTCAAGTTCTCTCACGCAAGCGTAAGAAAACTTAAAACAGCTTAAGCACGAAATCAATGAAGATCTGGGGAGTATAGTGTTTCCCCGGGTCGTTATGTCCCAGCGAGCTGTGCAATGGATCACCTCACGTATAGTGATCGGGAGATTTGGACGGAAAAGAGAATTTGGATTATTATAACTACGGAAAAAGGACATAAACTACAAGGGCTAAAATGAAAATTAAAGGAAATTAAAAAAAAAGATTAAAAATATTAAATAAACGCTATCACTATATTTAAAGTGATGAACGTTTAAAACTTAAAACTGAAAACTTACGTTTAAATTAAAATTACGTAAACGTATAAAATAAAAAGTGGAATCTAAGAAATAAAAGTCCTAAAAATATGAAAAATACATTTTTACAAACCTAATGATAAAAGAAAATTTATAGAAAAAGAAAATTATTTTTATGACTATTTAATTAATTATTATTAATTAAAAACTATTTTCTACTATTAAATAATTATCTAAAATACAAGAAATTAGGAAATTAGGCTAGAAAAATAAGATTAAAACTTGAAAAAGTCTAAAATATCAAAATAGACTTTTCAAAACTATTTTTGTATTTTTATGATTATTTTCCTATTTTCTACTAATTTTAAACTATTTAAATCTAATTTAAATTATTAAAAATACCAAATAAAAGGAGAAAAATATGGAAAAATCTTTTTTATGCTTTTTATATTTATCTTAAACTATTAAAATTAAAAAACTATTTTTTGGAACTTTTTCTCAATTAATTGCAATAAACACTATTTAAAAAGACTTAAAAACTGTTTTTAAATAAGAAAAATAGTAAATGGTGACTAAAAATTATGAAAATTTCAGGGAAATACTAAAATGTTATTCTAAGACAGAGAAAAATATGAAAACTAGAGCTTATGTGGAAGAATCTAAAGCTGCTGTGTAAATGACAATGAAATAAGCACTTTTGATTAAGCAAATAAGCTCAACAGTGAACCAACTAATAACATAAGCTACACTATACTAAAACTAATCTAAGGCAACTAATAGCACCTACTCCTAACACCTAAAGAGCATTTTAACAAGGTTAATGCAAACTGAAATTATAAGCTCAAACAGATTTGGGACCCTATTTTGAGCTTATGCATAGGATTCACAATAAGCTGAAAATGAAAAGCACTTGTTGGATCCTACACTAGACCTAGGTGAGATTGTCTAAACCAAAAATCAGACATGGATAAGCTCTTGAGAGCTCTGTGGAAGCTTGCCAAGAGCTGAGAAAAACTCAGCATAAGCTGAGTTTTGCACAGGGCATGTGTAGCTATTTTGAAGCTTATGCACATGCTTATCTATTAAACTATTTAGAAAACTAGAAATGGGGAACTCAAGATTACCTATCAAGGATCTCATAAACCAATTTTGAGCTTCTAATTATAAAAGACAAACACTGTGCAAGACCTGCAAGTGTTGAAGAAAATTGGTTTTGACACTCTTTTGACTTTTATAGACAGAACTAGAAGTTTGACTTTGGTGAGTTTAGAGCTTGATTTATCAACTGCAAATGATGTTTTAAGCTAAAATGGAACTAGATTAAGCTAACCTATCTACTTCTAAGCCTACATGCACAATCTTAACCACTGATTTGAACAGATATGAGAATTGAAACAGATTCAGTTTGATTTTGACTATGAGTGTTCTAAAATGCAAATTAATGCCTGAATTGGACTTAATAATGCTAAGCTAGACTATGCAACCTATCTTGGCCTTAATTTGAACCTATACCTCAGCATACCTAGCAGACCCAAACACCCCTTTAAAACTGCATTGCAATCTTAAACTAAAAAGAGAACTGAACCAGCAAAAACCATTGATCCAACTGAGCTTATATGATCTAATTACAACTATTTAGACATATTAAAACTACAATTGATCACAGATATAAAAGAAGCATGAAACTGCACTTATACTTGAAATTGGAAAATGGGGGAGAGAACTCACTACTGTGACAGCTTATGCAGGCTCAAAACCAAATCCAACATTACTCTAATCTAAGTAAATCCAACCCAAAGAACCCTCTGCATCAACCATAACCTGCTTCCATTCCAATTGAGGCCCAGTTGACTTTCGTTGACCATCATTCCCATTTACTTTGAAAATGAAATGTAGCTTGTAAAAAACTTATAATGAGCTTATACAAGCTTATTCAAGCTTAAAACAAATCACTAATAAATTTGGCAATAGAATTTAAAACTGAAACAGTGCAACAGTGAACATAAAACTTAGAACTTGTATAAAACTTAAGATTGATGCTCAAAAGCACCCACAATGTTGATTTAACTCAAATGTTATACAAAGAAACTTGAATTACATTATTTAAACTGAAACTAAGACTTTTAACTAGAAAACGACATTGAGAAAAATTAAAACTAAAATCTACTCCCTTTTCTTCTCTTCCCTTGCTTTCTTTTATAGCTCAGATACTTTCTCTCTCTCTTCTGACTTAATCCCAGCACTCACCTCCACCATTGGATGAAAAAATCGTGATCTTGGCCCTCCATTGGTTTTGGCGGGAAACTTGGTTTGATACTTTAGACAGGGAAAGGGGAAGCATTTATTGTGGTGGGATGTTAGGTGAGGTGGGGGGAGACAAGTTGAGGTGATAGGGTGGCTATGGGAGGAGTTTGAGGAGGGGGGTGGTAGCAGACAAACTGGTCGGGGGACAGGGAAGAGGGGGCGGTTTTTTTATTTAAAATGTGGGTTGGGTTTGGTCGGGTAAGGGATTGGGCCAAGGTGTGTTTTGGGCTTGGGTATATTAACATAAGGTCCGGTTGGTTTGTGTTAATAAAATCATAAGGACCAAAATTGTAAAGTCTGAAATCCCAGGGACCCAACATGTAAATTATGAAAATGTAATCCAAGGACTAATGTTGCCAACTTTTAATAGACCAAGGTCTAATTTGACATTTTTGAAAATTTCCAAGGACTAAATTTGACCAATTTGGATTTTTAGGGACTAAATTGTAACTTTCTCAAAACTTTTAGATTTCTCACCAAAGGACTAAATATGACAATTTATGATTTTAAAAAGACCTTTGGTGACTTTTCTTTTGAAATTTTGGCTCAGGGACTATTTTTGACAATTTTATAAACTTGGGGGACTAAAACTGCAATTTTTGCAAATTTGATATGTTTTTCATCTGATTTTGATATTTTTGTATTTAAAACACATAAAACACTGATTTGTGATATTTTGATCATTTTGATGTGTTTCTGAGTGTTTTCAGATGATTTTGCAGTTTATTTTGTACAAAAATGATGAGTATTTAGAGACTCATCAGTCGGAATATCATGGATAGTGTGAGACTGCAGCGTATGGGTCTTACTGTGAGGAAATCAACTCAAGTTTTGCAAGTTTCAGATATTTGGAATATCCAATTTCAGTAAATCACAAAACGCTGATAAGTGAAGTTGTTTGTTTTGCTTTGGTTTAGTACTTTAGTATGTGGTCTGAGGTGGTATGTGGTAGGTTTTGATAAGAGGTGGTCGTCTCCATTAGTTGGTGATGCCTTCCTTTGTCTGCTTCAACTACGACTCATGTGAGGTTTGGAGGTTCTACATACTGGTATGCTGATTGCTTACATTGCTGAAGGAAATGTAGCTTGCTTTTTGGATGGATGGATCAGTAGATGAGGCCAATATGTGTTAGCTATGTGATGTTGCACTTGGTTTTTGGGTCTGAGTATTGATATTGGAAATTCAGTCTATTGATGTGTGAAGTATAAAAGCTATAGTACGAGAATCCTCTGTATTGATTAGTTTGGTTTAGAATGGTTTTTGGTTGTTTTGGGGCCAGTCCATTAACAATTAAATCCATTAGAACATTTGTAACTGTTTATAGTTTTTGTGATTATATATACTTCACAATTTCAAAAAAACAAAAAACAAAAAATAAAAAACCTTTACAAGACTAAGATGAGCGTCCTTATGTTTCAACTGTAATTCTGATTTGACACACTTCATTTGAGGAGAACAGCTACACTGCAATACTAGATAAACTAAAAGATTAAGTCTAATAAAAGCAATATAGATTATGCATGAGACTGATGTAGTAATAGGTACAAGACAGTTTAATAGCATAAAAAAGCAACACCCAGTCAATATTTCGAAATCTACGTGTAGTAAATATGATGTTCAATTTATCATATATTTGAAAGAAAAAAACTTGCTTGATTACACATTGACAAATAATACACAATAGACAATTTCGGGATCAGTATCATTCATTTGAATTTTTGTCTAAATCACAAAAAATGCATAAAGACAGGTGCATGGGTTAACTAGTTTTGCAAGATGAAACAAATATTAGGCAGTGTCGTATTTCTACAAAGATCGCTGTGAAATTCAGGCCTATCATTTTCGCCTATTAGCAATTACACACATGATGAATTCAAGATCAGTACTTAAACAATTTAAACCTATCGCCTTAACAATAGACATCCACTATTCCAATAATTATAAATCAGAACCTTAAACGTTCATAATTGTCATGATAGTCATCATTTCATTTATGATACAGTATATGCACACCGATTTCACATTTATATTTAACGCTTTTCAAACAAAAACAAAAGCAAGAAAATATACAAGAATCATAATAGGATCATAACATTGTAGTTGTTTGTTGTAAGATTTTGACATATACTCAAATTATTTATATAGATTAAGAATGTTTGTATGTGCATTTATATCATCCTTTGTTTGCAGTGGCGGAACTTGACCATTTATTTTGGGGGGGCCGAATTTATTTTGGGGGGGCCAAATCGGAGATTTGTTTGTAACCTCAACTAAATTACCCCTAAAACCTATAATATTTGCACTAGGTGCCGTAAATTTTGGGAGGGCCGAGACCCTCCCCTGCCTTCAAAGAGGTCCGCCCCTGTTTGTTTGTATGAAGACGTTATGTTTGTATGTGCATTTATATCATCCTTTGTTTGTATGAAGACGTTAGAAGCAGATTGTGTTTATCGTAAAATAAGAATAACTCAGAATTATGGTATATCAAAACTTAAACGATACAAGGATCATTTAATTAACCACATAAAGCGCAAACTAAAAAACATGTAAAATACATAAAAGACAATGGTTTAAAGTTTAAGCATAGGGATATGTTATTCGTACCCCCTACCCCACATGTTTTGTACTTTTCAACAACCCCCCCCCTTTTGTCCCCCTAGTACAATACGATCATTATAATTTTGACTTATTATAACTTTATATATTTTTTTTCGTCGTTTCACGGTTGTATAATATAAAAAAAATTAATAATAATAATAATAACAACAACAATAATAATAATAAAAAGAAAACAAAAAATAAAGAGGGGGGGGGGGGGGGGTACAACTTGTGGAAATTGTTAGGAATTACGGATTTGATGATTACAAAATCCACAAGCTGAAATAGAGAAAGAAGAAACAATGAGGACCTAATATGTAATAGTTAGTTAGCTTTATTAGTAAGCTAGGGTTTTCTTGTAACCTCCCTCTATTATAAAAAGAGGGTGGCGTCTAGGTTATGATCATCCAATAGATAGTAGACTTCTCCAATGAGAGTCTAGACACATGAAGAAAGCGTGTGTATATTAGTAGTTAGTAGTCTATGATGCGCGTACAAGGCGCGTTCGGGGTCAAAGGAACTTCCTTTTCGTCGAGCAAGTTTTTCAACACCGTAGGCAGTAAACCTAATCGTTGTAGTGTAGTATTGGGTAAGCCTCGGGTATTGATATCGTTCTCTAGGGGAATAGGAATGCTAGTAAGAAGTGTACTACGCTAAGGTTGAGGTTGAGGAAGATTATTTTTTATCTTTTTATATTTTTTAAAAAGCTAAAGGTAAAATCTCGGGGTTTGGATTGGGGGGGGGGGGGGGGTGGTACTTCTACCGATTACTCTACTATCTAATTATCTAAACTACGGGTAGTCTTATGTCTATTGATGTGCTCGTATGATGATTAAAAATGTGTCTACCTAGATGCTATTACTCCATAGTTATCTTTTATTGGTGGTTGAATTGTCACGTCCTTATTCTTAACGCGTTGTGTTTTCTAAGGTCGTAGGGTATGCCTTTTTCCCTAACTCTTTGATACTACCTTAAGGTTATTGCCTACGAAATCTATAGGTAAATCATAAACTAACTCTAAGGTTATCTTTTGATGTTTAGACTACAAATCCGCTAAGTGATTCATAAACTAAGGTTCAAAGATTACTCAAGCATTTAAACACAACGATAGCCTAGTACACTCCTAAGCCATTTACCATTAAGATAAGAGACAACCAATCAACAATTAACAACTAGGTTTCATAGATCTAAGCAAACACACAAGAAATTTAGCCGGACATGTTAAACACGCAAGCATACACACATTCAATTGAAGACATAATAAAATTAATGAAGTAAAACACTTATCTTGATGTAAAATAGGGTTTGAGAACCCTAAGATACTGTCCAAGTTGGACTACAGATGTTTAGGGTTTTTACTCCACAAGTCTACCTCTTAAAATTCTGAAAATTTGATTTCTATATATAATTTTACACTTGTGACGGCGTCGCCTTATATGTGGGACGCCGTCAGATCACCGTCATTAGGGTTTCGTCTTGGCAAAGTAATAGTTGGGATGGCGTCACGTTGTAGTTGTGACGCCGTCGGGCTTCAGTAGTGACGTCGTCTGATTCTGGATCTAGGCCGTCTGAGCTGAAAAGTCTACTGAGCCGCAAAGTAATATGGTTTCGTCTTTAAAGCCTGACGCCGTCAGGTGTATTTTAGCAAAAAGTCTACTGAGTCGTCATATATTTAATTATGTATAAAGGGACGGCGTCGCCCTTTGATTGGGACGCCGTCAGCTTCAATTCCAGCAGCTTGAGTGTCTTTGATCTTGACTTAGCCATTTTCTTCATATATTCACTCTTTTTCGTCCAAACATGCATCATTCCAGCATTTTGCTTCCAAGAGACCTAAAAAGTGAAAAGGAACGAAATTAAGCAGTAACGGATATAAAAGTGGGCAATTAAGAGCTTAAATGACCCTTTAAAAGTGTACGTTTTAAATTCTTATCAAATATCCCTACACTTGGTATTTGATTGTCCTCAAGCAAATGTGCTTTTGGCCAATCAATTTATAAGTTAGAGGGCATGAAGCATAAATTTAATATAATTCACAACAAGTAAAAGCACCGCAATAGTCATAACAAGCACGGAAATTATATACTAGCACCTCACAAGGGGTGTTTGGATTCTCTCATCTCTCTGGTGTATATGAAATATAGTAAATGGAAATGGAAGATAAACACTCATTAACCGGTCATAGTACATAGATTATCATAGGCCTGAGACTAGATCAAACCTCCACCGCTTTGGTGTAAGCACCTAGGAACAACTATCTAAGAGGTCTTGAAAAGGATTGTAACGTTAGGCTTACGGTCGGGAAACAAAGGGTTTCGTTGGATAGGCGATTTAGTGGTGGCAAGTCAAAAATCTTATGTTACAAGCATGAAAAGAATGGCGTTGCGAAGCCAAGACTCGACTCACTAAACTCTAGATAACTTGAAACAAACAAATATAAATATAAAGATAGATGTAGGATGGTAGCCTTTTTTTTTTTTTTTTTGCATACACTTATATTCTATCATCCTCTATGATAACATCAAAATATAAGGGATTTATAGGAGCATCCATACACTTGAGTTTTTATTACTCTAACACTAATTTGACCCGAATTGAAAAGATCAAAACACTTGGAGTATTTAATTGCGTAAATAAAAGAAATTTGAATTTAACGTTCTTTCCCGTCACTCCATAAAATTTTACTTTACCCATGAGTCCCAATCATCCCAAAACTGTGTACAAAAGATATGACTCGAATTAGCAACCATGCAAGTAACTAGATATTTGAACTAAGGGTTTAGTATGATAACAATAATGCACTAAAGGTGAGTGCATACAAGGTAGGCTAAGGCGATTTGGGTGTAAATTTGGGGGTGAATTGTAAACAATGCTCTTCATTGATATTTTGGAAAACCGAAACATCACGAGAACCGCGAAAAGGATAGGCTCTGAGGGGTTAAGTAGGGGCATCTTGTACTAAAGATGAGTACATTGCAAGGGCGTGGGGTAATTACTCAACCGATGTGGAAGAAGTAATTATAATACGGGTATCAAACAAGGGTTATCGTAATACCTCTTATCATTTAGTTATTCCTAACTACACAAGTGTAGTCTCACTAGCGATCTCAGAATGCATCACAAAACAAGTTTTAGAATCTATTATACTACCGGTACACTCTTGAAGCATTCAAGGTGAATGCTTTAATTCCTATAGATCTAGGGGCGAACCTCACATTTTGGGGGTGGAATTTGAGTGGTAAACGGTTTTTTGTGCTAGTCATATAACTCCTATCCGTGAGACGCTTTATTAAGACTAAAGTCCCACTCGTACATGTCATGAAAAATTTTAAATTTGGCGCTAAAATTGCCCTAACAAATATCTCTCATAGCTTATTACACAAATGAAATAGGACAAGACAAATAATCAAGGATAAGCATTGTTTCAAAGTTCTCGTTTTATTCTCCCTCCCTACACTTAAACCGAACATTGTCCCCAATGTTCCCCGAAAGTATCAAAGTTATGATAATGGAAGGTAATTAAAAGAGAAAGAAACTAGTACTTCCCTGATTAGCTCGGTAGGATCGGTGTGAAGTAGTGGTTAAATTCTTTCCCAAGAAGAATGTATGCTTGATAAGCTTCATCCAATATTATATTTCTTCTTCTTGATAAATAAAACCTGCACACTTTAAGAAAATAGATGAAACTTCGCGTAAAATCGGCGGTAAAATTATATATGACTCAACAACACTAGGATATAATGCTTGTGGAATGGATGTTTGCAGATTTTCTGGAAAATTAAGACCTGAGAATTTCCAAAAATTTATAATTAGCACAGAAAACGAGAGAATTTTTATAAGTTGTTTCTGCTTCTCCTGACGTCGTCAGGTTCTAATCCTGACGCTGTCAGGTTATCCTGACAGAAACTGGTCTGCTGCGTTTTTCTGAAAAAATTCTGGAAAAATTATATCTTTAGAATCTGGAAAAATTCCTGCAAAACACCCATTATGACTCGATACAAGCATTTAACTCTAACAAACACACATATATATCAATTTCATTAATTGTAATTCTCATGTTCACATTCTTTTGAAACGTGTGTAATCCTCCCTACACTTATCCTTTTTGTAAAATACCTTTATATGTAATTAAGGTGAGGTTAAAGACAAAATAAAGCATTTTCACAAAATCAAACATGAGAACATACAATAATGAAAAGATATATGACACACAAACAAGCAAACAATTAAGCATGGGTTGCCTCCCACGAAGCGCTTTTCTTTAGTTATGAGTTTGTAGCTAGACTCGAAGTCGTGCTCCTACGTTGTCTCATTTTTCATCCTCAATGAAAACTCTATCATATTGACAAAATTCTCATCTACTCTATACCTAGGTCCTAGGGTCAAGCAATCCCTATAGTAAAGCCTCATTTTTTCCCACATGAAGTTTAAGCCTTTTTCAACATCTTCTTCGCTCTTTTCCTCAAAAGCTCTAATGTTATCTCGTTCATAAAGTTATAAAGGGCCATATCCGTTCATCTTCCAAGGCATCCTATAAGTGATCTCATCGTCCCCTTCCACAAATCTAACCGTTCCTTCGGATTTGTTATAGCTCATTTTAGACTTTTCAACAAACGGTTTTCCTAACACAACTTAGGACAAGCTATAGTCAATGATACATCCTATGTCTTCTAAGACCATAAAATCAACTAAGTAGGTAAAGTTTCCTATAAAGACGTGTACATCGTTGACTTTTTCCACAAAATTGCGAACCCCACCAGGATACTTAGGGTCTCTCCTAATCTTAAGCCGCTCATTCATTATGTCATTGTAAACTGCTGATGACATCACATTAATGGGAGATTTCATATCTATGTAGGCGTGCTCGACATTCTTATATCCAATCATACAAGGGATTTTGATGTTCCAAGGATTTCCTCTCCTAATCTTTGGGCATATCCTAATGATGGGTGATCGAGGATTGTAACATATTGGATTTCACAAACTCATCAAACCATAATGATATTAGGCGTATACTTTAAGGTTTTAGAGAGAGAAAGTTTAGAGGTTTGGGAACTTAGTGAGAGAAAGTAAAATTCTTATTATGAGCTCCAACCCTCTACCTTGGGAGGTAGAGGGTATTTATAGTATCATACATAAACACCACCTACGGGTTGTGGATCAGGCATACAGTGGGTAAAGACCCGTCCGTCATCCACGGTGTTACTTAACTAAATACTAACTAACATTAAATAACTATGACTACATGCTTTCTAACGATTACATATACTTGAGGTGACCGACACTTTAAATAGCTGGATTTACTAAATCCTAACAATCTCCCCCTAAGGGAGGTCACCTCTAATTACATTGAATACAAACAGATATTACATTGAGATTGTTCTTGGATTCTTGTTAGTGTTCTTTGCTTTGTAGGCCGTAGTCTTTGATTCTTCATGTTTTTCATGTTTGATTAATCCAAGTGGAGGTCTTTAACTGATCCACGTGATAATGAGTTTTGAGCCAGCATTGAGATCATCAGCTATCATTAATCTCTGACTCATCCTTTGTAGTGTTGACATTATATGAAGTTCTGACGTTGGACCGACATGCTCACATTCTGGATCATGATTTCTTCTCATCAGAGTAGCGGAAGGTTTAATTGATTCATGATATTAGCAGCGTAGTAGAAGCATGAAGTGAAAATATCAGAGATGTTGATGCTTTAATCATGATTTCTTTAGAAATGAATGTGTTGTGTGAGCATGCGGATATGGATTGACCTCTCAATTCTAATCAGCTGCAAACGTCGGGTGTACCTGCATACAACAATTAGCAATAAAGCGCACGAAAAGTGTCTTTGATCACTTTCGTCGAATTGAGGTACACGGCCCACGGTTCCCCGTTGATCAGTACAAGTACTGTCTGTGATCAGGTATAATTCCAAAGAATCTCCTTGACAGGGTTTCGCAGCTGCTCTAGCCGTTCTCAAACTGGAACGTCTCAAAGAAGACAACACGGAGTGAGTGAACCAGCGAATTTGAGATTCACCGATTGATGAAAAGAAATTTGAAAAATAGTCGAGTACTGCTCAATAAAGTGTTTTTGCAATACAACGAAGGTTTTAAGGAAAATCAATTATCAATCATAAACACCTTTTAATTTTGAAACATTAATACACAGTCGATGTGCTAGAGAAAAGATTTTTAAGCACAACGACCGGTTTTTCAAAGGTATCCGTCAATCCATAACCTGAACCAGGATTGATTCATAATATTGAATCGCTCCATTGTTTCTGTTCAGTTGTCACATGGTTGATCTATTGGATAGATCTCACATGCCACCTACCAAGAGCTTGTTTGATGTTGGCTCTAAAAGGCTTTCCATCTTCATTGTGAGTATGTTGGCATATCACTCAGATGTTCTGGCAATACCAAAATGTTAATGCGTAGGACTCTTAAAATATATTCTCTCTTTCCACATTGTGTGAAACAGAGAGTCTTCATTAACAGTGTCCTAATGAGATATTGTGGATGATCTCTTGGCTCTAGACTCAATCGTGCACATTTGGTTCCTATGCCGGAGACTAGGGAGAGGGTCTTCTTCTTCAATATCAACCATCTCTAAGAGAAAGTCGATAGATAATGTAGGTTCCCAGTGAGAATGAAACAAGTCCTTTTAAGAGGAACTTGAGTAGCTTGGGAAGTTGTATTGCAGTGCGTCACTGGGTCCGTGACGTCTTGTCTTCAATACCGGTGTTACCTTAGTAACAACCAGTAGCATATGTATTGAACCCGGTTTCTGCCCTAAGGTTGAATTATTGGAGGGCTATTTCTTTTCACCCTTTTCATATTAATTTCTTTTTCATTCTTCAACCCCTTCAGTGCTTACCGAGACTTCATTACTAGAACCTTGTTGGGTTTGTTCCAGTACTAGCTCTGTCTCAGTCTGCACTCTTCCCATATTCTCATTTTTCTCCTTTTTTTTTTTCATCTTACCTAAGGATTTCTACACTATCTAGTGGATTGTCCCTGAGTAGATACCTCTGGCTCTGGCGGGATCATGGGAATGAATACCTAACCTAACCATCCTTATAACTCCATGCATAAAGTAAATTGGTCGGTCTTTTTGGTATTGTTCATCTGCCATTGGAACCAATTGAAAACCATTTGAAAATCAATCCAGATACTTGTGATATATTATCAAAGCATTTTGTTATTGTTTTTGATATTTCAGAAAAAAGAGCTCCCCCTCAACATGTGCATCGAATATTTGAAATAGTTTTGGCACATGGAGGCAAGAGGAAGAATTCAATTCATTGATTAACATTTTCTAAAAATATCGACATCACCTTCCCGATCAAAATTAGTATTTTTCATACTTAGTTAAAGATATTTTTGGGAAAGGATGTGGTTTTCAATAGGTTGCTCCCCCTCAATATGTGCATCGAGATTCGAAAGTGTTTTGCACATATTAGGGAAAACCTGCACTTTGAGACAAATCAATCACGTTTCAATCCTTTATGGTTTGATATAGATGCTCCCCCTTAACATGTGCATGGAAAATTGAAATCGTTTGGCACATGCATGGAGGAGAGCTTGCAAGTCACTTATAAAACCATTTATCGAATTATCAGTTTAAATCCAATTTAAATCACAAATTCTCCCCCGATCATAATTTTCAAATGATTTGAGATTTGCGATCTCTATAGATTTAAATTGATTTTGAAAGATTTTGAGGAGAATTGTGACTTGCTAATGAAAGTATTTAACCGATAAGGATCAGATCTGAGACATTAAACTCCAACGATTAAACATGCTTGAATATCTTTTGAAAATAAGACATAAGCCTTGGTCTGAACCAATTGTATGACAAATAACCTTTTGATATGTTTGAAATCATTCTCCCCCTCAATCAATGTCATAAGTTGTTGATTGAGAGATAGAGATTTTGACAAATGACAAGTCCAGTTGATTTTCAAAAATTGAGTCCGATTTATTTTTCAAAGCTTTTTGGTTTTCATTAGATAACAAATATTTTTCAGAAGAATTTATAGAAGGAAAAATATTTGTGAAGGAAATATTTGTCTTTTTGGTGACAAACATCTGTTTTTAGAATCAGCGCATGAGATTTGTAAACTAAGAATAAGCATTGCTCTGTTCTTTCTTTTAAAAACGGGTTATAGATAGAAATGACTATAAACCTTTTGTTTCACTTTCTCAAAAAAATATTATGTTCTCTCAATTTTTTTTAAACGATTTATGTACATTCGAACAACATCTAAAGACCCGTGTCACTCTTTGAATGACAACACAAAGACCGTAGATGATATCGAATCAAGAAAAACATGACAAAATGACAATTTTTTTTTTATTTTATATTTTTTTTATTATTTTTTATTTTTTTAGAAGGTTTTATAATTTTCTATTTGCTTTTGTTGGTTTTATAATTTTGTATTTTATTTTTGAATAGATATTTACAAGGGTAGGATGAAGAAAAACTTTTACTCCTCGTCTTCCTCTTGAAGACGTTTGAGTGTTTCTGGTTGTAGACTCTTTAGACCAAGTCGCGGGAGAATAAACTCAAAACGTTCTCTAAGAAGAGCTTTGGTGAAGATGTCTGCTAATTGGTATTCAGTCCTCACAAAATAAAGTTCCACCACACCGTTCTCAACTTGCTCCCTGATGAAATGATGTCGAATGTCGATATGCTTTGCTCTTGAATGTTGAACGTTGTTGCAGGAGAGAGCAATGGCAATTTTGTTATCACAATACAGAGGAATTTTGTTGAAGTCAAAGCCATAGTCAGATAGTTGGGATCTCATCCATAGGATTTGAGCACAACAAGATGACATGGCTATGTATTCAGCCTCTGTAGAGGATATAAAAGTACTCATTTGTTTCTTTGAAGACCAGCTCACAAGCTTATCACCCAGAAACTGAGCACCTCCTGACGTGCTTCGACGTGTATCTTGACATCCTGCATGGTCAACATCTGCATAGGCTGTTAGTGACATACCGGTGTCCTTCGGGTACCAAAGTCCCATGTTGATGGTTTCTTGGAGATACCGAAAGACCCGTTTAACTGCTTCAAGGTGCTTTTTGGTAGGCTTAGCCTGGTATCTAGCACACATGCATACAACAAACAAAATGTATGGTCTACTGGCAGTAAGGTACATCAGGGACCCAATCATACTACGATATTTAGTCTGGTCTACCATGATCCCTGAGAGGTCCTCATCCAGTTTATTACGCTCCACCATGGGAGTGTCAACAGAGTCACAAGACTCAAATCCAAATTTCTTTAAAATCTCATTAGCATATTTAGATTGATTGATAAAAATGCCTCCGGGACTTTGTGAACTTTGCAATCCCAAGAAAAATGACATTTGTCCCATCATAGACATTTGAAATTTAGATCCCATTTCATTTGAAAAACGGTCACATTCAGTAGGGTCAGTCGAGGCAAAAATAATATCATCTACATAGATTTGAACTTGAATTAAGTGTTTGCCTGACTTTCTGGTGAACAATGTGGGATCCACTGCTCCTTTGCTAAATCCAGAAGATAAGAGGAACTTTGACAGAGTATCATACCATGCCCTTGGAGCTTGTTTTAGACCATAAAGAGCCTTCTTTAAGCGATAGACATGAGTAGGATAATCAGGATCCACAAAACCTTCTGGTTGACTGACGTACACGGTTTCTTTCAGATCTCCATTAAGAAAGGCATTCTTTACATCCATTTGGTAAACTACCATATTCTTACTAGCAGCATTAGCCAAGAAGATTCTGATTGCCTCAATACGTGCAACTGGAGCAAATGATTCCTCAAAGTCAATACCCTCCTCTTGACGATATCCTTTTGCGACAAGTCTTGCCTTGTTCTTCAATACATCCCCATGCTCATCAAGTTTTACTTTGAAGATCCATTTCAGAGCAATGATCATAGCACACTCAGGGGCTGGTACTAGTTCCTAAACATCAAGTCGGTCAAACTCATGAATTTCTTCATGCATTGCATTGAACCAACTGTCCTCTGACATTGCGGTTTTGACATCTTTGGGTTCGACTTTTGACAGTATGGAATTGAAGAAACACCATAAGGCATCTGTTGTAAGCTGTTCACGGGTGGATACCGGACGAAAGGGATTCCCTATGATATTATCCAGTGGATGATCGTGTGTCCATTTTCTGAAATGCTCGTGTGGTTGTGGTTGAAGAACTGAGGTAGCAGAGTTGTTTTCCCCTGATGAGGATGGTTCTGATGATGGATCAGGGGCAAAAATATTTTCAAACGGTGCATCTTCTGGAGTGGCAAAAGGGTTTTCTTCATCGGTAGCTGAAGTAACATTTCCATGATGTACACTTGATGATTGAGGATTTGATGATGTGGATGAGTGATCAGCAGAAGGCACATCTTGACTTACTGACATAGAAACTGAAGGGTTGTCTACATTGACTCGGATAGGGGCAGCTTCTGTTGATGGATTTGTCTGATCATTAGCAATAGGCTCATAGTGCTCATCAAACATTGGATCAAATAATTTCTTCAAATCATCATCCGAAGGGGGTACATATGGAATTGCTGATGAGGGATTTTGTACAAGAGTAGAACTAATAGGACTACTAATCAAAGGTTGAGATGCGGGTCCAGAACTTGAATGTGCTGAAGCCATTTGCTGGGACAACTCATCGAACGTGACGTGAATAGTTTCCATGATATCTCGAGTACTTTTGTTGTAGATTCGGTAACCCTTCTTGTTTGATGCATAACCCACAAAAACTCCAATGTCCACCTTAGCTTTTAATTTACCTAAGTCTTGACCGTCATTCGTTGGATAGCACAAAGCACCAAATACACGAAGGTAGGAGAGATCAGGTTTTCGTTTATGGACAAGTTCGTATGGGGTTTTTCCATGAGTGGTGTGTATGAGAGAACGATTTTGGGTGTAGCAAGCAGTGGCAATGGCTTCAGCCCAAAGAAACATTGGAACCTTTGAATAAATTAGCATAGTTCTTGCACCTTCAACAAGGGTCTGATTTCGTCTTTCAACTACACCATTCTGTTGAGGCGTGCGTGGAACACTTCTTTGATGACTGATTCCAATGCTTTCATAAAATTAACTTAAGTCTTTGTTAACGAACTCCGTGCCATTGTCTGTTCGAACAATTCTAACAGTATTATTAAGTCGAACTTGAAGCTGCTTGATAAGTTTGATGATGACATCTGGAGTTTCATCCTTTGTCCTTAAAAACTTAACCCAAGTAAATCGAGAGTAGTCATCAACAACGACTAATACATATTTCTTCCCATTTATTGTTTGCACTCTCATAGGTCCGCACAAATCCATATGAAGGGTATGCAGAACTTCCATAACTGAGTTTGTGGGTTTGGGTTTGTGGGCATATTTCCTGCTTTTTCCCAATTGGCATGCTGAACAAAGATGATATTTTTCATACTTTAATCTGGGTAAGCCTCTTACAAGATCCTTTCTGGAAAGATTGTTAATGGTGCCGAACTTCAAGTGATTGAGACGACGATGCCATAACCATGACTTTGTTTTCGAAGCCTTTGACAATAAGCAGATTGGAGAGGACTTCATCATGTCTTCGATAGAGATGGTGTATAGGTTTGAACCACGTGTTCCTCTCAACAGTTCCACACCATCAAGTTCTCTAACGAAACATGTATGTTTTCTAAAAGCCACCTCTAGATCGGAATCACAGAATTGACCAACAGAGAACAGGTTATGACCAAGACCTTCAACATAATATACCCTGGAGATTACACTGTCACCAACAACATAATCTCCATAACCCATAATTGCACCAAAATGGTCGTTCCCGAATCTAACAGTCCCGATGAATTTACTCACGAAGTTCATGAGGCGCGAGCGATCTCCAGTCATATGCTTGGAATAGCCTGAGTCCAGGTACCACAGAACGATTTGAACGATCTGCAGTTGAACACAAACAAGAATGGATAACTGGATAATTGGGATCCCCATGCAATAATGGGTTCCATTTGGTTAGTAACAGTGATTGGAACACCCACATCAGACTCAAAATCAATGGAATCATTAGGGATAGATGCAGTACTAGTATGCGCATTAGACCTATTCAAAGTATGTTCACTTCTTAGAGGAATAGTTCTACCGGTAGGCATCCATATCCTAATGGACATTGACTTAGATAATTTAGGGCTCATCTCATTAAGATTAAATTTGCGGCCAGTAGGTATCCACTGATAACCTACACTACTAAATTTTCTTCCCGTAGGTTTCCAATGTTTTCTAACCTTCTTCCGCCATTGCTTTCTAGCCTTGTTAGCTCGATTTTTGGCATTAACAATTTTAACTGGGTATTTAACAGCATTAATCAAATCATTCACACCACATACATGATTAGTAACAGAAACCAAGCAATCATCATTACATGTTTTGCCAAAAGTAGCAGAATTTGCATTAATTACAGCATGCTTAGAGCTAACACTAGAATTAACACGATTCGTTTTATTCAACATAATTTCATTCTTCCTAAGGTGATCTTCTACTTTCTTCCAATGAAAATTCCTAGCTTGCAAGGTCCTATCATTCTTTGTTTTGCCTTGAGGCTTTGACTTGCTTGCTTTGGTGTCACTTTTTACTCCTGTAGAGGGAATGGGAACATTAGTTGGTTTTTCTACTTTTTGCTTTTCAGGTTTAGAAGTGCTGGGATCTGAGCTACTTGAAGGCACATTAAAGTTCACTTTCGTAATACTGGACATCGGATGGGTTGCATACCTAGCACTAGGCATAGAACAAGGCATCACCGCTTTATCTTTCTCACATAAGGATTTAGGACATGTTGCTCTTAAACATTCTAACAGCTCCTGAGATCATTTGGCCTGAATGCAAGCAAACCTAATTTCACTATCAAATGGCTTGTTTATGTAATCCTCTTCTACAATCTCACGGAGACATTCTAGACTATCCTTAAGGTGAAAGAAATAGTTATGAAACACAAGTTCGTTATTTCTAAGATGAGGAGGAATGTATTTAACAGTCACAATATATTTAGAGTCTGCAAATGACTTTGATGCAACATTCTCATTAAAGACAAGTGGCATTTTCCCTTTTACCTGACTCTTCAGATTCTCAATTTCTTTTTGTAAAGAAGTTATTTTTTCATTGTTTTTGTCACAAGTGACTTTCATTGAATCGTATAACTCTTTGAAGTGTCTTTTGACCTTTTCATTTTCTTCTAGAAAACTCTCATTTTCTTGTTGCAATACATTAATGATGTTTGAAGATGAAAGTTTTGAGAAAATTGCGAATCTAAAGGAGGAGACATTTGGGAACCAGTCACATTGTTCTTTTCACCCTTTAATTGTGAAATTTGGGCTTTCAACTTTCTGATCATGTTACAGTGAGCTTGAATCTGTTCGTCGCGTTTGTTTATTTCAAAAACTGCATCAAACTCTGGAACATTTGAAGATGTCTTGATGTTGGAGGTTTTGACATTTTCTTTGAGATGTTTTACCAAATTATCATGATCATCCTGATCAATTTTCTCATTTAGTTCTGAGTTTTTGTTTTCAAGCTCAATGACATGATCATGGGAAACTTTCAATGCAACAGATAATTCATGAAATTGAGAAGCAGTAATAAAATGCTTAGTAATAGTATAAAACACATCTTGAGCCACACAGCTTAATACTAAGTTCTCATTTAAGATATGCAGATTCTTCCTTTCAATTTCATTATATTTGAGTTGCCGTTCATAATTATTGACCTCAACTATCATTGCATCAAATTCTTTTTCCATTTCTTTAATATCTGAGTCTATCCCCTTTTGAAGACTCTCAAATTGACCTTTTAATTGTTTAAAGAAAGGTATGACCTTAGTTAATAGCATTCTTTAGTTTGTTCAAAACCCCTTTCCCCTTCAGTTATCCCTGTAGGTGTGATTCTCTTCTTACATGTTTTCTCAAAGTCAACGAATAGTTGATAAACAACATACATGCTGATTAAGGTTTTGCTATTAGTGGAAATAGTTCTAGGAACTAAATGCATTGGTGTATTCGGAGGATACACAGTAGCTGCAGGCACTTTCCTAAGGGGAGTGTTTGTTTCAGCTAGTACATTTACTTTTTGCTTATCCATGTATTTCTTACAAAAAGTTTGTTCTGGAGTCAGCTGTGTTTGAGGTCTAAACTTGTTAAAGGCAATCCAATTTTCCTTAGCATAGTTAGGTGTTTTAAAACTGATGTTGTTTTTCATGCATGAAGGGCTCTTAAGTTTTTCATCCAATTTCTTTCTAGTGACTTCTTCTAATTGCTTATCTTCCTCAGTGGACTCAGCGCAACTAGGTTTCTGCCTAGGCTTAAGGATTTCATTGCCATCATACATTACCTTCTGAACTTCTCTAGCTTTCTTACAAGCTTCAGGGTTTGGTTCATCAACTAATGTCACACTATGTTTGTCACTTAGAACTCTATGCTTAGTGACCATGTGAGCAGTCTGAATGGTGTTCCCTTGTATGTACAGTTTGTTTTCAAGTTTATTTTTCAAAGTTTTTAGTTCGGAAAAGTCATTCAAAAGTTTTGATTCCTTAGCATTAAATTCTTGTTTAAGCACTTTAACATTATCTTGGAGTTCTTGCTTTTGCTTAACAGTTTTAGAAAGCTTTTCTTGTAAGGAGTTTAACTCTTGTTTTAACACTTCTTCTCTAAAATTGTTTTTTCTAATAACTGTACGCATTTGGTTATCCATCTCCTGCTCAAGGGTGGTCAATTCGAACTTAGCACGTTGTTCATATATATCAACTTGTTCTTCATAGGCATTCAGTTCAGAGATAACAGAATCATCAGGGGCACATGCAGTGTATTCATAAAAAATATAGTCATCATTGACTGCAGAAGATGCATCACTGGGTACAATCTCACTTTCACTTTATATCACATATTGATCATATGGGACAATATTACTATTACCCACATTATCAATATCTGATTCATTAGTCTCAAGTGATTGTACTTCTTTATGTATCTTTTGCTCATCAACTTCATCGTATAGTTCTAATACCTCTGAAATGATTGACTCTTTGGATGGGCCTGCCTGTTGTGGTGATGAGACCTTTGGAGAGACCATTGGTGAAATGCTAGCCATGAAGATTGTCTGGGCAGTAGGTTCATCATCGACATCAGAGTCAAATGCATCACAGTCAGCGACTTGTAAGGCATTTTGATGATTGTGACCTATTTCCTGAATTGGCTGCTCATCCACATCAGCATCATAGGTTTTGGCATTACCCTCAGCAAGAAACAACAACTTTTCTTCATCCAAACCGCTCCACTGTCCTGAGCTTGCACCAGCAGCATCTTGTGCCTGAAATACTCTGCATTTTGAGGGCGTTTTGGAGACGTGCAGTTCCTTGCAATATGTCCTTCACCCCCACAGTTGTAGCACTTGATTGGCTTTCCTTGATTTGCATTCCTTCCACGGTTCTGATTAGCCACATACCCTCCACCTACTCCACCCTTTCCTTGTTCATACTGTCTTCCTTGCACTAGTTCCACCATGATTTTACCATCTCTGACAATAACATGATTGTGTAGATTGGATGCAGTTCTGATATCATTGTTAGTGTGTGGAGTGAGGTTCAGATTTTGCTTAACCATAAGAGCCAGTTGATTGATGAAATATTCCATGGTTGCGTCAGCATCAGGTTGCTTACAACTTGGATCAGGAATGAGTTTGTGGTTACCATTTCCAGTAGGTATGACTTGTGAAGCTTTGGTAGTAATCCCTACATTTGTGTAGAATGCTGTTGAGTCATTTGATGAGCTAGCCTCTCCCTGATTAGATTTGAACTTTTCAAGAATCATTCGTTCAAACATAGCATGTCTCTCATTCTGAAGCAGGAACACATCCAGTTGCTCATAGTTGGTGTTCCTCAAACCTTTAGTTCACAAACTTTGAGTTTAGCTGAATATTTGGCATAGTCATTTTAATATTCCTCATGTCATTCACAAGCTTGTGGAACCTCACGTAATATTCAGTGACACTTTCCCCTGGTTTCATCTTAAAGTGTTCAAAGTCATCCTACAGTTGAGATTCTCTGTCTTCTTTAGTTAATTCAGAACCAGAGAGAAGCATCTTAACATTGTCCCAAACTGCATTGGCTTCAGTGTTGTGATTGATTAACTTGTAGATGTCTTTTGGAAGACCTTGAAGTATAATGTTTGAAGCTCTGATATCAGCATCGTATCTCTTTTTCTCTTTATTATTGAGCTCATCATACGTCTTTGGTCTGTCCAAACCTAAGATCACTGTATCATCTGCAACAATTTCAAGAGTGTCTCTGGTAGTTTCAATCTGATAAGGTCCTTCATCAATTGATTTGAGAATGTTGACCCCATTTTCCTTTCCCAAACAATACAACCTGATTCATTGAGCCCATGAGTCATAGTCAGTTCTGTCAAGCATGGGTGGACGAGTATCTGATCCAGCTGCTTGAACGTCCTCAGCTACAGAAGAGATGATTGTAGGCACGTTGGTAGACATGATTACAGATTTCACGGGATTTTATAACTCTATGATTAAACCGGGAAATAGATTCTTTCACGGGATTTACTAAATCAAGAGAAAACCGTATCAGAAACAATAAGTAATCAAGTCGCTATAAAACTTGAAGACAAGTCGCTAAGTCACCAAGTCGCTAAGTATACAAGTCGCTTTAGTGGACAAGTCGCTAGGCTCACAAGTTGCTAGAGTGACAACTCACTAGAAGCACAAGTCGCTAGTGATACAAGTCGCTAGACACAGGTCGCTAAAGTAACAACTCGCTAAGTGGGCAAGTCGCTAAAGAACAACTCGCTAGACTGAACAGTACGACCACTAATTTGTACTATATGTCACTTTGTCTCAAAAGACAAGTCGCTTCCCACAATAAAGTCAAGTCGCTGAAGATTGTAAAGACAAGTCGCTACGTTGACAAGTCGCTAGCCGAAATGGTACAGCCACTACTTTGTACTATTTGTCTCTTTGTCTCAAGAGACAAGTCGCTAGTGCTCAAGTCGCTACCACAACAATGACAAGTCGCTGAATAATATAGATACAAGTCGCTACCAAGAATACTATTCCGAGACTCAAGTCGCTAGCTAGAAAAGTTCAAAAGCAGTGATTCAAGCTTTCCAAATCAAAACCCAAGCACTTACAATGATTCTAAACACGAAAGTACAATCAAAATTCAAACTTTAACACTAAAAATGATCCAAATGATGCATATACCACTAAACTTTTTCAAACCCAAAAACCATATAAAACCACTAGAAATCCAAGAACATGTAAAAGAGATGATCAAACAATGACTCTTGATACCATTTGTAACATATTGGATTTCACAAACACATCAAACCATAATGATATTAGGCGTATACTTTAAGGTTTTAGAGAGAGAAAGTTTAGAGGTTTGAGAACTTAGTGAGAGAAAGTAAAATTCTTATTATGAGCTCCAACCCTCTACCTTGGGAGGTAGAGGGTATTTATAGTATCATACATAAACGCCACCTACGGGCTGTGGATCAGGCATTCAGTGGGTAAAGACCACGGTGTTACTTAACTAAATACTAACTAACATTAAATAACTATGACTACGAGCTTTCTAACGATTACATATACTTGAGCTGACCGACACTTTAAATAGCTGGATTTACTAAATCCTAACAAGGATTGTCGATTATGTATTGGTGGTAAGCAACTTCTTCCTTAGTGGGGTAAAGATTAAAGTTAGCATTATTTTCCTCATTCACATTTTCATTTATTAAATAATTACCCGAACTACTGCTAATCATGGAGCCAACAATCGAGGTGCTAACCGCTTTTTTAATAGTGTCCCTAATTGTACTCTCAAATACCCTATGCAAATCTTGAAGATCGTGGTTTCTACTAACATATCGGTTGTGACGATTATTAGAGGGATGTTGGTCAATGGGTTGTGGTTTGAGTAGAAGTGGTTTATTTGGTGGTGGGTTGTTGTTTGATGGGTTATCACCTTCTATGATGAAAAGTGATGAGGCTACGAACAAAGTCACAAAGAAGGGGGATAGACTACGAGGAAGCTAAGAATGAGAAAAAATCTTACTTGATAGGAATCAAGCAAGGGAACCTAAACAAGAAAGAAATATAACTAGCTATTCTATTCCCCGGCAATGGCGCCAAAAACTTGATGCGCGTACAAGGCGCGTTTGGGGTCAAAGGAACTTCTTTTTTGTCGTGCAAGTTTTTCAACACCCTAGGCAGTGAACCTAATCGTTGTAGTGTAGTATTGGGTAAACCTCGGGTATTGATTTCGTTCTCTAGGGGAATAAGAATGCTAGTAAGAAGTGTACTACGCTAAGGTTGAGGTTGAGGAAGATTATTTTTTTTATCTTTTTATATTTTTTAGAAAGCTAAGGGTAAAATCTCGGGGTTTGGATTGGGGGGAAGGGGGTGGTACTTCTACCGATTACTATGCTTATCTAAACTACGGGTAGTCTTATGTCTATTGATGTGTGCTCGTATGATGATTAAAAATGTTTCTACCTAGATGTTATTACTCCCAAGTTATCTTTTATTGGTGGTTGAATTGTCGCGTCCTTATTCTTAACGCGTTATGTTTTATAAGGTCGTAGGGTATGCCTTTTTCCCTAACTCTTTGAGACTACCTTAAGGTTATTGCCTACGAAATCTCTAGGTAAATCATAAACTAAATCTAAGGTTATCTTTGGATGTTTAGACTACAAATCCACTAAGTGATTCATAAACTAAGGTTCAAAGATTACTCAAGCATTTAAACACAACGATAGCCTAGTACATTCCTAAGCCGTTTACCATTAAGATAAGAGACAACCAATCAACAATTAACAACTAGGTTTCATAGATCTAAACAAACACACAAGAAATTTAGTTGGACATGTTAAACACGCAAGCATACACACATTCAATTGAAGACATAATGAAATTAATGAAGTAAAAACACTTATCTTGATGTAAAATAGGGTTTGAGAACCCTAAGATACTGTCCAAGTCGGACTACAAACGTTTTGGGTTTTTACTCCACAAGTTTACCTCTTAAAATTATGAAAATTCGATTTCTATATATAATTTTACACTTGCGAAGGCGTCGCCTTATATGTGGGTCACCGTCAGATCACCGTCATTAGGGTTTCGTCTTGGCCAAGTAATAGTTGGGACGGCATCATGTTGTAGTTGTGACGCCGTCGGGCTTCAGTAGTGACGTCGTCTGATTCTGGATCTAGGTTGTCTGAGCTGAAAAGTCTTCGTGACGCCCTTCCTATTTAAAGCCTGACGCCGTCAGGTGTACTTTAGCAAAAAGTCTACTGAGCCGTCACAGATTTAATTACATATAAAGGGACGGCGTCGCCCTTTGATTGGGACGCCTTCAGCTTCAATTCCAGCAGCTTGAGTGTCTTTGATCTTGACTTAGCTAAGTTCTTCATATATTCACTCCTTTTCGTCCAAATATGCATCATTCTAGCATTTTGCTTCCACGAGACCTAAAAAGCGAAAAGGAACGAAATTAAGAAGTAACGGATATAAAAGTGGGCAATTAAGGGCTTAAATGACCCCTTAAAAGTGTACGTTTTAAATCCTTATCAGTCTATGTATTAGTTTTATTTATGAATCAAGAAAACCTTATTAGTAATGTTGATTGTGTTCTTATTAATCGTTCCACTGTGTTTTAATCAATCAATGTTATTGATACCCTAGTTGAGTCTAGATCTATGGATTTAACAATTGGTATCAGAGCCTCGTGGCTCTTGATCTAAGGTTTATAAGGTTTTCCTGTATAGCAGCAGATGTGAAAAGAAAAGATGCAGCAGGCAAAAAGAGGTTTTATTGGTCAGAAGAAATTTTGAAGAAGGTCTGATTCATTTTTAAAGGTATCGAATATTTATTGTATACCTCAAGATTTAATGGTTATTTTCTTTTAAATCATGGATCGGTGCCTTCCTATTTGGTTGATTCAAAGGGACAATGGGATTGGTGCATTCAATTTATTGATTTGATGTATGCTTTCTGACTGGTCCAAGATTCGGTGTGGTTATTTCTCAAATCAATGAGTTGTCGCTTTCGTTGATACTCACGTGATCCATAACAGCCTAAGTTACTGGTCACGTGATCCATAACATTCTTTATGTTTTCTTTGATACTCACGTGGAATAGCATATGAATTGATGGTGATGACGTATAGTCTATATCCGGGTCGTGGACCCGACTAAAGTCCAATACTAACTTGGCCCGGTATGAACTGGGCTAAGCAGATTAAACGTTTGGGCTCATGAAGGCCCAAGCCGGATCTATTGATGGAATATATATCCGATATCTTTTAAATAGATAGATAATCATTCCCAACCGATTAAGGCGGGATACGCCGAAGGTTGAGGAACACGGAACCAACAAGGATTCCGTGCGTATATAAAGGGAATCACATCCCTCGTTTAAGGTACGATCTCAGAACCCTAATTCTCCTTAAACCCTAAACCGATTACTTACTCTCACGCCGGAGGATAATCGTGGGAAACAATCCCACGGTAAGCCTAACGGTGTCTTTTGTCTTTTAGTGCGCAGGTCTCAAGCAGCAATTCTCAATTGGTAAGAGAGCCGGAGCTCCAAACCAGGAACGCCCAACTTTTGTATCAACAAGTGGCGCCATCCGTGGGACCCTACACTAAGAACCAAAGACCAGAATGACGAAGCATGGAAATCAGCGATCGCAGTCAGACCTTATGGGAAAGAAGTCGCAAAGCGGACTAACTCCTAAGCAGACCTATGGGATAACCAGCGCTGCTAAAAATAAAGGATCAGGACAAGACTTGATCTTCCCTCTGGTGGAACCGCGCTCGGGAACAACCCAAGCCACCACAAGTGGAGTAGACCCACTGCGCACCGTCCTTACTACTCCCTTGCAATCGGTGCTAGAAACTGACCTGACAAAGGTACCAGACGCACCTGACCGAAATAAGAGTGTAGTAATAGAAACAAACACACTCGCTCTTGAGGGGGTTGCACCAGAGCTGGCACCAGAAGATTTCGTATCCCAAAACTACGAAACATTAACTGCCCTCATGCAAGAGGAAGAGATCAGGTCGGAACTTGAAATCCCGACTCAATTTCGATTATGAATACGAGACTTCCCCACCGCGCCGTCAGAAAGAGAAGCGCGGGAGAGACGGCCGCCGACCCCCAGTATTCAACAGAATCGGGAGGATAATAGAGGATGAAGATGAGACATCTCACTCGCATCTCATCTGAGTGAGAGTGATGAAGATGAAAAGCATACCAATGTCCACACCAGATTGGGTAGCCGCAGAATCCAAGACAGACTGGGACGACGCTATTCCCCAAGTGAAAGTCCCCCGAGTACAAACTCAGAGGACAGTCGGCGCAAGCGCCGAAAAAGGGAAAATTCGTCCTCTGAAAATTCCTCGGACAACGAGGATGGCGAAACTGGACACTGGAAGTCCAAAAACAGATATAATGACCAGGAGGATGAAGATATATCTCTCCCTTGGCGCTGTCATAAGGTGGATACGTTTACTCGGCGCATCAGTGAATTCTAAGAAAGCAAAAGAAGGCGCATGCCCGCCAACGTAAAGACCTATGATGGAACCGGTGACCCTGATGATCACCTCAAAATTTTTGAATCCGCAGCAACAATTGAAAATTGGCCACAGCCTGTGTGGTGCCACATGTTCAACTCCACACTAGTAGGAAACGCGCGGAACTGGTTCAGCAAGCTTCCACGTAGAAGCATCAATGGCTTTGAGGAATTGAGAAAGGCGTTTCGCCTAAACTTTACTCAGAGGAAGAAGTGCGCTAAAAATCCTGTCGAGCTGGCCAGGGTGATGACGTATAGTCTATATCCGGGTCGTGGACCCGACTAAAGTCCAATACTAACTTGGCCCGGTACGAACTGGGCTAAGCAGATTAAACGTTTGGGCTCATGAAGGCCCAAGCCGGATCTATTGATGGAATAGATATCCGATATCTTTTAAATAGATAGATAATCATTCCCAACCGATTAAGGCGGGATACGCCGAAGGTTGAGGAACACGGAACCAACAAGGATTCCGTGCGTATATAAAGGGAATCACATCCCTCGTTTAAGGTACGATCTCAGAACCCTAATTCTCCTTAAACCCTAAACCGATTACTTACTCTCACGCCGGAGGATAATCGTGGGAAACAATCCCACGGTAAGCCTAACGGTGTCTTTTGTCTTTTAGTGCGCAGGTCTCAAGCAGCAATTCTCAATTGGTACGAGAGCCGGAGCTCCAAACCAGGAACGCCCAACTTTTGTATCAACAGATGGCGACAGTATACATGAATTGATCGGTTTTATTTGGTTAATATTGTATCACGTGGGTTCATCGTGCTATCATGTGGTGGACCTACAAGTTGGATGACATAATTCTGGTCGAAGGAATTCATACAGGTCAACGAAATTCTGGTCTTATAATTTTTTATTGGCCGATGCTTATACACATGATAAGGTTTTAAAATGTACCTTTTTAAGGGGTCGTTTAAGCCCTTATTTGATCACTTTTGTATCCGTTATTACTTAATATCGTTCCTTTTCACTTTTTAGGTCTCTTGAAGGCAAATTGCTGGAATGGCACTTATTTGGACGAAAAGGCGCGGATATACGAAGAAAATGGCTAAAGTCAAGAATCTAGACACTCAAGCTGCTGAAACACAAGGGGACGGCATTAGGTGTTATCTGCGACGCCGTCGGAGCACATGTTGTGACGATACAGTAGCCAAATTGCTTATTTTCAAGTGACGGTGTCAGGCTTTAAAAAAGTAGGTCGTCGCAACTCAGACGACCTAGATTTGATCCAGACAGCGTCAAAGACTGAAGGGGACGGCGTCACAAGCATAAGGTGACGCCATCGCAAGACTAACGTGGCCAAGACGAAACTCTAATAACGGCGACCCGACGGCGTCACAAATTAAAAGGTGACGCCGTCGCGAATGTAATCTTATATATAGAATCCGAATTTTTTAGTTTTTCAGTGTGTAGTCTTTTGGAGTAAAAACCTAAACCAAACCAAGGCTGTCTTGTACAATATTTTAGGGTTCCAAACCCTATCTTACATCAAGATAAGTGTTTTAATTCATTAATTCAATTATGTCTTCAATTATTTGTGTGTATGCTTGCATGTTCTCCATGTCCGGCTAATTTACTTGTGTGTTTGCTTAGGGAATATGAAACTTAATTATTGAATATTGATTGGTTGTCTCTTATCTTAATTGTTAATGATCTAGTAATGCGATAGGTCATTCGTTGTGTAGTTAATGCTTGATTAATCTTTGTGAACCTTAGACTATAACACCTAGAGTAGTTGTAGGCTAAACCTTCCAAAGAGTACCTTAGAGTTAGAGTTTATAAATCCTAGAGATTTTGTAGACGAGACCCTTTGGTAGTTTCAAAGAGTTAGGGATAAACGCATACCCTACGACCTTAGACACACAACGCAATTAAGAATAAGGATGTGACAATTCAACCATCAATAGGAGATAATTAAGGAGTAATAAAACCTAAGTAAACACATCTTTAAACCATCATACGAGCACACAATAATTAGACATAGACTACCCTCACCTTAGTTAATTAGATAATTAGATAGTAGAGTAATCGGTAGAAATACCAACCCCTCAAATCCAAACCCCGAGATTCGTACATTTCCATTTCCTAAAAAATATAAAAAGATAAAAAATAATCTTCCTCAACCCCAACCTTAGCGTAGTAACCTCTTACTAGCATTCCTATTCCCCTAGAGAACGATATCAATTCCCGTGGCTTACCCTAATACTACACTACAACGATTAGGTTCACTGCGTAGGGTGTTGAAAAACTTGCTCGACGAAAAGGAAGTTCCTTTGACCCCGAACGACGCGTGTAGCGTTATCAAGTTTTTGGCGCCGCCGCCGGGGAATAGAATAGCTAGTTAGGAGTCCACCTCGTTTAGGTTTCCTTGCTTGATTCCTATCAAGTAAGCCTTTTTTCTCATTTTTAGCTTCCTTGTAGTCTATCCCCCTTCTTTGTGTTTGTGTTCGTAAAGCCCTTTTCATTTGTCGCTATGCCAAATGAAATTGCATTTGAATCATTAACAAATGAGGAACAATTGAATTTCGCAGATTGGATTGGTTTTTATTGTTCTAATGAATTTGTGAGTGAACTTAGAGATATCCAAAAGGAGACGGGTGTAAGGTTGGATGGGTTTGATAAATTTTGTGCTTGTGTGGCTTCTATTCAACGATCATTGTTAGAATCAACTCCTTTTAGTGAGACCCTCTGGAAATTTTTTGAGAAAAGCCTCCTAAGCATAAACCATCAGTTGTTACAACTAGAGGAAATGGATAAGGAGGATTTATCCAACCTTAGGAATCATGATTAAAAAGAACTAGTTTTTAAGAACATGAAACCTAAACCCGAACAAGATTGTGAGATGGTTAGAGTTAAACCACCTATTTGCATGTGTGGGATAGATTTCAAAACATATGACACACATGAGGAATCCTTTAGGCAAATAGAACATAGTGATCAAATTTTCGAGAATGATTCTTATGAATCGTACCAAGAATTTGAAATGGCTAAAGAAGGATTTGAGATACTTAGGAGTGTATTTGGGTTAGATCATACTAAAACACATGATGAACTTTTAGGAAATCTAGATATAATTAAGAATGAGGTGGAAACTCCAAGTCCACAAGCCCTACCATCACTTGAGGAACACACATCGCCTATAACTTACCCGGGAGAAGTGGAAGAGACTATAGGAACCCCGATTGATATAGAACATTTGGACCAAACGCCACTAGAGAATGTAGGTTTAGATGCTTGTTGTCATGACCTCTCTCTTAGTCCTAGGGAAGTTCCTAATTTTGATAAAACGGAGCCTCAACCAAAAACCTTACCCAATTTTCCGTCTTTAGATGTGAATCTTGGAATTTAATTAGGCCCCAATCCACCCATCAAAATAAATAATCCGGGTAGTTGCTTGATAAAGGTGGTAGACTCTAGGCCATGTAGAGTGGAAGCTAATATAGGAGTAACCCATGACCTTACACACTTATATCACCCATTCATGGTTGATAACAAGAAACATTATGGGTTTAAACCGGGTTTATTAGGTCAAGATGGATACTTAACTAAGAATCTTTTGAAGTTGATAGAAGATGATCCATTTTTAAGAGAGAGATTTGATTCACCCGCTACACCAATAGACTTAGGTAAGGTTATAATGAATGGAGCACACTCCTTTGAGCATATAAATCACCCATCACCCTCTCCTCACGTAGCAAATTTCCACCCTAAGGGTGTGTATCGCTACTATCACCCGCACTTAAGCTTAAGTGTAGGGAAAACCTCCCCTTTATCCGTTAAATAACGGTAGAGTCAAGCTCGTGACTCGAACAAAAACAAGCGCTTCTTGGGAGGCAACCCATGTGTATTTGTTTTTCATTTTTATTTGTGTGTCGTATATCTTTTATTGATTGTTTATTCTCATGTTTGAATTTGTAAAAGGGATTAAGTCGTAGAATAGCAATGTACTTTTCAAAGTGTCCCGTTTTAGTACGTGTACTTTTTTTAAGTTGTAGAATAGCAATGTACTTTTTAATGTGTTCCAATTTGGTACGTGTACTTTTTTTAACTTCGTAAAAGTTGTAGAATAGCAATGTACTTTTCATAAGTGTTCCAATTTGGTACGTGGATGACGTACTAAATTGGAACACTTATAGAAAGTACATTGCTATTCTACAACTTTTACGAAGTTAAAAAAAAGTACACGTACCAAAACAGGACACTCATGAAAGTACATTGCTATTCTACAACTTAAAAAAAGTACACGTACTAAAACGGGACACTTTGAAAAGTACATTGCTATTCTACGACTTAATCCCTTTGTAAAAATGCTTTATTTTGTCTTTAACCTCGTCTTAATTACATATAAAGGTATTTTACATAAGGGATAAGTGTAGGGAGGATTACACACGTTTTCAAAAGAAACGTGAACATGAGAATTACAATTATTTAAAAGATATACATGTGTGTTTGTTAGAGTCAAATGCTTGTATCAAGTCATAATGGATGTTTTGCAGGAAATTTTTCCAGATTTTAGAGATAAAAATTTTCCAGATTTTTTCCAGAAAATCGCAGACCAGTTTCTGTCATGATAACCTGACGGCGTCAGGATCGCAACCTGACGGCGTCAGGAGGAGTAGAAACAGCTTCTAACTTTTTCTCATTTTCTGTGCTACTTATAAATTTTTTGGAATTTTCCAGGTCTTAATTATCTAGAAAATCTGCAAACATCCATTCCACAAGCATTATATCTTATTTAAGTCTGGAATTACATCTTTTTGAGATTTTTGTTTGTTCGGTTTGATGCGTTGGGTTGTTTGTTTTCTTAAAGTGTGCAGGTTTTATTTATCAAGAAGAAAATACAAAAGATTGGAAGAAACTTTTAACGCATACATTCTTCTTGAAGAAAGATTTAACCATTACTTCACACGGATCCTACCGAGCTAATCAGGGGAGTACTAGTTTCTTTCGTTTTTAATTACCTCATATTATCATAACTTTGATACTTTCGGGGAACATTGGGGACAATGTTCAGTTTAAGTGTAGGGAGGGAAAATAAAACGGGAACTTTGAAACTATGCTTATCCTTGATTATTTGCTTTGTCCAATTGTATTTGTGTAATAAACCATGAGAAAATGTCGGTTAGGGTAATTTTGGCACCAAATTTAAAAATTTTCATGACATATAGGAGTGGACCATTAGTCTTAACAAAAGCGTCTCACGGATAGGAAGTTACATGACTAGCACAAAAACCCTTTACCACCTAAATTCCACCCAAAATGTGAGGATCGCCCTTAGATTAATAGGAATTAAAGCATTCATCTTTAATGCTTAGTGTGTAAACCGGTAGTATAATAGATTCTAGAACTTGTTTTGTGATGCATCCCGAGATCGCTAGTAAGACTACACTTGTGTAGTTAGGAATAACTAAATGATAAGAGGCATTATGATAACCCTTGTTTGATACCCGTAATATAATTACTTCTTCCACATCGGTTGAGTAATTCCCCCACACCCTTGCGTTGTACTCATGTTTAGTACACGATACCCCTAGTTAACCCCTCAGAGCCTATCCTTTTCGCGGTTCTCGTGATGTTTCGGTTTTCCGGAATATCAATGAAGAGCATTGTTTACACCCCACCTCCAAATGTACACCCAAATCGCCTTAGCCTACCTTGTATGCACTCACTTTTAGTGCATTATTGTTATCACCCTAAAAACCCTTAGTTCAATTATCTAGTTGCCTGCATAAGTTGCTAATTCGAGTCATATCCTTTATACACAGTTTTGGGACGATTGAGACTCATGGGAAAAGTTAAAGTTTATGAAATGACGGGAAGGGAATGCTAAATTCAAATTCTCTTTATTTGCGTAATAATGTACTCCAAGTGTTTTGATCTTTTCAATTCGGGTCAAATTAGTGTTAGAGTAATAAAAACTCAAGTGTAGGGATGTGCCTATAAATCCCTATCATTTTGATGTTACTATAGAGGATGGTAGAGTAAAAGTGTATGAAAAAAAAAATCGAAAAAAATAGAAAAAGAGAAAAAGAAAAAAAGAAAAAAAATGAAAAAAAAGTAGAGTAAAAAAAAAAAAAAAAAAAAAACATACGGGCTACAATCCTACATCTATCTTTAATTTATGTTTGTTTATTTAAGTTATCTAGAGTCTAGAGTGTCGAGTCTTGGCTTAGCAATGCCATTCTTCGCATGCTTGTAACAAAAATATTTTTGACTTGCCACCACTAAATAGCTTATCCCACCAAACCCTTTGTTTCCCTACCGTAAGCCTAACATTACAACCCTTTAAAAGACCTCTTTGATAGTCTTTCCTAGGTGCTTACGCCAAAGCGATGGAGGTTTGATCTAGTCTCAAGCCTATAGTAATCTATGTACTAGGACCGGTTAATGAGTGTTTATCTTCCATTTCCAACTTGTTATATTTCATATACACCCGAGAGATGTGAGTACCCAAACACCCCATGTGAGGTGCTAGTATGTAATTTCCGTGCTTGTTATGACTTTTGCGGGGCTTATATGTGTTGTGGATTGTTCTAAACCAATGCTTCATGACCCCTAACTTATAAATTAATTAGCTAAAAACACATTTGCTTGAGGACAAGCAAATACCAAGTGTAGGGATATTTGATAAGGTTTTAAAATGTACCTTTTTAAGGGGTCGTTTAAGCCCTTATTTGATCACTTTTGTATCCGTTATTACTTAATATCATTCCTTTTCACTTTTTAGGTCTCTTGAAGGCAAATTGCTAGAATGGCACTTATTTGGACGAAAAGGCGCGGATATACGAAGAAAATGGCCAAAGTCAAGAATCTAGACACTCAAGCTGCTGAAACACAAGGGGACGGCGTCAGGTGTTATCTGCGACGCCGTCGGAGCACATGTTGTGACGATACAGTAGCCAAATTGCTTATTTTCAAGTGACGGTGTCAGGCTTTAAAAGAGTAGGTCGTCGCAACTCAGACGGCCTAAATTTGATCCAGACGGCGTCAGAGACTGAAGGGGACGGCGTCACAAGCATAAGGTGACGCCGTCGCAAGACTAACGTAGCCAAGACGAAACTCTAATAACGGCGACCCGACGGCGTCACAAATTAAAAGGTGACGCCGTCGCGAATGTAATCTTATAAATAGAATCCGAATTTTTTAGTTTTCAGTATGTAGTCTTTTGGAGTAAAAACCTAAACCGAACCAAGGTTGTCTTGTACAATATTTTAGGGTTCCAAACCCTATCTTACATCAAGATAAGTGTTTTACTTCATTAATTCAATTATGTCTTCAATTATTTGTGTGTATGCTTGCATGTTCTCCATGTCCGGCTAATTTACCTGTGTGTTTGCTTAGGGAATATGAAACTTAATTATTGAATATTGATTGGTTGTCTCTTATCTTAATTGTTAATTATATAGTAATGTGATAGGTCATTCGTTGTGTAGTTAATGCTTGATTAATCTTTGTGAACCTTAGACTATAACACCTAGAGTAGTTGTAGGCTAAACCATCCAAAGAGTACCTTAGAGTTAGAGTTTATAAATCCTAGAGATTTTGTAGACGAGACCCTTTGGTAGTTTCAAAGAGTTAGGGATAAACGCATACCCTACGACCTTAGACACACAACGCAATTAAGAATAAGGACGTGACAATTCAACCATCAATAGGAGATAATTAAGGAGTAATAAAACCTAAGTAAACACATCTTTAAACCATCATACGAGCACACAATAATTAGACATAGACTACCCTCACCTTAGTTAATTAGATAATTAGATAGTAGAGTAATCGATAGAAATACCAACCCCCCAAATCCAAACCACGAGATTCGTACCTTCCATTTCCTAAAAAATATAAAAAGATAAAAAATAATCTTCCTCAACCCCAACCTTAGCGTAGTAACCTCTCACTAGCATTCCTATTCCCCTAGAGAACGATATCAATTCCTGTGGCTTACCCTAATACTACACTACAACGATTAGGTTCACTGCCTAGGGTGTTGAAAAACTTGCTCGACGAAAAGGAAGTTCCTTTGACCCCGAACGACGCGTGTAGCGTTATCAACACACATGGGTTACTTTATTGGGTTAATTCCGTTCGTGTACTGGTTGCTTTATATTGATACTGGTCCACCACATGTAAAATTACCAATTCATATGCACTGGTCAATGATACAGTTAACTTTGTACTGTTGGGACCCACGAGCTAGTATCATGTTTTATGATGACTATTATTTGGTTGGCTATGGTCATGTGAGGTTTCACGTTAATTCTGTCATTGCGAGTTCCTACTGGTCGGTGTGGAAGTTAATTCTGGTCTAGCGTACAAGTTAACTCTGGTCGTCTAAAGGTTTATACTGTTAATTGATTACTAGTCTTGGTGAGTTGAATTTTTATTCAACGATGAACCCTAGTAATTTACATGTTTTCGGCTTGATTTGGTGTTCCTACTGTTTGCATATTCTGATTCGTATTGGTGGTCCTGACTTCCTACTGGTTATATCATTCCTGCTGGTCTGCTTACGGTTTCTTCTGCTAGCCTTGATACTGTTTGTATTGCTGCTAGTGTTGTCTAATTTATCTTGTTTGTGTTGCTAGTGTTGATTGATATTGGGCAACACATATTATAGGTCCATTGACGCCCTTGGATCTTGAACAATGATGATGTGTCTAGTTCATTTTGGAGTTTCAGTGCATGATATGATTCTTGATTGGTTGTTGCACGCTCTTTTACAGATTTGGTTGTACATGATACGATTCAGTTATTCAGTTCACAAAATGAGCTTGATACTGGTATCTCGTTGATGCAATAGCGCTCACTGTGATGGTGCCCGTTGGTATGAACATATAAATACATTTAAAAAATTTATTTATATCGGCATGCTACTATTTGTTGTCTACAAGAATTATACATGATTCAAAGACATTTATTGCATGATAGTAATAAGCATGTCTTGTTCGCACTGAAGGAAGAGATGATCTATGCTACTGAGTTCCTGATTCAAGCAGATGGTTAGTATACTTTTAAAGGGAAGCTTATTGTTCATATACTTACCATCTACGTGCATCACTTGAGGGGAAGCGTTTACGAGTTGCACAAGACCCCTATTAGATGTTTACAAAAGGGGAAGAAGATTCATGATGTGCAACTTATTATTGTGATGTTTTAGCATTGTTTCTTTATGCAGATTGTTTTGTAATATCAAATAGGGGAAGATTGTTAGGAATTACAGATTTGATGATTACAAAATCCACAAGCTGAAATGGAGAAAGAAGAAATAATGAGGACCTAATATGTAATAGTTAGTTAGCTTTATTAGTAAGTTAGGATTTTCTTGTAACCTCCCTCTATTATAAAAAGAGGGTAGCGTCTAGGTTATGAGATCATCCATTAGATAGTAGACTACTCCAATGAGAGTCTAGACACACTAAGAAAGCGTGTGTATATTAGTAGTTAGTAGTCTATGTATTAGTTTTATTTATGAATAAAGAAAACCTTATTAGTAATGTTGATTGTGTTCTTATTAATCATTCCACTGTGTTTTAATCAATCAATGTTATTGATACCCTAGTTGAGTCCAGATCTATGGATTTAACAGAAATGAAACTGATTTTTCCATACATAAACTACAAACTAGGTCCCTCCCTCCATAGGTAAACATATCACTTTGTTAATTCACACCTTGAAATGTGGCCGTCATCTTTGTCATCAATTATCGTTAGGATATATTTGTGAATCCGAATGATCAAGCAGGAGTAGTGATTCCTTGTAAGATCCCATGAAGAATGAGTCTTCTACTCCAACAATCCCATGCTTCTTGATTTGTTGTGAACAGGGGTCGTAAACATCAAGCATGGTAAGGTCTCCATAGAACTTCCGAGGTTAAAATATAGGTTCACCAGTCTTCCTAAACCTCAATATCTGATCTACATATGCGCCAATTGTGAACAACTTTGTGAAAGACGAATCATGCTCCATTACCTATACGCCACAACAAAGTGCTTCTTCGACCATAATGCATCCATACACAAAAAGAGATTCCCTTAGCTTACAAACACACACGGTCCAACGTTCATATAGCTCGTTTGTTAAGATATCTGGTAGGTTTAAATAATAATTTAACGTTTAAATAATAAGGTTTTGTGTTTACCTACACACTACAAATAAAAACACCTTTTGTGATGACTAAGTCGTCACCAATTTACATAAGGTGTCGTCACCAAGTGTGTTTGTACATGTGAAACTTAAACAGGTGTATATTGATATAAAGTAATTATCAGACGAGAAAAATAAAATTAAATTAAGAAGGATGAGAAGTAATCATATCTGCATATTTTAAATGCACCTAAAAACATAGATAATCTTTTTGTAAATTTCTCCATCCACATTTTAGAAGAACGACTAGATATTATTCTCACCATTCTCATACTAATTTTACTTTTTACAAGATATACTCCCTACTTGGATGATGTGTATGAATATACAATAGTTTCTTGGTACACTTAATTTTTGCAATGAAACTATAAGGTAATAAAATCCCGCAACAACACGCAACTGTTAACAATTAACCTTGTTTGGAACATTAACATTTCACGTAGACATGCGGATATTAGATTTGACTTTGGTACCGGTGAGAAATTGAAACACAGAGAAATTTTAAAAATCATGAAAACCCGACTTGAGGCCTTCATTCATGTTTTTTACGATAATTTTTACGTAACAAATGTTTATGTGGTTGATTATAAACAAATTCGTCATTCGAAGTTTCGAAAATGTGACATTTATTTCATATTAGTTGCAAAATGTCATATAAATATCATAGGTTTTGAATCAACTTACAAATTTTAGTGAATCTACATTAAAATGGCTATTATAAATTACACGTTTGTATTACGTATAAAAACTATGAATTAACGTGACTAAATGCGTTTCTCACTCTTATTTCGCAATTTATCACGTTAAGAATTTCTCAATTGACCTGACTCAATTGATATTTTATTTTTAATTGCAAAATTATTTTTTCATTTTGTGTATATTATTTGGAAGATGAGAATATTAATGACACATCAATAGTATAAAAACACCTCAAAATAACTGGTCTCTCAGAATTGCTTATGTCACACCTCAAAACTGATCTATCAGATAAGCAGTTTTAACCAGCAAACTAACCAAAACATATAATTGAAGTAAAAACCATCAAAACAGACCGCTTAATTACTAAAGAAAAGTCAAAAGAAAGTACATAAAGTTAGTACGTTCCATACTAATTAAACATTACATAACCTAAACAACTAATTAAACATGTCGATACACCAAAATTAAAAAAATAAGGCACTGCGTTTCACTCAGAAAGAACTACAGTAATTTAATCTACTTCATCTTCATCTTCGTCAACCTCCTCTTCACATTCGATAACGAGTGTACCATCCACTACTTCATCAGCATCAACTCCGACCCTATCTAGGTTTGGTATGTCAAGTGTGCAAGAAGATGAAGCAAGACTGTTATCATCATTATCACATCGCATGTTAAATGCATCTTTAACATTAACATGTCGAACAGCTAGCCACCCTTCTAACTTCGGATCATGAGAATAAAAAACTTTATCAACTTGTGATGCTAAAGCGAAAGGGTCATCATGTAATTGAGCACCTGTGTGCACCACATACGAGAAGTTCACTAGTGTGACACCGAATTCATCTTTTTTACATCCTCTACTAGCATCAACCCAATCACACTTGAATAATACTACTCGCACCTTACCAGAATAGTTCAATTCAATAATGTCCTTTAAGGAACCATAGTAATTCACTGGCCTAGTGTTGCCATCTTGAGGATTAGCATCCACCACCCTAACAACAACGCCACTGTTTTGAGTTTTGAGTGTTTTCTCGTGCTCTTTTGTGTGAAAATGGTATCCTTTAACAAAGTAGCCTGAATATCGGTTCACATGATTATTTGGTCCACGAGCAAGCCACTTAATTTCTTCAGTTACTCTTGGATTCCTTTGTTCTTCTAAGCGTTTAACCTAGAAAATATTGATAATTAACACTTTAGACCTAACCAATAAATTAGTAGTAGTGTTTGTCGTAGTTTAAGATACTTACCCGATTTCGAAACCACTCACTAAAGTTTTGGCAGTGAATCTTTTCAAGTTTATACTCAGATGGTCGACGTGAAGGGTTTTGCCCCCTAACGATACTTTTATGTTCCCTTGTATAAGAAGTAGAAAATAATCAATATAAGACACTTTTGTTAATAGTGTAAAATTTTGATTAGCAAATAAAGTTCACTTACTCTCGAAAAGGCGTGACCGAATTAACATTAAATAACACATAGCGATGTGCTTGTTTAAGGGATTGGTCATCGATTTCATAATTAGGGATCCTTTTCCTTTTGAGAGATGATAGTTCAGAACGTGCATGTTTTCCTAACGGTCGACCGGGACGAAGGAAGTTGGATTCTTCAATTTCATTTTGATTGTCACCATCATCGTCATCATTCCTTTTTGGTCTCGTAAATAAGGTTTCTACTCCAGATAAGTATCGAGAGCAAAAGGTTAAGCTTTCTCTCACTAAATACCCTTCAGCAATTGAACCTTCTGGATAAGCTTTATTGCTTACATATGATTTTAGAGTCATAAGATCCCTGAATTGAAGGTTAAGTGAACTTTTACTAACTTTTTAAATAATAAGGTAAAAGGTATAATTATTAAGGATAAAAAAAGATACCTTTCAATAGGATACATCCAACGAAAAGTTACTGGACCTCCGAGTCGTACCTCCCTAACTAGATGGATCACCAAATGAACCATGACAGTAAAGAATGAAGGAGGAAAAATTTGTTCCATTTTGCATAATGTTACAACAACGCGGGATTCAAGAAATCTAAGATCATATTCCGTTAAATCTTTTAGACAAATCCACCTAAAGATATCGCATAACTCAATTACCACTTTGCTAACATGGTCGGGCAAAGTACCACGTAGCGCTATTGGCAAATATTCTTGCATCAACATGTGGCAATCATAACTTTTCATCCCCATAAGCTTCCTATCTTTTAATTGCACACAACGAGAGATATTAGACGAATATTCATCAGGAGGCTTGATAGATTTAAGTGTTTCCAAGAACGTATCTTTCTCCTCTCGAGTCATTACATAACATGCTTTTGGCAAAGATAGATTATTGTTTCTTGGATTCCTTTTTGGATGAAGTTCTTCTCGTATACCCCATTTTTCCAAGTCTAGACGAGCTTTCAAGTTATCTTTCGACTTCCCCACTTGACCAAGCAAAGTCCCGACAATATTATCACATACATTCTTTTCAATGTGCATCACATCTAGATTGTGACGCAACAACAAGTCTTTCCAGTAAGGTAACTCGAAGAAAATGCTTTTCATTTTCCAAGGACCCTTATCAACAATTTCTACAAGAAAATCGACACCTTTCAATTGATTTAGAATATCATCCCCAGACGAAGGGATAAGAGCTTGTCTTGATTCTTGATGTCCATCAAAGGATCGAGTATCTTTACGTGAGCTATGATTTGGTTCAAGCCATCTTCGATGCCCCATGTAACACCATTTTCTACCGTGATCTAGCCATTTTGAAGTTTTGTCAAAAGCACATACAGGACATGCATATTCTCCTTTAGTGCTCCACCCAGAAAGGTTAGCATATCGAGGAAAATCAGATATTGTAGAAATGACTGCGGCTTTCATTTTGAAATTTTGATTCGTTGAGGCATCAAATGTATCAATACCGGCCCATAACTCTTTTAACTCCTTTATCAAAGGTTGCATGTAAACATCTAATTTATTACCGGGGCTTTTGGGGCCCGGAATGATCAAAGAAAGAATAAAATTAGGTTGTTTCATGACATACCATGGAGGTAAATTATATGGAATAACGAAGACAGGCCAAATACTGTAGTTTAAATTCATTGACCTGTATGGATTGAAACCATCACTTGTTAGAGTCAAACGAACATTTCGAGGATCGCTTGCAAATTCAGAATGCTTCTCATCAAAGTGTTTCCATGACAATGCATCAGCTGGGTGTCGTAGTTTACCATCTTTTACCCGTTCCAAATGATGCCATTTCATAAGATGGGCCGTTTTTGAAGACATAAACAATCTTTGAAGCCTTGGTTTTAGGGGAAACCAACGCAAAACGTTCATTGCTTTCTTCTTTTTCTTTTTTAGACCCGCCTCATCTTGTATAACCGGCTCATCTTGTATACCCGGCTCATCTTGTATACCCGCCTCATCTTGTATACCCGCCTCATCTCCAGAGTTATCTTGGGTGGGCCTCCATCGGGAAGCATTACAAACGGAGCATATATCTTTGTTCTCATTTTCATTCCAGAACAACATGAATCCGTTAGGACATGCATGTATTTTTTCATACCCTAACCCCAACTTCTTCATGATGTTTTTCGCCTCATCATGTTTCTTAGGCAGTATATTCCCATCAGGCAACAACTCTTCTTGAAGAAACTCCAATAACATAGAAAATGATGTGTTGCTCCAACCACAAAGAGATTTTATATGGTATAAACGAACCAAGGCAGACAACTTGTTATGCTTAGCATTAGGATACACCTTCTGATTAACATTTTTGACCAAATCATCAAACTTCGTTTTATCATTTTGCTTTTCACGGTTCAAATTAGGTCCAGGTTGAGGTTGAGGTTCTCTTTCACCAATACTTCCTTCCATTGACACCGTAGGAAAAAGATCATGCAATATCTCATTCATTTCATGTTCGTTGTCTCCTTCTTCATCATTTTCCATCATGCTCGAAGATGATACCTCGTAACTTTCCTCATGATCCGTCCAATTCAAGTACCCTCTCTTGAAGCCAACACATATAAGGTGATCATGCACTTCTTGTCTTTTAAGGTGAAATCTATTGTGACAATTCGTGCATGGACACAATATCTCTCCATGTTGACTCGATTTCTCAAAAGCAAAGTTAAGAAAATATTCCACGCCATTTACATATTGTGAACTAGATCTTGGTGCAAGATACATCCAAGATTTGTCCATAATGATGTCAAAAGTAGAAAAATTGAAGTAATATTCAAATCTTACGTGCCTAAAAACAACCATGAAACTCTATTAGCTACTGAAAAAATCTTGTGTTTGTGTATACATCACTATCATCAAATAAACACAAATAGTGGTATTCTTATTGAGGACAAAAAAGTTAAGTCTCTACTACATTTAGGTTAATTTACAAGCATCAACCTAAACTTACTTTTTTTTTATTAATTCACATATATTCAGATATATCCTAATTAATACTACCCAAGTCTAAACCAGTATATCTGAGTATATCTAGCATCCATACTGATCTTACGAAACAAAACTTACATACTTTCTCAACTATAGAAAGATTCATAAGTTACGATATCCCCAATATATTAACTAAAGCAACCTAGCTTTTACATTCTACTAAAACAAATTACTCAATATCACAACGCTAATGAACTTTGTAATTCTCAAAAGTAAAGAAACCAAATGTGATTTAAGTCATATCAGTACAATTCTACTACATTAAAGTACTCGAGATCATAATGTACTAAAAAACAAACTACTCGATATCACAATTTAACTGAGCTATTAACCGAACACGAATAAACTAACAACAACCTGAGTATCACATTCTACACAAACATACTACTCAATATCACAATTGAACTAACATATAAGCCGAACACGATTAAACTAACAACAACTGAGTATCACAACCTTTACACAAACTCTTAACAAACGCGGAACTACAACCTTTACACAAACTCGCAAACTCCTCTATACCACATCATCTAAATGCAGCTAAACACTAACAGTTCCAAACTATTACTTTCCTAAAATGCAGACTAATAAAACAAAATGCAGACTAATAAAACTCCGCCAAACCAGTTACGAGTTGAGATTCATTCTTACATGTATACCGCAATACCATTACAAAACATCAAATCGACACACGGCATACTAATACTTTTTCGCAAACCATACAACATTCGTTCCTAAACATCAAATCGACTCAGCACACCTTCTAAACATCAATCAGCTAATTCCTACATCAAAACACTTCTAAATACAAAACATAAATTATATTATATCTGAGTTACGGTTTCAATCGGCGATAGAGACAGAAGAGCACGACTGAGTTACGGTTTCTAATTTTCTATACGGTTTCAATCGGCGAATACCTGAGTTTTGAGTGTTTCAGTGGTGGAGGATGACGACGGTGCGGAGTTAGGGTTTCAGTGGTGGAGGATGACGACGGTGCCGGAGTTAATTGCGGTGGTGGAGGATGACGACGGTGCCGGAGTTAATTGCGGTGGTGGAGGATATTACGGTGGTGGAGGATATCGATCTTCAATTTCATTTTGATTGAATTTTTTTCTCAAGTGGTGGAGGATATCGATCTGTTTGGTAAAGGATATTAGGAGTTTGGGAAAAGTATGTCTAAGTGATAAAAGGATATTACTGATTTTTTTTTTCGTAACTTTTATAATTTTTTTTTTCTTTTTTATGATTTGGTGACTTTTAACAATTGTTTAGTGAGGAAAAGTTTTAGTAAGTATATGTCAAATTTTTACTTTTATATATTTTTTGTTTATTTTTTATTTTTGGTGACTTTTAAAAATTTTAGTGAGGAAAAGTTTTAGTAAGTACATGTCAAAAATTTTGTAGTGAGTTGTTTAGTGGGATTACTGGAGGTAACAGCTAATGACATAGTAAATATTGTTTTTAAATCAACGGCATAATCACTTGGCAGAAAGTGGGCATCATATCAACTCCATTTGGCCATTGTCTGTTAGAATGGACATATTTATACACCTTGATACCTCACTCTTTGTGGGTGAGTTGTATTCTTTGATATAATTTAATTCTGAGTTGAGACTAACTAGTAGAATCTTGGAAATCTTTTGCTTCAGTTCTGATATATAATGATCTTTTGGGATGATAAACCTAAGTGTTATGTGGGTGTTGGATTTCTTAATGTTATTTAACATGAGATGGATTACTTATTTATTCCACTTACTGTCAATAATCCATTTCTTGCGAAGAAAGATTAAACTGTAACTGTAACCTTTTGGGCACTCGTTTCTCTTTCAAACATTTTGCAATCTTTACTTTTGTGTTTTGTGCTTCGTTTCTTTGTATGTTAAATGTTAATGTTCACATTTTTACCAGCTAGCAGATTGAATAGTGTCATCATTGCACATTGGCTCAATTCTCGTAGAGCATCTCCAAATCTCCAATGTGAACATTATAATTTTGCACTATCTTAGTGCAAAATGAAAATATTTTCGAAATATGCTTGCATTTTAAAAAAATTTCCGATGTATACACTAAACTTTGCACAAAATCTAGCATTAAATATTGTTTTATATAATATATCTCTAAAATATTAATATATTAATGAATGATAAGGAAATAAATGAAAAACTAAATTAAAGTATATAGTTGAAAGTGAATTTTTTGTATATCTAGTGCAATGAATAGTATAGCATTATATCTAGAGATTTTTTTTAAGCGACGTATTTCTTAGACTATTTTACGAAAACGAACTTTGCTCGTGTTTTTTTACGAATATGAAGTTTTAAATATCATCCGTTAGTTCAATTCCTAGATACATTTTCAACCGTACATGAGTCTGATTATTCTGCGCGACATTCTTACGCGACTGAAAAGTTCCCGGTGACATGCTAGATGATTTTCGGGCGACATGCTAGGCGTCGACTCATGGGCGATTGAAGAAATATTCATTAAAAAAAGTGATGCTGGTGGAAGAGAAGGGAGGACTAAAGGTGGTGGTGTGGATGGTCTTGTTATATAGCTTTGATTGCTGAGTTTGTTGCTACTTGCTACACTCTTGTTTCTTTGTGTAAATGTGCAACTTGACAGAATCCTATCCTAATTGTAATTGGTTACAAGTCATTAAATTTTCAAAAGCATTAATGAAAGCCATTAAATCTTGTCACACTATGTGTGTCTATATACACACAACATGTATCTTGTTAAACTCACTTTCATTAATGCTTTTGAAGTTACAGTAATTATGTGAAATGGGACACTCTTGTTTCATTAATGCTTATGAAGTTACAGAATAAATTTCATTGATGATTGATGAATTTACGAATTGGTATTATTGCATGGGCTTTTGGTGGCTCATGGCCTTGATCTTCGCATTGTTCTTTAATGGATACTTGTTTCACACTATTTTCAGCTGTGTAGATGATGTTGTGATGGTAGTTATAAGTGTGTAGGTTGTTTAGCGAATTTTTAAAATGAAAATGACACGTATATTAAGAGTTTTGTTAACAAGCGTCCATCGGGTGCAAAATACACGGACTGTTAAGTTTATATATTTGAATATAATTTTCATTTAAATGAACTAAACATTCCTTTTATTAACACGTGCTCACCCCATTAGTCTCTTTTAGTAATAAGTTTTTATATTCAATACATTTTAGTGGTTATTATTCATTGCGTTAAAATAATGCAAAATATAGTATTAAAATTGGAGTAAATTTTATGTACTTTTTGCACTATCTTAGTGCTAAAAGTACATATAGTGCATTATATTAAAAATGCTCTCGTGCAATTCTTTTTTCCGTTTTCTAATTTAATTAGAGTAAAATGCAAATTTGGCCAATTATCGGGTTAAGTCTCAATCCTTTCGAAAGTGCACTCAAAGTCTATGTGTAGAGCTTACAAGTGCACTCTTTGTCCCTGATCTTAATTAAATGATTAAATTACCCTCAGAAGAATCAAAATAAAAGGGAAGACGAAAATGATAGTTTAATAATTTAACTTTAGCCATAGACCAAATGTGCACTGTTTGTAAGTTTCTTACAAGTACGACCAGTGCACTTTCATTCCACAAAAAAGATGTAGATTGGCGGGAACACCCTGATCTCGGGTGCCTTTTGGCACCAGCCATTGTCTACCCCACAAGGAATAGCTCCGGCAACTCTCTTGGCCTAGTGGGGCACCAACTGGAGTGAGCACGAGCCAAAACTCGGACCCCTGAGCTCTTATTCCACAAAGTCTCTTCAATGTGCCCATAGATTTTGTGGAGGTGGATACCTATATGAAGCAAATGCCAATGATAGGACTTGAACCTGAGTCAATTAACTAAAGCACAAATACTTTAATCATTAGACTAATGCTTCATTGGTACCAGTGCACTTTCATAAGGATAAAGATTAAATTTGCAATTTGACAAACCCTATTGTTTTGAAATTTACTCTTTTAATTTTAATTAAGTAATCAACGCTTTAAAAATGTGAGCCATGCGGGTGTTATTATTTTTTGAGGACAGTGGGGACATATATTACCAAGAATGAGAAGGTGAGAAGGTGTGAGTTATATTTTCATAAAAAGTTTATCAAAGATTTTTTCATAAAATGATGTAACGCACATTAATAGAAAGATTTGAAGTTAAAAGGATCGAAGAGAATTGATTAGGATAACTCTCACCGGTAACAAGTCATTTTGTAAATTCTTTTATAAAAGTTTTATGATTTTAACATCTTTCTATCTGTATATCTTATAAAATGGATTGAAAAGCTATAACATATGTTACCTTTACCGCAAGTTAGTATATATATTTGTGTCATATCTTGCACGAAATGTGGGTAAAATACTACAAGATAGAATAGATTTAGTTACGAGACAAAATTCTGTCACTAACAGTTGAAAACTCATCACAACTACTTAGAATATAAATTTAGGCTGTCACTATATGTTAATTTAAATAGTGCAACATTTTATAAAATTGTAGTAAAAATTAAGACGTGTTCTCCTAACAATTGTACACGACACTATTACATATTTACATATGTCACTAAACCGAGTTTATTCCCACTATATGCTTACATTTTAAAACATGGACAAACCTACGCTGATTTCACTATCCAAGTCTAAACCTATGCTTTTGACTAAGAAAGAGTAAAAAATAATAAAATTACAACTTTTTCTGGTGACAATCTCTCATCAAAGTATCTAACCCTGTCTGCACGTATATAAAATCACCATGGACAAACCTATGCTGATTACAATCAAGATATAAATCACAGATTTAATGATGCCGGATTCTCGGTGGTAATTGGTAAACCACCCCAGCGCCGGTAAGTCGATGACCCATCCTTATGGGAAGCTATTCACCATCATCGCTGGTAAGCAACCCTCATACCGGCACTTCGCGGTGTTGACGGGACTCTGGTAATAAGCCGTTTGCGGTCTAAGTATATCCGATGACGATGCATGGTTAGTTGTCGGACTAGGTTTGATGACCATATAAATTATAAATATTGTTAATGATATTGAGTGACGAGAGATTGTCAAGAGAGAGAAGTATTTCTATTACCTTTTTTTTAGTCAAAAGCATAAGTTTGGAATTGGGTAGTGAAAATGTTTTAAAAATTAAGTATACAGCGGGAATAAACTCCACTAAACCATTATCTTGTAGTGTTGTAAGATTATTTTTTTTTTTAGACAACCCCCACGAGGCAAGAGAAGTAGGCTTAATTAGGATGCACATATTAGATGTGATTTCCATTTGACGAGTTGCCCTGTTATGTAAAATCTGAAAATAACCTATTGATTCCTATTCGTCGTAAACAAAGGCATATTAAGCAAAGGTTCTACAGAGTCTTGTCGTAAAGTCCGACGCATGCCTTGTTCCATGAACTTAAAATCCGAATACACTTTTTATTTTTTTATTTTTTATTTTTTTTTAATTTTTTATGTTTGTTATTGGTCTTAACGAAATTCTCTTATGCTTGTACATTTACTGACTCTTAAATAGTGTAGCTTTGCTTCTTTTTTTTCCTTTCATTTTTTAATAAAAAACTAAAACTTTTTAAGTTTGTGAGACTAGTCTCTAGCTTTTTATATTAGAGGATAGATATGGCCCAAGCCCGATTTTGAGTTTTGGTCTATTAGGGTTCCTCTATATATATCACAACTCATTCAGCTTGTCCTCATTTCAAAAGACAGAAACACAAAACTATAATGGCTGATCCTTTTTTTGATAGTGTTGACACCCTCTTGAAAGAGTTAACTGAGCCCGCTTCTTTTTTTGCATTATTTGAGAGTATTGGGCCAATAGATGTCACAAGATTTGATGCAGTGGAAGTAGATGAGCCTGTGGCGGCACCAACTATCTCCGCCGAGAGGTGTGTACTGTCTTTTTATTTCTATCAAGGGGCGGATCTAGTGCTTGGCCATGAAAAATCCCGGCGAGTTGTAAACTTTTATATAAAAAATAAGTTTTTTAGATTTGCCGCTTAATGTTGATCTACTGGCCTTTTCATTGATTATAAAGTAGTAAATAGAACTAAAATACATAGAACTAATAGACCAGAAAACTTTTTCCGTGGTTGAATTTTAAGATGAAGATGAAACATCTAAGTGGTTGGGCTCTTTGGGTAGGCCAAGAAACGTATATTTCAGTAATAATAAGGAAAATAGTGTCTATGCATTTCTTTCTTTTGAGATTTTATTAAAAAAGTGAATATATGAAATAAATTAAGTATATAGAAGTTTGAAGTAACTAGTATATATCTTATTATTTTGTTGCATTCATAAAAAGATTATTGAAATTAAATTCGATGTTTATTTTCTTTTATGAACTTACATTGTGATATTCAGACTGAGCAACCGATCATTGATTTTAAGGAACAAATCGCGAGCCACACATCTTTTTTGTTACATGCGATTGAAAATCCTGGATCCGCCTGAAGGCTATTGTTTTAAGCACTTTTCATAGTTGAACCATATTTTTTTAATGGATATGTTGTTTTTTGTTATGTAGGGTTGCTGCATTCAGGTCTGCATTTGAGCAGCATCGACAGGAACAGAACTTTGAGGAGATAACAATAGCAGAAATCGAGCGGGTGGTTAACGCCAGGGCGGCAGTACCTTACTTGAGGGCAGAGATTACGTTGCTTCTAGAGGTATATTTTAATTTAATATTTTTTTTTTTGGTTAATGGGTTTATACCCGGTGAAATAAATTTAATATTATTTTAATTTATATATGTAAAGACTCAGTAATTTAACACGCTGTTTCTTGTGTGCAGAGCTGGCGAGACGAAGGGAGGGTGAAGATTGTTGATGATACTATTTATCCTACTTACTGAGAACATTTGCATGGATTTGTCAACTGATGTTCTTATGGTATTTGATTATTGATACCATTCATGAATGTTTTTACTACCTCAGCTGTTTGCAACTTTTTATCCACCTAGTGTATGAACATCTACTTTTCCTTTAAGTACTGTTTAGATAGTTCAGTCGTACTTAATTATCCCCTTCTTGCAGTTGGTTATGGTATTTCCTTTTTTGGCAATTTCGGACAGCATGGTTAATGGATGTCTTAAAAAGATGCCTACTTATAAAGTTCCAGTACAATATTATAACATAAAAACTACAAATATGCCATCTTCTCAAATCGAAAAAGAAATTTGGTAACAAATGTAAGAAATACAAGTTTGAAACATTAGTTATTAAGAGAAAACATGTTGAAAATAAGAAAAACTCTGAAGCCTTAGAAGAGGTAAGCCACGAAAGACACAATGACAGCAAATAAAGCTTGTACTTGCAATGCCATTCCTGCACTCTCCATTAATGGAGAAGGAGCTGGTGTTGCTCCAAACTCTTGAGCCATAGTTCCGGAACTGGTGAATGCCATAAGGCGCACTTCCCATTTTGGTGACCGTCTTTTGTATGTATTTACTTGTAAAATAAGTTTGTTTTTATGGCTTGTTTGAGTGGCAAGTGTAGTGGCCGGGATCAATGGCTTTTATAGGCGTTGTTTACTGGGATTACTGGAGGAATCTAACAGCTAATTAATGACATGGTAAATATTGTTTTTAAATCAACGGCATAATCGTTTGGCAGAAAGTGGGCATCATATCAACTCCATTTGGCCATTGTCTGTTAGGCTGGACAAATTTATACACCTTGATACCTCACTCTTTGTGCGCGACTTGTATTCTTGATATGTTAAACTACAGTTTACTTCTGAGTTTAGACAAATTAGTAGCATCTTTTACTTCAGATCTGATATATAATGATCTTTTGGGACGATAAACTCATAAACCAAAGTGTTGGATTGCTTCTTTGTACTTGAGATGTTAGTCTCCACTTACAGTCAATCTTTCATTTTTAGCGAAGTAAGATTAAACTGTACCACTTTAACCTTTTGGGCACTCATTTCTCTTTCAAACATTTTGTAATATTTACTTTTGTGTTTTGTGCTTCGTTTCTTTAAGTTGTGATACCTTGCAAAGAGGGTAGATTTTAAAAAGTCTAAAAAGTATTTAAAGCGGTCAAACATCAAACCAACTCATCTCACGGTCCATATTTATAAAGGTAATATCAAACGCGTGTCATATATATAATAGGTGAAATGATTTGCACACTCCACTTATTGATTGACACACTCTAAACTGTGCATCAACTAGTTGTACTGTTTATAAATTCTGCTTTAACTAGTTGTACATTAGAGTGTGCCAATCAATTCTTAATGTGTGCCAATCATCTCTCATAGAACAGGGGTACAAAAGTAATTTAATTAACAAAAACTATCTTGTCTCTTCCCTACTCCACAATCTCACTCCATCATTTCACTCTGCAAAAATCTCGTAATCTTTTCTCTCTCTCTAAAACCGATCAAACTTTGAGGATTTCAGCGATTAAAACAAAATGTGTCGAAAGCCGAAAGGGAGAAAAGGGTGAGGATTTTGATGTCAATGAGGTAAGTAGCGTGAATTGAATCTTTCTTAGATCATCCAGTGATGATCATTAAATTGGGATCTTTCTTAGATTCACTTCCAAAACTTTTTTTTTTTATTTCTCTTTTTGTCAAATTCATAAAAGGTTTTTATTTATTTTTTTTGTCAAATTGATAAAAAAAAATTTGATTTTTATTAAAAAGTTTTTATTTTTATTTGTTTTTTGCCAATTGATAAAAAGTTTTGATTTTTATATGTTTTTTTGTCAAATTGATAAAAACTTTTGATTTTTATTTGTTTTTTGTAAAATTGATAAAACTTTTGATTTTTATTAAAAGTGTTTTTATTTTCATTTGTTTTTTTGTCAAATTGATAAAAAAATTTAATTTTTATTAAAATTATTTTTATTTTCATTTGTTGTTTTGTCAAATTGATAAAAAGTTTTGATTTTTATTAAATTTTTTATTTGTTTTTTTTTTTTTTTTTTGTCAAATTGATAAAAATTTTATATTTGTATTCGCTTTTTTTTGTCAAATTGATAATAAGTTTGCTTTTTATTAAAAAGTTTTTATTTTTATTAATTTTTTTTTGTAAATTTATGATGAATCCATGTGAATTGACAAATTTGTAGGAAAACCATGGTGTTCATCACTAATTTTATACATGCAGAAGTACGTTCATCAGTTATTGTTCATCACTAATATCCAACATCAGTTAGTGTCAGTTATTATTGTTCATCATGTTTTGTTCATCAATTATTTGATTAGCTATTGTTTAATATTACGTTGTTTTGTGATCAGTTAGTGTCTGTTGTTCATCTCATTTTTTTTTTATCATAATATTATGTTGAGCAGTTATTGTTTAGTATGAGGTTGTTTTGTTCATTAGTCATTGATTGTGTTCATCATTTTTTTATTGTTAGGTATTAGGTTGTTTTATTCATCTTTTAGTCAGTTATTGATCATCAAATTTTTCATGATAAGTTATTTTTGAGTGTTAGGTTACTTTATTCATCAAACATTGTTTTGTTCATCAGTTATTGTTATTCAAATTTTTAGTTTACTTTTTAGTTTATCGTTGTTATATAATCTAATTTTAACTATATTTTATATACATTTTTAGAAAATATTGCGGGTGTGGCTGCGGAAGGAAGATCGAAAAGATTTGAAGATCGTGCTGCAAAAAAAGGTATAAAACCATGGTCCTCATCACTAATTTTATACATGCAGAATTATGTTCATTAGTTGATTTGTTCATCAGTTATTGATTTAGTATTAGGTGGTTTTGTTCATCACTTATTGGTTTAGTATTAGGTGATTTTGTTTATCAATTATTGATTTAGTATTAGGTGGTTTTGTTCATCAGTTATTGATTTAGTATTAGCTTATTTTGCTCATCAGTTATTGATTTAGTACTATGTGGTTTTGTTCATCAGTTATTGATTTAGTATTAGATGATTTTGTTCATCAATTATTGATTTAGTGTTATGTTGTTTTATTCATTAATTATTGATTTAGTATTAGGTTATTTTGTTCATCATTTAATCACTTATTGATCATCATATTCTTCTCCCCATCAATTATTTTCGAGTGTTAGGTTACTTTATTCATCAGTCATTGTTTTATTCATCATATATTGTTACTCAAGTTTTTTTTGTTTATCTTAGTATGTTCATCAGTATATAAAAAGAAAGAGCAAATTTAGAAAAATTGTTCACCAATATTTTTTTTGTTTACCAGGTAATTTGGTTCAATATTAGTTTTTCTTTGTTCATCGGTTACTTTTAGTTATTGTTTTTGTTCATCATTTTTTTAACATTAAAAATTGTTAAGTTCGGTAATAGTTTGTTATTATTCATCATGTTCTATAGGTGTAAAAGAAGCTAATCCTTTGATGATAACATATTCACCAAGGCTTACATCTAAAGACAAAGAGAGCGCTCCAACAAAACTCAGATCGCGCGATTGCAGAACATTTCAACGAATACTTCGATCTAGAAATTGTTCTTTGTTCCTAGTTCATAGTGCTTTTATTCATAAACAATGTTTGGAATATGTGATTGGTTTGGTTAAGTAGTCTGGAATATTAGGTTACTTTTGTTAAATAGCTTTAGATTTCTAAAACATTATGATGTAAATTGATGAATACTTTGGTTTAAATATCAATGTTTGGCGTTGCGTGACTGCATCTTGAGAACAATGATCAGTTTCTAGCGTTTGGATATGTTGAAATTGTTTTGAATTATATGGTTAACTATAGGTCAAATGATTAGTTTTGGATGGTTAGCTTAGGAGTAGATGCAATTGTTTCATTTACATGATTATTGCATATGTCAAGTTACAGATAAACTGTTTCTATTTCTAGTGTGTGGATATAGCGAAACCAGAGTATATGATAATCAGTATAGGACTAACTACCACAATATCACATAACTATTTCCGACCTTAGTGAATTGATTATCATATCGAATTACAGTCCTCTCTTTGGAATATGCACATACAAGAGTTGCTCATCAATAGTATATCAGTTAAGCTAAAATTTGTTCAACCATTTGCTCATCTAATAGAGTTGCTCATCAATAAAATTGATGAACAAGTTATATATAAAAAAAAACTTCTTCATTAACTGATATACTGAACTAATGAACATATAATAAAATTGATTACTCCCTCCATCTCAAAATTATTGTCCTCGTTTGACTTTTTAAGTCTTTATTTCTCTACTTTGACCCTAAGTATATTTGGTTGTGTTATATAATACTTGACGAAAATTATACCCAATGAAAATACATTTAAAACTTAATACATTCATATATTTTTCATCAACTATTATATAATACAAACAAAAATATTTAAAGTCAAAGTTTAAAAGGAAATACTAAAAAAGTCAAACGGGGACAATAATTTTGAGGCGAAGAAAGTATTAAAGAATGAAAAGATAATTATTTTTTTTTTTTTTTGAATCTTACATTAATAAAATGATTCATGATGAATTGTGGAACAAAAATTAATGCAATTAACGCAATTTTAACACTAAAAATCTAAGCTAGACATTTCATCAAACACTTTGTGTGCAACAAATATAACTAAAACGTTATCTTTAACGTGTAATATCTCACTCATATCATTTCGGATTTGAGTGATTCAAATTTTTGGGTAAAGAGTGAATGAAAATCTATAACTTTCATGTTTTAAGCTTTTAATTTTTTAATAATTATGTTTTTCTTTATATGTACTCTAGATTAAGTGATCAACACTTTAAATAATGTGAGCCATGTGGGGTGTTATTATTACTATTTTTTAGGACATATATTAACAAGAATGAGAAGGTGCGAGTTATATATGCATCTTATCAAATGAATTGAAAAGCTATAAACACATGTGTTGTTGGAAATTTAGTTAAATTGAGGGATGTGATTATACATGGAAATAGGTTTGGAGGTATGTAGTGTACACTCATTAAGTCCCTGATTATCTTGACTCTTATAGTGGTTAAGTAGTTACTACTGCTAGTAGTAATATTAATACTGCTGGGCAGAGTTACTACTGCTAATGAGATTGTTAATACTGCTAGGCAGAATTACTACTGCTAGTAGTAATGTTAATATTGCCAGTGCAGAGTTACTACTGTTGGCATAAGTTAGTACTCCTGAGCAGTTAGTACTGCTGAGCAGTTAGTACTGCTGAGCAGTTAGTACTGCTGGGCAGTTACAATCTCGTAATTAAGACCATATTAACATGGTATTGTAACCACTATGGCTATAATGGAGGAACATTATGAGGAGATTAATTGGCCGATTAATTATCATAATTCCATTGACTAAATAGTAAATCTATCCTATAACTAGGATTCACATCTGCATGAAAAAAGACACGAAACATAAACACTTGAAAGCTAACAGGTTCTTGATTTGTGCCTAAAACAAGAACACCACTTGATCTTATCCGATAGAGATATTCGTGTAACCTAGGCATATGGTCGAATAGTTTCTATTGGAAAAGTGATAACATGATTTCAAATGATATCCGATAACATTGATTATCTACACCCAACTGTGAACACTCTTGTAATAAGAAACCAACACGTGTTACTTTTACCATAAGTAAAATATATATTTGCGTCGCACCTTGCTCGAATTGTGGGTAAAAACACTATAAGATAGGATAGATTTAGCGACGAGACATAATTCGTCAATAACAGTTGAAAACTCGTCACTACTTAGTATATAAATTCAAGTTGTCACTAAATCTTAATTTAAATAACGTTACCTTTTAGATAATTGTGGTAAAAAGTAAGACGTGCTTTGTTTTTTAGTGTACATGACACTATTCATACTGTCACTAACAACACTATAAGATAGGATAGATTTAGCGACGAGACATAATTCGTCAATAACAGTTGAAAACTCGTCACTACTTAGTATATAAATTCAAGTTGTCACTAAATCTTAATTTAAATAACGTTACCTTTTAGATAATTGTGGTAAAAAGTAAGACGTGCTCTCCTAACAAGTGTACATGACACTATTACATATGTCACTAAACCGATAGAGATATTCGTGTAACCTAGAACACCACTTGAAAGCTAACAGGTTCTTGATTTGTGCCTAAAACAAGAACACCACTTGATCTTATCCGATAGAGATATTCGTGTAACCTAGGCATATGGTCGAATAGTTTCTATTGGAAAAGTGATAACATGATTTCAAATGATATCCGATAACATTGATTATCTACACCCAACTGTGAACACTCTTGTAATAAGAAACCAACACGTGTTACTTTTACCATAAGTAAAATATATATTTGCGTCGCACCTTGCTCGAATTGTGGGTAAAAACACTATAAGATAGGATAGATTTAGCGACGAGACATAATTCGTCAATAACAGTTGAAAACTCGTCACTACTTAGTATATAAATTCAAGTTGTCACTAAATCTTAATTTAAATAACGTTACCTTTTAGATAATTGTGGTAAAAAGTAAGACGTGCTCTCCTAACAAGTGTACATGACACTATTACATATGTCACTAAACCATTATCTTGTGGAGATTTAGGATTTTTGGTGACTCGACAACCCTGCCGGAAGCCAAGAGAAGTAACTTTAGGATGCACATATTAGATTCGATTCCAATTTGACGAATTACCATCTTATGTAAAATCTAATAATAACCTACTCCTATTCGTCGTAAACAAAAGGCATATTAAGCAAAGACCTTACAAAGTTTGTGAAACTAATACAATTTTTTTTTTTTTAATAAAAAACTAATACATTTTAAGTTTGTGAAACTAGTCTCTAGCTTTTTATATTTGATGATAGATATGGCCCAAGCCCGATTGTGGATTTGGGTCCATTAGGGTTAGTACTTGCATCAATATAAAGTAGTGCTTCAGCGTTATATGGTTACAACAAGAAACCAATCAAAAAATCCAAATTCAAAAGATACTACAGAGTCAGAAACACAAAACTATAATGGCTGATCCTTGTTTTGCTAGTGTTGACACCCTCTGGAAAGAGTTAACTGAACCCGCTTCCTTTTTTGCATTACTTGCTAGTCTTGAGCCATTAAATGTCACAAGATTTGATTTTTATAATGGGTTTGATGCTAAGGCTCTCATTGAAGGTTTAACAGCTTGTGCAATTGCAGCCAAGAGAAGCAAGACTGAGTTCTACCAAGATGTGATTAATATAGTCCTTATTGGGTTATGCCGTGGCAACATTAGGCAAGATCAACTGATTGAAGGTAGATGTGGTACAAGAATCAAGGAGCTGGCAATGAGATATAAAATCAAGCTTAGAGCAAACGCTCAAGAGAGGTCAGCGACCGGAGGAAATGTCATGACTTTTACAAGGTCAATCTCTTTATTCCCTCATTTTGCAAGTTTGTTACTAAACAAATTAAAAAGTCTTGCTAGAGATTGTTACTCTTCAACTTTGAAGACTGATCTGCTCCCAGCTTGCATGAAGCATTCTGGTTTTTCTGCTCTTATACCAGAGGGTATATAAACAAAACAGTCCAGGAAATATTCTTGTTAGCACATACTGCATACATGATTGATTTTACAAGAATGATCAATCCAAATAAGAGAAATACAAGTGTCAAGGAATTGTGTAACATTGAGACTAAATTTAACAAGATCTCACAAGAAAAATCAATGTACTCTGATAATGTTAGGGTTGAGTACCTCAAGGCATTAAACCTCCATACTGCTGAAAACTTTGACAAAGTTTTGACTGTTGCCAATAACCTCCACACTGAGGTTAATGGTACACCAATAAACATTGTCAATGTGAGGAATGAGGTGCTGAGGAATAATGCCGTGATACTTGACAAATGAAGCAGAACAGCACCCTAATGGACCCAAACCCACATTCGGGCTTGGGCCATATCTATCCTCTAATATTTTAGTCAGTCGTTTTTCTAATTGTGTTGGTTTGTTTGGCACTTGACTATTAAGATTACAAGTCTTAATTACAACCTTTGTTTTGTTTTATTCTAGTGACACATTATATTGTTCTTTTCCGTAGAGAAATTTGATATTCAACGTACACATGTTTGCATTGCAAAATCAAAAGCATAGAACTCCTCAATACACTTTATATAAAAATCTTCAAACTTTCACATGAAACTTATTTCCTATACATAATAAGAGAATGATATTAACAACTGTTGTTTAATAACCGCGATAATATCCCACCGACTAGAGTGTGAATGTTTTAACATCACAACTATACCCCCAAACTAACTTCTTGAAAATTAGACAATACTAAAAGAACAACATAATGTAACACCAACAAATTTATATACTTCTCATGCTAGAAACATATTATAAAACTATTAGAGAGGAAGAACTAAGTACACAACAAGAAGTACTTGTGTGTGTATAAAACTCAAAGGAAAGTGGACTATTTATAGACTCAAAGAATATATCCCAAGAATCAAATCTTCCTAGCTGCATACAATTTGCCAATTTGCAATCTTTGGCCGAGATTTAGCAAGGTGTAGGACCCTTTCCACATATGAGCCAATTATTCAACAAATCTCCACCTTAGCGAATATTAATTCTTCAATCTCACCTTCAACCATCTTTGGTAGAGTCTTCAAACCAATCATCAAGTTTTTCGAATATTGATCAAGTACAAACAATAATTAAACTTGATCCCAGCTAATACTTTAGTCAGCATATCTGCGAGATTCTTAGAAGTATGGATATTTTCGATTCTGAATCCACCTTCTTCCAATATCTCTCTTGTATGAAATGATACTCAACACCAATGTGCTTTATCCTTGCGTGATAAACTTGATTCTTCGCTAAGTGAATTGCACTACGACTGTCAAAATGCATAGTGAAATTTTTTTGATTGACTCCAAGTTCACCAAGCAACCCTTGAAGCAAAATAACTTCCTTTAAAGCCTCTGTAATCACCATATACTATGCTTCAGTAATTGCCTTGAAGCCAAGGAGTAATTGACTGTAAGGTAGACTTTCAACTAATTGGAGCTTTTGCTAGAGTAAATACATAGCCTGTCGTAGATCTTCGCTTGTCTAGATCTTGGCATATATAGTCTAAATTGCAATATCCTTCTACCCACCGACTACTTCCATGTTCGAATACTAACCATATATCGACTGTATTATGGATATATCATAAGATCCATTTAACATCTTGCCAATGTCCTTTTCCAAGGTTATGTATATACCTGCTCATCATCCCAACAATATAACTAATATATGGTCGAGTACATATCATAGCATATATTAAGCTACTAACAGCATTTGCATAAGCCACTTTCTCCATGTATGCCCTCTCTGCATCATTTTTCGATCACATAGCAAGATTGATCTTAAATTAAGAAGCGAGTGGAGTACTAACTCGTTTTATTTGCTTGTCGAACCTAAAACTCTTTATAATCCTTCCCAGATATTGTTTCTCAGTCAAACAAAGCTTCCTCAGTTTTTTGTCTCTGACTATCTCCATGCCGAGAATCATTGTTGCTTCACCGAGATCCTTCATCTAAGATTCACTTTTCAACTGAGTCTTTAACTTTGTAATCTCGTCTAGACTTTGAGAAACTATCAACATATCATCTTCATATAAACGAAGATATACGATGGACCCATCTTGTAGATTTTCAAATAGACACAATGGTCATATCTGTTTCTTGTGTACTTCGAATCCATCATAAAATTATCAAATCGTTTGTACCATCTTGGGGATTGATTCAGTCCATACAACTATTTATGAAGCTTACATACTTCATGCTCTTTTCCAGCCACTTTGAATCCTTCTGGCTGAATCATATAAATTTCCTCTTCCAAGTCTCCATGTGGAAATGTAGTCTTCACATCGATCTGAACTAATTCCAAATCCAATTATGCTACCAAAGCCAACAAAATTATAATAGAGGAATGCTTTATCATTGGAGAAAAAACTTCATTATAAGAATCATTTGGCTACCAATCTTGCTTTGTAGCAAACATCATATTGGATAGGAAATCCTTCTTCCTTTGCATACACCCATTTACATCCAATTTCCTTATTCCCTTTTGAGAGGTTGGTCACCTCTCGTGACTGATTCTTCTAAAGAGACTGCATTTCTTCGCTCATGGAAATCCTCAACTTCTCATTCTCTGAGTCTCGAACCGCTTTAGAGTAAGTAGTAGGAACGTCGTTAGCTGCAATTGAAGATGCACAAGCCATTATATCATTATGGCGAGAAGGCCTTTTAGTGTTTCTTTTTGGCTTGCTGGTAGCAATTGATTCATCTTGTTGCTGTGGAGGTTCTTCGCTTTGAACCTTATCTTCTTCATAATCCCCTTCTACCACAAGAGAATAGTCAACTGTTTCTCTTTCATCTGATACAATTATTCTTTCAAACTCCACCTTTTTGGGAGTTTCATCTAACTGCTTAGCATTCACCTCCTTCAACATGGTAGATTCATTAAAAGTGACATCTGTGCCTAAAATCGTCTTCTTTGTCTCCGGACGCCATAAACGACAACCTTTAATTCAAGAGGCGATCTCCATGAATAATGCTTTCTTTGCTCTAGGATCCAACTTTGATTCTTTCACATGATAATATGCGGCAGAACCAAACACATGCAAGGAATCATAATTTGTAGCAGGTTTTTCATACCATTTCTCAAATGGTGTTTTCCCATTAATAGTAGTACATGGAAAATGATTAACGAGGTGACACGCATATGTCACAACTTCAGCCCAAAATTATTTACGCAACCCACCATTGGATAACATACATTGAACTTTCTTCAACAAGGTTCAGTTCATGCGTTCTGCCACCTCGTTCTGTTGTGGTGTATGTGTGACAATGAAGTGTTTGATGAAACCTTCTTTAAAATTTTGTGAGCTAATCATTTTTATACTTATCCCCATTATCAGTACAGAGATGTTTGATCTTTCCGCACGTATGAGTTTCCATTATCTTTTTTCACTTGATGAACACTCCTAGCACTTCATCCTTTGTCTTAAATGTATACACCAAACTTTTCGCGAAAAGTTATCAACAAAGGTCACATAGTAGTATCTCCCTCCTAAAGATCTTGTCTTTGAGGGACCTCATACGTCAGAGTGGACATAATCCAAGATACCTTGTGTGGATAGTTTTCCCAAATTTCACCCTTTTCATCTTCCTGTTAATGCAATGCTCACTGAGATCCAACTTAGAGGAATTCACTCCTTTCAATAATCCTTGAACTATGAGCAAATTCAAGGATTTTTACCTGCATGTCCTAAGCACATATGCCAAAATTTCATAGCTTCTAAAATTTTATCACAATCGGTTAGAATTGTTATAGTTCCAGCAATTGTTCTACCCTTCTAGTGATACATGTTGTTATTTTACGAATACCCTTCGATACTACAAGTACACCAGAGATGATCTTCTTAACCCCATCATTTGCTCTTACTTCAAATACTTTAGATTCTAAGGTACCAACGAAAATTAGATTCTTTTTTTAACTTTGGCGAATAACGACACCTTTCAAGGCCACAATTGTTCCATTTTCATTCTATAATTGAACAAAACTAATCCCATGAGTAGTGGGAGAGTTTTGTCTACCGTATAAACAAATTCCTCATGTTCTTCAAAATTAGTAAACCACACTCTCGATGTGGTGTATATTTCAGAAGCATTATGATTTGATTCTTCATCATTTTACTTGGTGACATTCGCCTCCGCTACAACTTTCCATTTGTAAAGATTTTCCTTGGTTTTCAACTTTGGACAATCTCTCTTTCAGTGACCTTTTTCATGACAAAAGGCACATTCATATTTGCTTAGTCTCTGCCTCGACTTGGATCTCCATCTCTTATCGGTGCCCTTCTTCTGCAAATGACCTCTGACTAGCAAAACCTTTGTGTCTCCACTTGAACAAATCTGCTTGTCCTTCCTTCTCAATTCTTTACTATGCCAAGCAGAATTGTTTCAAACAGCTTGTACTCCTCTGAAAGTGATCCTAACAATATCAATTCTAGATCCTGGTCTTTGAACACCTCATCCATATTCATCAAATCGATGACTAGCTGGTTAAAACTGGTAATGTGATCATTCATCATGGTACCCGATACATATGTGAAGCGAAAGGTTCGCTTCTCATAAAGAGCTTATTCTGACAATTTTTCTTCAGAAATTTCTCTTCAAATGCCACCCACAATTTGTAAGCGGATGTTTCTTTTGAGAAAGCATATCGTTGCTCTCTCGAAAGACATGAACGAACCGTACCACAAGCTAACCGATTTATGGTTAACCAATTCCTCTCTTCTACATCCTATGGTTTACTTTCTTCAACGGCAATGTCTAGACCTTGCTGAGAAAGAGCGTCTAGAACCTCACTTTGCAACATACCCGAATGACTTGTGCCATCAAAAACCTCCGTCGCCAATCTTGCATTCGTCAAGACTGGTCTAGCTAACTTGGAGATGTTGGATCCGCCGATGTGGCAGGTTTGTCAACTTTGCCATCTACTATTTCGTGTACAAATTAATTTTCAATAGCTTCCAACCAAAAACCAATGAGATTCTTTTCTGGTGTGGAGGATAAAATTAAATTGCAACCACACAACATACTAAGAATAACCTCGGCTCTTGATACCACTTGTTATGTAATAACTGCGATAATATCCCACCGACTAGGTAAAAAGTGTGAATGTTTCAACACCACAACTATACCCCAAACCATCTTATTGAAAATTAGACAATACTAAAACAACAAAAGAATGTAACACCAACAAGTTTATGTATTTCTTATACTAGAAACATATTACAAAACTACTACTAGAGAGAAGAACTACGTACACAACAAGTACTTGTGTGTGTGTTTTGGTGTGTATAACTGTATAAGACTAAAGGAAAGTGGATTATTTATAAGACTAAAGGAAAGTGGATTATTGCGTACAACTTGCCAATTTGCAATCTTTGATTCAGATTTAGCAAGGTGTGGGACCCTTTCCACATACTAGCCAATTATTTAACAACAACAACATTTTGTTGCTTAATGCATACCGGTTATAAAGTTCTATAGTTAATTCTAACAGATTTAGTTAAAGTTACTGTTATTTTTCAAATGAAGGCAGTCTATAGCTCAATAACATTTGTGAATGAATAAGTGTGACATTTGGAGGTTAAATTCATGCATGCATAATAAGGTGGTACTTATTCTATAGTAATTAACCATGGAAACTTTTTAATATTCATCATCTCATGTTAATAACAATTCAGTTATAAAGGAAGAGTTAAACTCTAGAAATACAAGTTTGAGACATCAAATTCATAAAGAGAGCATAAACTGTAATAAGAAATTCAATGATTAAAAATGCAACAAATCGAGCCTTAGAAAAGGTAAGCAACAAAAGACACAATGGCTGCAAGTAAAGCAGGCACCTGCAACGCCATTCCAACGCTCTCCATTGACGGGGAAGGTGCAGGTGCTGTCCCAAACTCCTGAGCCATGGTTCCAGAACTAAAGAAGGCCATTAGGACTATGATTGCAATGGTGAGAGCAGTGGCTAGCTTGACCCCTTCCATTTCAGTGAATTTTTTTGCGTGTTTGTTTACTCGTAGAGAAGTACTGGTTTGTATGAGTGGGACATAGGTTCTGAGATTAAAGGATTTTATAGCAGATGTTCAGTGAATTAGAGGGATTATTGGAGGAATCTAACAACTAATCACATAATAAATTTATGTTCTGAGCAAAGGCATAATCATTTGATGAAAGTGGGCATCAAAGCAAACTCTTAATTTGCCTACTGTCTGTAAGGCTGGACATATTCACACACCTTGATGACTTGATACTTTACTATTTGTATGTGATTTTATTTATTTGTATGATAAATAATAATACAATCCGGACTTGAATCAAGTGAAGTGGATTCATTGATGTGAACCGTTCAATATTGTAATAGATATTCTTTTCAAAGAATCGAGGCTTTAGGAAATGTACTACTAAAATCATTTGGAATGACAAACTATATAACATTGATGCAAGTTATGAATATTTCTAGAGTTCAGTTTGTTGGTCCCTACGCTGTGATTTGTGAGTCGATATGAAAATGCAAACAATAACAATATGGATCTTTGAATAACTAAATCGTCTAACTTATAAATGAAACATTTACAACGTATTTATACTAGTCGAATGGACATAATCCCAAACGACACATCGGTTCAGTGATAACCGTTTCTGGCGGTTATTTTTACCGTTTATAACTACCCTATCTATAACTACTTTATAACCGTTTTGGAGGTTGTAACTGCTAGTAACCGCTAGTCGGTTTTTAACTCTGAAGTGAGCAAGTTTGGTCCTTTGAAGTTGAAGCAATGGCGAGATTAGTGTCTTCAATCTCCTCCTTAATCTTGATCGTTGCTTCGTCCTAAGTCTTGAACTCCGAGCATTTGTCGCATAGTCACGAACTTGAGTCTTGGTAATGCTTTCGTTAAGATGTCTGCTCTTTGTAGTTCTCCACTTACGTGTTCCACTTTGATATGACCATTCTCTACGCATTCACGAATGAAATGATAGCGAATGTCTATGTGCTTGCTCCTTCCATGAAAAACTGGGTTCTTTACGAGTTGTATAGCTGATATATTGTCAACTCTAAGCGTTATCTTCTTTTCTTCTAGTCCAGTTAATTCACCGAGTAATCTTTTTAGCCATAAGGCTTGACATGCTGCTGCTGTAGCTGCCATAAATTCTGATTCACATGATGAGAGTGCTACTGTCGGTTGCTTCTGAGTACACCAAGTAATGGGTGGCTCTCCAAAGTAAAATACTACGCCATTAGTGCCTTTTCCTTGATCTGTATTGATTCCATAACTACTGTCGCTGTATCCTGTAATCTTGTAGCCTCCTTCTTTCTTGTATATTATTCCATGGTCTTTCGTGCCTTTGATGTATCGGATTACTTGTTTCACTGCCTTCAGGTGATGATCCTTCGGGTCTTGCATAAATCTGCTGAGTAGTCCGACTGGGTAACTAAGATCTGGTCTTGTATGTAGTAAGTATCTGAGACTTCCAATTAGGCTTCGGTAATAAGTTACGTCAACTAGTTCTCCATCTTCCGCCTTGACCAACTTAGTGCCGGGTTCCATAGGTGTCTTCGTATCATTACTATCCGTCATGCTTGTCTCTTTTAAGATCTTGTTAATGTATCCAGTTTGCTTGATCGTAATTTCTCCTCCTGTCTGTGTAACTTCTATCCCAAGGTAATATGCTAGCAAACCTAAGTCGCTCATTTCGAATTTATCTTCCATCTGGGATTTGAACAAGTCTACTTCCTTCTTTGGAGTGCCCGTGATTATTAAATCATCTACATATACTCCAACGATAAGTGTAGAAGTCTTGCTTCTCTTTGTGTAGATTGCTTGTTCGAGATTACATTTCTTAAAGTCTAATGACTTCAAGGTCTGGTCAAGCTTCACGTTCCAAGCTCTGGGTGCTTGTCTTAAGCCATACAAAGCTTTAGTTAGCTTGTAGACTTTTCCTAGGTTTCCTTGTTGAATGAAACCTTCAGGTTGTGTAACATAGACTTCTTCCTTCAATTCTCCATGTAAAAATGCCTATTTTACATCTAAGTGGTGTACTTGCCATCCATGATACGCTGCTAGTGCTAATATTAATCGAACTGTCTCTATTCTAGCAACTGGTGCAAACACTTCATCGAAGTCTATTCCTTGTTCTTGTACATAACCTTTTGCTACTAATCTTGCTTTATATTTTATGATCCTTCCTTGTGCATCTCTTTTGGTTTTATAAACCCACTTGAGTCCTATTGCCTTCTGATTTTCGGGCAATGTGGTAAGAGTCCATGTGTTGTTTTTGTTAATTGAATCTAATTCAATTTCCATGGCCTCAATCCACTTCTTATCTTTTGATGCTTCCTTGTAATTACGGGGTTCTTCTTCTGTGAAAAATAAGCTAGGTGCTTCTACTTCACGTGCAGTTTGGTAAATTTCCGTAATATCCTTTAAACCTTGTATAGGTCTATGATCATATCTCTGTTATGAGCTTTCGAACGAACTTATAGTAGCTCTTTCTTCATCTTCTGAGTTAGGGTTGTAAGTGTATGATGGTGGTGTGATTGGTGAAGGTGGATCTGGTATAGGTTCTTATTCTTGATACGTGTTATCAGTGTTTTCTAAGTTGACTGGTGTAGGATTATCATAGTCAACTCCATCTACCATAAAGCTAGTCCAAAACGTATCGTCTGTGTCTGTATCCTCTTCATTGTTGTTCCAATCCCACGGTTTCGTTTCCATAAACTTCACATCCCTACTAACATGTTTTTTCTTTCCTACTGGATCATATAGCCTACATGCTTTTGATCCTTCTTCAACTCCTAAGTAAATCATTGGAATGCTTCTATCATCTAGCTTCTTCAAGTGTGGTATTGTTACCTTAGCATAAGTTGTGCATCCGAATATTCTTAGGTATTCTAGGTTTGGTTTTCTATTGTAGAGGGCTTCGTATGGTGTTTTATCTACCAGGGCTTTCGTAGGTACCCTGTTGAGTATGTAAATGACGTGCCTGACTGCTTCCGCCTAATAAGTTAAGGGTAACTTCATCGCTTTCATCATACTCCTAGTAGTCGATAATACTGTTCTATTTCTCCTCTCTACTACACCATTCTGCTGCGGTGAGTATGGTGCTGTCAATTGTCTTTCTATTCCATTCTCCTTACATTATTTGGTGAATTCATGTGATGTAAATTCACCTCCTCTATCCGTTCTTAGCATCTTAATTTTCAACTTCAACTTTGATTCAACCTGCTGCCTAAATTCCTTGAATGTGTTGAATGCTTGATCTTTCGAGTTTAGAAAGTAAGCCCACATAAAACGTGTACAGTCATCTACTAATAAGAAGATGAGCTTCTTTCCAGAGTGTGTTGCTGGACTTATGGGACCACAAAGATCTCCATATACTAAGTCCAACGGGTTCTTTGATCTGAATTTAGCTTGGTTTGGAAAAGGTGTTCTGATGTGTTTTCCTAATAAACATGCATCACAGATTTGTCCTGCATGGTTTATTCTAGGTATTCCGTCTACTAACCCTTTTCTTGTCATCTTGTCTATCGCGTCAAAGTTCAGGTGACCTAATCTAGCATGCCATAACCATGCTTGGTCGTCTACGTTTGCTAAGAGACATATAGGTGCTACTATATGTAATCTAATACTGTAAAGTCGATTCTTAGATCGTTCTACTTTCATCAACAACTTTTTACTCTTATCATACAAAGTCAGTAAAACCTATTTCAGTAAGTTGTCCTAGACTAAGTATGTTTCTCTTGAGATTTGGAATGTAGTAAACATCCGAAATCAGTTTCTGTTGTAAGTTTCTACATCCTAATAATATCGAACCTCTACCCTTTATCTCTACATACGATCCATCTCCAAAACGAACGCGTCCAGTGATGTTTTCGTTAATATCCTTAAAATGGCCTTTGGTGCCCGTCATATGGTTACTTGCACCACTATCTAAATACCATATGCTAGCATCTGTTGTAGCATATTTTCGGGGGTGTACTTGTTCTTCATTTAACAAGACTTCTTCGGTTTCTTGTATCGCCATTAATAATGATGGTTCATCGTCTTCTAAGATAAGGTTTGATTGTTCCTGAGTTGTTGGTGGACTTTTACAATTTCTTATGAAATGTCTAGGTTTCCCGCAATTGTAACATTTCAAATTCTTTCTATCCCACTCACCTTTATTCTTATTGTGAGGTGAGTTTCCTCCATTTGAGTTATCTCTTTTTCCCTTATTCTGCCAATTACCTCGTGAATTGTTTGATCTACCCCTATATTTGGTAAATCGTTTCTTATTTCTAGAGTGTTCGCCTTGTGCGAATAATAGGTTATCTTGGCTTTCTACTTGTCCTCCCTTTCGGAGTTTTATTCTCTCCTCGAATGCCTTAAGTTTTCCTGCTATCTCATCTAACGTAATGTCATCAAGATCATTCGTTTGTTCTATGGATGCTACTATTTGAATGAACCTATCGGGTGTGGAATCTAATAGTTTTCGAACTAAAAGTCATTCATCCAAAGCTTTTCCTAATTCTTTTGCCTTTGTGGCATAGCCGTTCAGTTTGGCTGTAAATGCATCCACCGTTTCATCCTCTTTCATTTGAAGGGTCTGAAATCCAATCATCAATGATTGTAACCGTGCTTGTTGCACTTTCTCTTCTCCAACGTGTCTCTTTCTTAATGAATCCCATAATTCCTTTGCTGTTTCGCAACTTGCTACTTGTAAGATCACATCTTCGGTCAATGCTTGGTATAGGAAGGCAGTTGTTGCCTTATCCTTTTTAGCATCTACTTGTGTATCAGCCTTAGGTTCTATTGCTTCCCATAAGCCTTGTGCTTCTAGTATCACCTTAATTTGTATTGTCCAAACTGTATAGTTTGTGGCTTTGAGTTTTGGGCATTGATACTGAGTCATAGGGGTTACGGGTTTTGGTGCAGTGTTACTGCCACTTGCATCGTCACCAGGCATATTGATAGTTCTTATGATCTTCACTTTCTATGGGGATTCTAACTAAGTATGATATACTTAATACTACGGGAACAGAAATAGTTATCCGGGAATCTAATAATACGGGATCAATATATAGTCCTCGGAATTTCCTAGTAATGTAAATAACGAACTATACTATTTAAAGTATAAAAGAGAAATCCAAAGTTTTGAATTTGTGACCTCTTTGTTGTGTATTAAACACAGTCGTATTCCCACTTTTGTCGGTACTTGAGTATGATACCAACTACATTCTTTCTTTCCTCACGTTGTCTTTCTCCTTTCTTGTGTATCAATGTAATAACGATTTGCCTTCGAACTCTTGGTCTTGGCCATTTTCCGAACACAAATAACTTCGAAAATACCTTTCGGTATTTTCAACAAAACAAGTTAGTTTACTTGTTCTTTCTTCTTTACCAACAAATGGTAACGTCCTACGTTGCCTTTCGCGTTCCTCAACACTTTCTTTTCTTTTGTTCCACACCGTATATGCTTCACCCCAAAATACCTTTCGGTATTTTCCAACAATAAAACACAATTGATCAGGTTGCGTTTCTTGTTCAATATCTTGTGTTGCTAACGTCTATCTTCCAAAACAATATTTGATTGTTTCTCTTCTTAACCGGTCTAACTTTTCTTTCAAGCAACGCCTTTTTTCTTTTCTCTTCTTGTATATGCCGTCTACTATACAAGGTATCTTCTAACGCGTCTTTCTTTCTTTGGTTACGTAACTCCTTCTTTTGCTGCTGTGTATAACGCTTCACAACAAAACCCCGACAACACAATGGAACGGTGTCCTCTCCGTTTGCAATTTCGACACAAAGACGAGTTGTATACGACTTGTCTTATGTCCTAGTTATTCAAGTGACAACGTTTCTTCTGAAAAAACAAACGTTCTCTTCTCCTTCTCCTGAAACAAGGTTTTCAGCGAGTATTCTTCTTTCAGAAACAAAGTTTCTGCTTCTTTCTTCCTGAACCAAAAAGACCAGTGTTTGTTTTCTGGTTTTGGTTCTTTTCTTCCAACGTTAAGGTTTTCTAGTTTTGGTATGTCTCGTTAACAATTTTTGGGTTTGGTTCTGTCTCGTTAAAAACAAGGTTTTGGATTGTTGCCTCGTTGAAACAAGAATCTGGTGATGAGTATGTGATTGTAACGAGATGTAAAACAGGCTCTTGATGCCAAATGTTGGTCCCTACGCTGTGATTTGTGAGTCGATATGAAAATGCAAACAATAACAATATGGATCTTTGAATAACTAAATCGTCTAACTTATAAATGAAACATTTACAACGTATTTATACTAGTCGAATGGACATAATCCCAAACGACACATCGGTTCAGTGATAACCATTTCTGGCGATTATTTTTACCGTTTATAACTACCCTATCTATAACTACTTTATAACCATTTTGGCGGTTGTAACTGCTAGTAACAACTAGTCGGTTTTTAACTCTGAAGTGAGCAAGTTTGGTCCTTTGAAGTTGAAGCAATGGCGAGATTAGTGTCTTCACAGTTTATTTATAGGATTGTAGGAGTGAAGAATTAGTTCTCTCTCAAGTGTAGTGAATCAAGGTTACAATGTACTATTGAGCACTCATTTAATTTCTTTATGCTTTAAGAGATGATCCGACAAGTTAATTTTTGCTCCTCTTTACAAAGTCAGATAAGTGTAATCATCCATAAATCCGTGGTTTCTTCACTTATGACGACCAAATGGTTTGCTACACATAAGAGAGTTAACACCTTTTATCTACAGATTTCAGAAAGTGTTAGGAATTAGAAATTCCAGGTATTAAAGAGTCGGTCACCTCAAGTATATGTAATCGTTAGAAAGCTCGTAGTCGTAGTTCTTTTAAGTTAAGTAGTATTTAGTTAAGTAACACCGTGGAGGACGGACGGGTCTTTACCCACTGTATGCCTGATCCACAGCCCGATGTGTGGCGATTTATGTAAGACTATAAATACTCTCTACCTTCCAAGGTAGAGAGTTGGAGCTCATAATAAGAATTTTCTTTCTCTCACTAAAGTTCCCTAAACCTCTAACTTTCTCTCTCTAGAATTCTACTTATACGCCACCTTGTTGTTATGGTTTGATGTGTATGTGAAAACTAATATCCTACAATTGGTATCAAGAGCCATGGTTAGATCATATCTTGCACATCTTTGGATTTCTAGTGGTTTTTGAGTTTGAAAAAGTTTAGTGGTTTTTGCATCATTTGGGTGATTTCTAGTGTTAAAGTTTGGATTTTGATAGTACTTTTATGTTTAGAATCATCACAAGTGTTTAGGTTTTGATTTGGTAAGCTTGAATCATCGTGGTTGGGTAGTTTTTGGATTGAAAAGTGATGTTTTTGTGTTTTTCTTGCTAGCGACTTGACATTCGGACTTCATTCTTCGTAGCGACTTGCTTTGCAATTTCGTGGCGAGTTACTGTTTTGGAGCTAGCGACTTAGATCTAGCGATTAAAAGTACAAGTAGTGGAATTTCCACCACAGGTAGCGACTTGGAGGTAGCGACTTGGTCTGTAGCGAGTTGCTATTTAGCGACTTGTATCTTTAGCGACTTGAGTAGCGAATTGCTGCCAAAATTTTGCTAGCGACTTGAGGCTTAGCGAGTTACTGCTTAGCGACTTGCACTCGTCTAGCGACTTGGGACTTTAGCGACTTGGGAGTGTAGCGAATTAAGTGTTAGCGACTTGGTGCATTTTCTTCTAGCGACTTGGGTGATTGTTTACGGTTTTCTCTTGATTTAGTAAAATCCCGTGAAAGAATCTATTTCCCGGTTTAATCATAGAGTTATAAAATCCCGTATAATCTGTTAACATGTCTACCAACGTCCCTACTATCATCTCCACTGTTGCCGAGGATGTTTAAGCAGCTGGCTCAGATACTCGTCCACCCATGCTTGACAGAACTGACTACGATTCTTGGGCTCAACGAATCAGATTGTACTGCCTTGGAAAGGAAAATGGTGTCAACATTCTCAAATCAATTGATGAAGGACCGTATCGAGTTGAGACGACTAGAGATATACTTGATACTAATGAAGATGGAACTCCTATTTACGGAATGGACAGACCTAAAATGTATGATGAGCTTGATGATAAGGAGAAAAAGAGATTCGATGCAGATATCAGGGCTTCTAACATTGTTCTTCAAGGTCTTCCTAAAGACATCTACAAGCTGATCAATCACAACACCGATGCAAAGGCAGTATGGGATAACGTCAAGATGCTTCTCTCAGGTTCAGAATTAACTATGGAAGACAGAGAATCACAACTCTATGACGAATTTGAACATTTCAAGATGAAACCATATGAGAGTGTCTATGAGTACTATGTGAGATTTCATAAGTTGGTGAATGACATGAGGAACATCAGAATGACTATGCCTAACATTCAGCTGAATTCAAAATTTGTGAACAACATGAATCCCGAATGGCACAAGTTTGTCACCTCTGTGAAGCTCACTAAAGGATTGAAGAATACAAACTATGAGCAACTATATGCCTTCCTCCTTCAGAATGAGAGACATGCTATGTTTGAAAAATTGGTTCTCAATCAGTTCAAAACCAACCAGGGAGAGACAAGCTCGTCCAATGACTCAACTGCCTTCTACTCAAACATCGGAATCACAACCAAAGCTTCACAAGTCATACCCTTGGGTAATGGTAATCACAAACTCATTCCTGATCCTATGTTCAAACAAGAAATTGTCATCGAACTAACACACCCAATCTACGTCAAGACTCCAACAACAACCAAACACCCTCTCTTAAGTACAAAACTGATTAGTCTTCTCGATCAACCAATTACTTCAATGGGTGCACACGTAGTCGTAGTCGAACAAACTTGTATCCTAGTCCTTACTCAAACACTAATGGTAATGGGTTCCCATACTGAACACTTCGAAACCAACACTAAGGCTACAAACTCATCTTCCGTCAACTCAGTAACCTGCTCGAACAGAGAGGGACCAACCAAAACTTGACTAACTCTTGGTTAAAAAGTTTGTATCGTACAGAGAGTAAGACTTCCTCCTTCCGTATATCAACGAGTATCAAACATAAGAAGTTAGGAAATCACTCGAAGTGTCTCCACTGTTTGAACACGGTAAGCC